>JBBDGP010000226.1:127500-560419 GCA_037952835.1 Lithobates septentrionalis | reverse complement strand
GCAGATCTATAGGAGATTGCACAGACTGTATTGTGTATGGTCTGATGAAAAAGGGGATTGGACAGAGTATGGGCAGCTTTAGGACAATACCAAGAAATAAACTGCTTTCATATAGGAAAGAGGAGGGATAGACAGGATATACACAACCAGCAGGAAGGGGTGTGCAGGGATGGAGGGACAGGTAGGTGAGTAGGTGGGTGGATGGATGGATAGCAGGGTGGTGATGATGGGCAGTCAGGGTGGTGGTGGTGGATGGTACTAGGATGGGCACACAGGTGAGGATGGTGGGTAGTCAGGGTGGTGGTGGTGGATGGTACTAGGATGGGTACACAGGTGAGGATGGTGGGTAGTCAGGGTGGTGATGGTGGGTAGTCAGGGTGGTGATGGTGGATGGTAGTAGGATGGGCACACAGGTGGTGATGGTGGGTAGTCAGGGTGGTGATGGTGGATGGTAGTAGGATGGGCACATAGGTGAGGATGGTGGGTAGTCAGGGTGGTGATGGTGGATGGTAGTAGGATGGGCACACAGGTGGTGATGATGGGTAGTCAGGGTGGTGATGGTGGATGGTAGTAGGATGGGCACACAGGTGGTGATGGTGGGTAGTCAGGGTGGTGATGGTGGATGGTAGTAGGATGGGCACACAGGTGGTGATGGTGGGTAGTCAGGGTGGTGATGGTGGATGGTAGTAGGATGGGCACATAGGTGAGGATGGTGGGTAGTCAGGGTGGTGATGGTGGATGGTAGTAGGATGGGCACACAGGTGGTGATGGTGGGTAGTCAGGGTGGTGATGGTGGATGGTGGTAGGATGGGCACACAGGTGGTGATGGTGGGTAGTCAGGGTGGTGATGATGGGTAGTCAGGGTGGTGATGATGGGTAGTCAGGGTGGTGATGATGGGTAGTCAGGGTGGTGGTGGTGGATGGTACTAGGATGGGCACACAGGTGAGGATGGTGGGTAGTCAGGGTGGTGGTGGTGGATGGTACTAGGATGGGTACACAGGTGAGGATGGTGGGTAGTCAGGGTGGTGATGGTGGATGGTAGTAGGATGGGCACACAGGTGGTGATGGTGGGTAGTCAGGGTGGTGATGGTGGATGGTAGTAGGATGGGCACACAGGTGGTGATGGTGGGTAGTCAGGGTGGTGATGGTGGATGGTAGTAGGATGGGCACACAGGTGGTGATGGTGGGTAGTCAGGGTGGTGATGGTGGATGGTAGTAGGATGGGCACACAGGTGGTGATGGTGGGTAGTCAGGGTGGTGATGGTGGATGGTAGTAGGATGGGCACATAGGTGAGGATGGTGGGTAGTCAGGGTGGTGATGGTGGATGGTAGTAGGATGGGCACACAGGTGGTGATGGTGGGTAGTCAGGGTGGTGATGATGGGTAGTCAGGGTGGTGATGATGGGCAGTCAGGGTGGTGGTGGTGGATGGTACTAGGATGGGCACACAGGTGAGGATGGTGGCTAGTCAGGGTGGTGGTGGTGGATGGTACTAGGATGGGTACACAGGTGAGGATGGTGGGTAGTCAGGGTGGTGATGGTGGATGGTAGTAGGATGGGCACACAGGTGGTGATGGTGGGTAGTCAGGGTGGTGATGGTGGATGGTAGTAGGATGGGCACACAGGTGGTGATGGTGGGTAGTCAGGGTGATGATGGTGGATGGTAGTAGGATGGGCACACAGGTGGTGATGGTGGGTAGTCAGGGTGGTGATGGTGGATGGTAGTAGGATGGGCACACAGGTGGTGATGGTGGGTAGTCAGGGTGGTGATGGTGGATGGTAGTAGGATGGGCACACAGGTGGTGATGGTGGGTAGTCAGGGTGGTGATGGTGGATGGTAGTAGGATGGGCACATAGGTGAGGATGGTGGGTAGTCAGGGTGGTGATGGTGGATGGTAGTAGGATGGGCACACAGGTGGTGATGGTGGGTAGTCAGGGTGGTGATGATGGGTAGTCAGGGTGGTGATGATGGGCAGTCAGGGTGGTGGTGGTGGATGGTACTAGGATGGGCACACAGGTGAGGATGGTGGGTAGTCAGGGTGGTGGTGGTGGATGGTACTAGGATGGGTACACAGGTGAGGATGGTGGGTAGTCAGGGTGGTGATGGTGGGTAGTCAGGGTGGTGATGGTGGATGGTAGTAGGATGGGCACACAGGTGGTGATGGTGGGTAGTCAGGGTGGTGATGGTGGATGGTAGTAGGATGGGCACATAGGTGAGGATGGTGGGTAGTCAGGGTGGTGATGGTGGATGGTAGTAGGATGGGCACACAGGTGGTGATGATGGGTAGTCAGGGTGGTGATGGTGGATGGTAGTAGGATGGGCACACAGGTGGTGATGGTGGGTAGTCAGGGTGGTGATGGTAGATGGTAGTAGGATGGGCACACAGGTGGTGATGGTGGGTAGTCAGGGTGGTGATGGTGGATGGTAGTAGGATGGGCACATAGGTGAGGATCGTGGGTAGTCAGGGTGGTGATGGTGGATGGTAGTAGGATGGGCACACAGGTGGTGATGGTGGGTAGTCAGGGTGGTGATGGTGGATGGTGGTAGGATGGGCACACAGGTGGTGATGGTGGGTAGTCAGGGTGGTGATGATGGGTAGTCAGGGTGGTGATGATGGGTAGTCAGGGTGGTGGTGGTGGATGGTACTAGGATGGGCACACAGGTGAGGATGGTGGGTAGTCAGGGTGGTGGTGGTGGATGGTACTAGGATGGGTACACAGGTGAGGATGGTGGGTAGTCAGGGTGGTGATGGTGGATGGTAGTAGGATGGGCACACAGGTGGTGATGGTGGGTAGTCAGGGTGGTGATGGTGGATGGTAGTAGGATGGGCACACAGGTGGTGATGGTGGGTAGTCAGGGTGGTGATGGTGGATGGTAGTAGGATGGGCACACAGGTGGTGATGGTGGGTAGTCAGGGTGGTGATGGTGGATGGTAGTAGGATGGGCACACAGGTGGTGATGGTGGGTAGTCAGGGTGGTGATGGTGGATGGTAGTAGGATGGGCACATAGGTGAGGATGGTGGGTAGTCAGGGTGGTGATGGTGGATGGTAGTAGGATGGGCACACAGGTGGTGATGGTGGGTAGTCAGGGTGGTGATGATGGGTAGTCAGGGTGGTGATGATGGGCAGTCAGGGTGGTGGTGGTGGATGGTACTAGGATGGGCACACAGGTGAGGATGGTGGGTAGTCAGGGTGGTGGTGGTGGATGGTACTAGGATGGGTACACAGGTGAGGATGGTGGGTAGTCAGGGTGGTGATGGTGGATGGTAGTAGGATGGGCACACAGGTGGTGATGGTGGGTAGTCAGGGTGGTGATGGTGGATGGTAGTAGGATGGGCACACAGGTGGTGATGGTGGGTAGTCAGGGTGGTGATGGTGGATGGTAGTAGGATGGGCACACAGGTGGTGATGGTGGGTAGTCAGGGTGGTGATGGTGGATGGTAGTAGGATGGGCACACAGGTGGTGATGGTGGGTAGTCAGGGTGGTGATGGTGGATGGTAGTAGGATGGGCACACAGGTGGTGATGGTGGGTAGTCAGGGTGGTGATGGTGGATGGTAGTAGGATGGGCACATAGGTGAGGATGGTGGGTAGTCAGGGTGGTGATGGTGGATGGTAGTAGGATGGGCACACAGGTGGTGATGGTGGGTAGTCAGGGTGGTGATGATGGGTAGTCAGGGTGGTGATGATGGGCAGTCAGGGTGGTGGTGGTGGATGGTACTAGGATGGGCACACAGGTGAGGATGGTGGGTAGTCAGGGTGGTGGTGGTGGATGGTACTAGGATGGGTACACAGGTGAGGATGGTGGGTAGTCAGGGTGGTGATGGTGGGTAGTCAGGGTGGTGATGGTGGATGGTAGTAGGATGGGCACACAGGTGGTGATGGTGGGTAGTCAGGGTGGTGATGGTGGATGGTAGTAGGATGGGCACATAGGTGAGGATGGTGGGTAGTCAGGGTGGTGATGGTGGATGGTAGTAGGATGGGCACACAGGTGGTGATGATGGGTAGTCAGGGTGGTGATGGTGGATGGTAGTAGGATGGGCACACAGGTGGTGATGGTGGGTAGTCAGGGTGGTGATGGTGGATGGTAGTAGGATGGGCACACAGGTGGTGATGGTGGGTAGTCAGGGTGGTGATGGTGGATGGTAGTAGGATGGGCACATAGGTGAGGATGGTGGGTAGTCAGGGTGGTGATGGTGGATGGTAGTAGGATGGGCACACAGGTGGTGATGGTGGGTAGTCAGGGTGGTGATGGTGGATGGTGGTAGGATGGGCACACAGGTGGTGATGGTGGGTAGTCAGGGTGGTGATGATGGGTAGTCAGGGTGGTGATGATGGGTAGTCAGGGTGGTGATGATGGGTAGTCAGGGTGGTGGTGGTGGATGGTACTAGGATGGGCACACAGGTGAGGATGGTGGGTAGTCAGGGTGGTGGTGGTGGATGGTACTAGGATGGGTACACAGGTGAGGATGGTGGGTAGTCAGGGTGGTGATGGTGGATGGTAGTAGGATGGGCACACAGGTGGTGATGGTGGGTAGTCAGGGTGGTGATGGTGGATGGTAGTAGGATGGGCACACAGGTGGTGATGGTGGGTAGTCAGGGTGGTGATGGTGGATGGTAGTAGGATGGGCACACAGGTGGTGATGGTGGGTAGTCAGGGTGGTGATGGTGGATGGTAGTAGGATGGGCACACAGGTGGTGATGGTGGGTAGTCAGGGTGGTGATGGTGGATGGTAGTAGGATGGGCACATAGGTGAGGATGGTGGGTAGTCAGGGTGGTGATGGTGGATGGTAGTAGGATGGGCACACAGGTGGTGATGGTGGGTAGTCAGGGTGGTGATGATGGGTAGTCAGGGTGGTGATGATGGGCAGTCAGGGTGGTGGTGGTGGATGGTACTAGGATGGGCACACAGGTGAGGATGGTGGGTAGTCAGGGTGGTGGTGGTGGATGGTACTAGGATGGGTACACAGGTGAGGATGGTGGGTAGTCAGGGTGGTGATGGTGGATGGTAGTAGGATGGGCACACAGGTGGTGATGGTGGGTAGTCAGGGTGGTGATGGTGGATGGTAGTAGGATGGGCACACAGGTGGTGATGGTGGGTAGTCAGGGTGGTGATGGTGGATGGTAGTAGGATGGGCACACAGGTGGTGATGGTGGGTAGTCAGGGTGGTGATGGTGGATGGTAGTAGGATGGGCACACAGGTGGTGATGGTGGGTAGTCAGGGTGGTGATGGTGGATGGTAGTAGGATGGGCACACAGGTGGTGATGGTGGGTAGTCAGGGTGGTGATGGTGGATGGTAGTAGGATGGGCACATAGGTGAGGATTTTGGGTAGTCAGGGTGGTGATGGTGGATGGTAGTAGGATGGGCACACAGGTGGTGATGGTGGGTAGTCAGGGTGGTGATGATGGGTAGTCAGGGTGGTGATGATGGGCAGTCAGGGTGGTGGTGGTGGATGGTACTAGGATGGGCACACAGGTGAGGATGGTGGGTAGTCAGGGTGGTGGTGGTGGATGGTACTAGGATGGGTACACAGGTGAGGATGGTGGGTAGTCAGGGTGGTGATGGTGGGTAGTCAGGGTGGTGATGGTGGATGGTAGTAGGATGGGCACACAGGTGGTGATGGTGGGTAGTCAGGGTGGTGATGGTGGATGGTAGTAGGATGGGCACATAGGTGAGGATGGTGGGTAGTCAGGGTGGTGATGGTGGATGGTAGTAGGATGGGCACACAGGTGGTGATGATGGGTAGTCAGGGTGGTGATGGTGGATGGTAGTAGGATGGGCACACAGGTGGTGATGGTGGGTAGTCAGGGTGGTGATGGTGGATGGTAGTAGGATGGGCACACAGGTGGTGATGGTGGGTAGTCAGGGTGGTGATGGTGGATGGTAGTAGGATGGGCACATAGGTGAGGATGGTGGGTAGTCAGGGTGGTGATGGTGGATGGTAGTAGGATGGGCACACAGGTGGTGATGGTGGGTAGTCAGGGTGGTGATGGTGGATGGTGGTAGGATGGGCACACAGGTGGTGATGGTGGGTAGTCAGGGTGGTGATGATGGGTAGTCAGGGTGGTGATGATGGGTAGTCAGGGTGGTGATGATGGGTAGTCAGGGTGGTGGTGGTGGATGGTACTAGGATGGGCACACAGGTGAGGATGGTGGGTAGTCAGGGTGGTGGTGGTGGATGGTACTAGGATGGGTACACAGGTGAGGATGGTGGGTAGTCAGGGTGGTGATGGTGGATGGTAGTAGGATGGGCACACAGGTGGTGATGGTGGGTAGTCAGGGTGGTGATGATGGGTAGTCAGGGTGGTGATGATGGGCAGTCAGGGTGGTGGTGGTGGATGGTACTAGGATGGGCACACAGGTGAGGATGGTGGGTAGTCAGGGTGGTGGTGGTGGATGGTACTAGGATGGGTACACAGGTGAGGATGGTGGGTAGTCAGGGTGGTGATGGTGGGTAGTCAGGGTGGTGATGGTGGATGGTAGTAGGATGGGCACACAGGTGGTGATGGTGGGTAGTCAGGGTGGTGATGGTGGATGGTAGTAGGATGGGCACATAGGTGAGGATGGTGGGTAGTCAGGGTGGTGATGGTGGATGGTAGTAGGATGGGCACACAGGTGGTGATGATGGGTAGTCAGGGTGGTGATGGTGGATGGTAGTAGGATGGGCACACAGGTGGTGATGGTGGGTAGTCAGGGTGGTGATGGTGGATGGTAGTAGGATGGGCACACAGGTGGTGATGGTGGGTAGTCAGGGTGGTGATGGTGGATGGTAGTAGGATGGGCACATAGGTGAGGATGGTGGGTAGTCAGGGTGGTGATGGTGGATGGTAGTAGGATGGGCACACAGGTGGTGATGGTGGGTAGTCAGGGTGGTGATGGTGGATGGTGGTAGGATGGGCACACAGGTGGTGATGGTGGGTAGTCAGGGTGGTGATGGTGGATGGTAGTAGGATGGGCACACAGGTGGTGATGGTGGGTAGTCAGGGTGGTGGTGGTGGATGGTACTAGGATGGGCACACAGGTGAGGATGGTGGGTAGTCAGGGTGGTGGTGGTGGATGGTACTAGGATGGGTACACAGGTGAGGATGGTGGGTAGTCAGGGTGGTGATGGTGGATGGTAGTAGGATGGGCACACAGGTGGTGATGGTGGGTAGTCAGGGTGGTGATGGTGGATGGTAGTAGGATGGGCACACAGGTGGTGATGGTGGGTAGTCAGGGTGGTGATGGTGGATGGTAGTAGGATGGGCACACAGGTGGTGATGGTGGGTAGTCAGGTGGTGATGGTGGATGGTAGTAGGATGGGCACACAGGTGGTGATGGTGGGTAGTCAGGGTGGTGATGGTGGATGGTAGTAGGATGGGCACACAGGTGGTGATGGTGGGTAGTCAGGGTGGTGATGGTGGATGGTAGTAGGATGGGCACATAGGTGAGGATTTTGGGTAGTCAGGGTGGTGATGGTGGATGGTAGTAGGATGGGCACACAGGTGGTGATGGTGGGTAGTCAGGGTTGTGATGATGGGTAGTCAGGGTGGTGATGATGGGCAGTCAGGGTGGTGGTGGTGGATGGTACTAGGATGGGCACACAGGTGAGGATGGTGGGTAGTCAGGGTGGTGGTGGTGGATGGTACTAGGATGGGTACACAGGTGAGGATGGTGGGTAGTCAGGGTGGTGATGGTGGGTAGTCAGGGTGGTGATGGTGGATGGTAGTAGGATGGGCACACAGGTGGTGATGGTGGGTAGTCAGGGTGGTGATGGTGGATGGTAGTAGGATGGGCACATAGGTGAGGATGGTGGGTAGTCAGGGTGGTGATGGTGGATGGTAGTAGGATGGGCACACAGGTGGTGATGATGGGTAGTCAGGGTGGTGATGGTGGATGGTAGTAGGATGGGCACACAGGTGGTGATGGTGGGTAGTCAGGGTGGTGATGGTGGATGGTAGTAGGATGGGCACACAGGTGGTGATGGTGGGTAGTCAGGGTGGTGATGGTGGATGGTAGTAGGATGGGCACATAGGTGAGGATGGTGGGTAGTCAGGGTGGTGATGGTGGATGGTAGTAGGATGGGCACACAGGTGGTGATGGTGGGTAGTCAGGGTGGTGATGGTGGATGGTAGTAGGATGGGCACACAGGTGGTGATGGTGGGTAGTCAGGGTGGTGATGGTGGATGGTAGTAGGATGGGCACACAGGTGGTGATGGTGGGTAGTCAGGGTGGTGATGGTGGATGGTAGTAGGATGGGCACACAGGTGGTGATGGTGGGTAGTCAGGGTGGTGATGGTGGATGGTAGTAGGATGGGCACACAGGTGGTGATGGTGGGTAGTCAGGGTGGTGATGGTGGATGGTAGTAGGATGGGCACACAGGTGGTGATGGTGGGTAGTCAGGGTGGTGATGGTGGATGGTAGTAGGATGGGCACATAGGTGAGGATGGTGGGTAGTCAGGGTGGTGATGGTGGATGGTAGTAGGATGGGCACACAGGTGGTGATGGTGGGTAGTCAGGGTGGTGATGATGGGTAGTCAGGGTGGTGATGATGGGCAGTCAGGGTGGTGGTGGTGGATGGTACTAGGATGGGCACACAGGTGAGGATGGTGGGTAGTCAGGGTGGTGGTGGTGGATGGTACTAGGATGGGTACACAGGTGAGGATGGTGGGTAGTCAGGGTGGTGATGGTGGATGGTAGTAGGATGGGCACACAGGTGGTGATGGTGGGTAGTCAGGGTGGTGATGGTGGATGGTAGTAGGATGGGCACACAGGTGGTGATGGTGGGTAGTCAGGGTGGTGATGGTGGATGGTAGTAGGATGGGCACACAGGTGGTGATGGTGGGTAGTCAGGGTGGTGATGGTGGATGGTAGTAGGATGGGCACACAGGTGGTGATGGTGGGTAGTCAGGGTGGTGATGGTGGATGGTAGTAGGATGGGCACACAGGTGGTGATGGTGGGTAGTCAGGGTGGTGATGGTGGATGGTAGTAGGATGGGCACATAGGTGAGGATTTTGGGTAGTCAGGGTGGTGATGGTGGATGGTAGTAGGATGGGCACACAGGTGGTGATGGTGGGTAGTCAGGGTGGTGATGATGGGTAGTCAGGGTGGTGATGATGGGCAGTCAGGGTGGTGGTGGTGGATGGTACTAGGATGGGCACACAGGTGAGGATGGTGGGTAGTCAGGGTGGTGGTGGTGGATGGTACTAGGATGGGTACACAGGTGAGGATGGTGGGTAGTCAGGGTGGTGATGGTGGGTAGTCAGGGTGGTGATGGTGGATGGTAGTAGGATGGGCACACAGGTGGTGATGGTGGGTAGTCAGGGTGGTGATGGTGGATGGTAGTAGGATGGGCACATAGGTGAGGATGGTGGGTAGTCAGGGTGGTGATGGTGGATGGTAGTAGGATGGGCACACAGGTGGTGATGATGGGTAGTCAGGGTGGTGATGGTGGATGGTAGTAGGATGGGCACACAGGTGGTGATGGTGGGTAGTCAGGGTGGTGATGGTGGATGGTAGTAGGATGGGCACACAGGTGGTGATGGTGGGTAGTCAGGGTGGTGATGGTGGATGGTAGTAGGATGGGCACATAGGTGAGGATGGTGGGTAGTCAGGGTGGTGATGGTGGATGGTAGTAGGATGGGCACACAGGTGGTGATGGTGGGTAGTCAGGGTGGTGATGGTGGATGGTGGTAGGATGGGCACACAGGTGGTGATGGTGGGTAGTCAGGGTGGTGATGATGGGTAGTCAGGGTGGTGATGATGGGTAGTCAGGGTGGTGATGATGGGTAGTCAGGGTGGTGGTGGTGGATGGTACTAGGATGGGCACACAGGTGAGGATGGTGGGTAGTCAGGGTGGTGGTGGTGGATGGTACTAGGATGGGTACACAGGTGAGGATGGTGGGTAGTCAGGGTGGTGATGGTGGATGGTAGTAGGATGGGCACACAGGTGGTGATGGTGGGTAGTCAGGGTGGTGATGGTGGATGGTAGTAGGATGGGCACACAGGTGGTGATGGTGGGTAGTCAGGGTGGTGATGGTGGATGGTAGTAGGATGAGCACATAGGTGAGGATTTTGGGTAGTCAGGGTGGTGATGGTGGATGGTAGTAGGATGGGCACACAGGTGGTGATGGTGGGTAGTCAGGGTGGTGATGATGGGTAGTCAGGGTGGTGATGATGGGCAGTCAGGGTGGTGGTGGTGGATGGTACTAGGATGGGCACACAGGTGAGGATGGTGGGTAGTCAGGGTGGTGGTGGTGGATGGTACTAGGATGGGTACACAGGTGAGGATGGTGGGTAGTCAGGGTGGTGATGGTGGGTAGTCAGGGTGGTGATGGTGGATGGTAGTAGGATGGGCACACAGGTGGTGATGGTGGGTAGTCAGGGTGGTGATGGTGGATGGTAGTAGGATGGGCACATAGGTGAGGATGGTGGGTAGTCAGGGTGGTGATGGTGGATGGTAGTAGGATGGGCACACAGGTGGTGATGATGGGTAGTCAGGGTGGTGATGGTGGATGGTAGTAGGATGGGCACACAGGTGGTGATGGTGGGTAGTCAGGGTGGTGATGGTGGATGGTAGTAGGATGGGCACACAGGTGGTGATGGTGGGTAGTCAGGGTGGTGATGGTGGATGGTAGTAGGATGGGCACATAGGTGAGGATGGTGGGTAGTCAGGGTGGTGATGGTGGATGGTAGTAGGATGGGCACACAGGTGGTGATGGTGGGTAGTCAGGGTGGTGATGGTGGATGGTGGTAGGATGGGCACACAGGTGGTGATGGTGGGTAGTCAGGGTGGTGATGATGGGTAGTCAGGGTGGTGATGATGGGTAGTCAGGGTGGTGATGATGGGTAGTCAGGGTGGTGGTGGTGGATGGTACTAGGATGGGCACACAGGTGAGGATGGTGGGTAGTCAGGGTGGTGGTGGTGGATGGTACTAGGATGGGTACACAGGTGAGGATGGTGGGTAGTCAGGGTGGTGATGGTGGATGGTAGTAGGATGGGCACACAGGTGGTGATGGTGGGTAGTCAGGGTGGTGATGGTGGATGGTAGTAGGATGGGCACACAGGTGGTGATGGTGGGTAGTCAGGGTGGTGATGGTGGATGGTAGTAGGATGGGCACACAGGTGGTGATGGTGGGTAGTCAGGGTGGTGATGGTGGATGGTAGTAGGATGGGCACACAGGTGGTGATGGTGGGTAGTCAGGGTGGTGATGGTGGATGGTGGTAGGATGGGCACACAGGTGGTGATGGTGGGTAGTCAGGGTGGTGATGATGGGTAGTCAGGGTGGTGATGATGGGCAGTCAGGGTGGTGGTGGTGGATGGTACTAGGATGGGCACACAGGTGAGGATGGTGGGTAGTCAGGGTGGTGGTGGTGGATGGTACTAGGATGGGTACACAGGTGAGGATGGTGGGTAGTCAGGGTGGTGATGGTGGGTAGTCAGGGTGGTGATGGTGGATGGTAGTAGGATGGGCACACAGGTGGTGATGGTGGGTAGTCAGGGTGGTGATGGTGGATGGTAGTAGGATGGGCACATAGGTGAGGATGGTGGGTAGTCAGGGTGGTGATGGTGGATGGTAGTAGGATGGGCACACAGGTGGTGATGATGGGTAGTCAGGGTGGTGATGGTGGATGGTAGTAGGATGGGCACACAGGTGGTGATGGTGGGTAGTCAGGGTGGTGATGGTGGATGGTAGTAGGATGGGCACACAGGTGGTGATGGTGGGTAGTCAGGGTGGTGATGGTGGATGGTAGTAGGATGGGCACATAGGTGAGGATGGTGGGTAGTCAGGGTGGTGATGGTGGATGGTAGTAGGATGGGCACACAGGTGGTGATGGTGGGTAGTCAGGGTGGTGATGGTGGATGGTGGTAGGATGGGCACACAGGTGGTGATGGTGGGTAGTCAGGGTGGTGATGATGGGTAGTCAGGGTGGTGATGATGGGTAGTCAGGGTGGTGATGATGGGTAGTCAGGGTGGTGGTGGTGGATGGTACTAGGATGGGCACACAGGTGAGGATGGTGGGTAGTCAGGGTGGTGGTGGTGGATGGTACTAGGATGGGTACACAGGTGAGGATGGTGGGTAGTCAGGGTGGTGATGGTGGATGGTAGTAGGATGGGCACACAGGTGGTGATGGTGGGTAGTCAGGGTGGTGATGGTGGATGGTAGTAGGATGGGCACACAGGTGGTGATGGTGGGTAGTCAGGGTGGTGATGGTGGATGGTAGTAGGATGGGCACACAGGTGGTGATGGTGGGTAGTCAGGGTGGTGATGGTGGATGGTAGTAGGATGGGCACACAGGTGGTGATGGTGGGTAGTCAGGGTGGTGATGGTGGATGGTGGTAGGATGGGCACACAGGTGGTGATGGTGGGTAGTCAGGGTGGTGATGATGGGTAGTCAGGGTGGTGATGATGGGCAGTCAGGGTGGTGGTGGTGGATGGTACTAGGATGGGCACACAGGTGAGGATGGTGGGTAGTCAGGGTGGTGGTGGTGGATGGTACTAGGATGGGTACACAGGTGAGGATGGTGGGTAGTCAGGGTGGTGATGGTGGGTAGTCAGGGTGGTGATGGTGGATGGTAGTAGGATGGGCACACAGGTGGTGATGGTGGGTAGTCAGGGTGGTGATGGTGGATGGTAGTAGGATGGGCACATAGGTGAGGATGGTGGGTAGTCAGGGTGGTGATGGTGGATGGTAGTAGGATGGGCACACAGGTGGTGATGATGGGTAGTCAGGGTGGTGATGGTGGATGGTAGTAGGATGGGCACACAGGTGGTGATGGTGGGTAGTCAGGGTGGTGATGGTGGATGGTAGTAGGATGGGCACACAGGTGGTGATGGTGGGTAGTCAGGGTGGTGATGGTGGATGGTAGTAGGATGGGCACATAGGTGAGGATGGTGGGTAGTCAGGGTGGTGATGGTGGATGGTAGTAGGATGGGCACACAGGTGGTGATGGTGGGTAGTCAGGGTGGTGATGGTGGATGGTGGTAGGATGGGCACACAGGTGGTGATGGTGGGTAGTCAGGGTGGTGATGATGGGTAGTCAGGGTGGTGATGATGGGTAGTCAGGGTGGTGATGATGGGTAGTCAGGGTGGTGGTGGTGGATGGTACTAGGATGGGCACACAGGTGAGGATGGTGGGTAGTCAGGGTGGTGGTGGTGGATGGTACTAGGATGGGTACACAGGTGAGGATGGTGGGTAGTCAGGGTGGTGATGGTGGATGGTAGTAGGATGGGCACACAGGTGGTGATGGTGGGTAGTCAGGGTGGTGATGGTGGATGGTAGTAGGATGGGCACACAGGTGGTGATGGTGGGTAGTCAGGGTGGTGATGGTGGATGGTAGTAGGATGGGCACACAGGTGGTGATGGTGGGTAGTCAGGGTGGTGATGGTGGATGGTAGGACAGGCAGACAGGTGATCAATTCTCACTGGGGACGTATTCGTCTCTATGGACATCAGGCCCCGCCCCCCGCACTCCCGGCCGGTGTAGCGCCCCTAGCGGCGGCCCTCAGTCATGCCAGTGGCGGTGTAGAGCCTCCGCCGTACCGTTCTCTCCCCCCGCAGAAGATGGCGGAATTGTCTCCGGTGCTGCCCCCGCACAGGGATGGAGGGAGCCGGCTGGGATACACGGCGTTCCCCGGCTCAGAGGGGGAGTCTGAGGCCGAGCTGTCGCTGAGCCTGGCCCGCACTAAGACCCGTTCATACGGCAGCACGGCCAGCGTGACCACCCCCTGGGCTGAGCGCTTCATAGATCACCCGGTCAGTCCCGGTGACACCCTGCAGGGGATCGCTCTGAAGTACGGAGTGACGGTAAGAGGGGGATGGGAAGGGGGACATGTTCTGTATTATGAGGTCATGGTGACCCCCCCACATCACATAGGACATCACTTCCCCCCGGGGTCACACTATTGGTGACCTGCTGAAAGACCCGGGATAAGTCATCAACCTTCATATGACCTGTGACCCCTCGCTCCGTATTCACATCCCGTGTAGCGTGTAGTTCGCATGATGCACAGAGGGTGACGTTCACTTCAATGGACTGGTCTACATGCGATAAACGTGGCACAACCTCTCCCGCACCTTTTCTGGCGTAGAGGTTTGTGTCATTTTTTTGCCATGTACAAAAACCTGCACCCCCTGGCTGCGTTGGGTGCCATTACCAGCACTGCGGCGAGCGCACACAGATATACAGCCTATTGGAGGCCGGGCCTTGGTGCCGAGTGGCTGCATATTTGCATGCAATGGTTTTGCACAGAATGCCCCGATCTTCCCTTTCTGGGGCTCCCCGCTGGTGATCTTCTGAGTCTGTCGCCATAGAAAGCTGCTTCTTATAGGGGCACTTATGTGGGCTCAATCCCAAGCCAGGCTGTGTGGTTCCCTACACACCTACAGCACAGTTCAGACCCGCCCACTAGATTTGGCTGACATTGGCAAGACACAATGGCTCCCCCTGTTGTCAGCCAAGCCTGGGGGGAGAGAAGACCAGCAGACGGGCACACCGCTGGATCAATACAGGACTCCAGTAAGTATTTGGGGGGGGGGGATGCATTAAAGGTAAAAACATCTCACATTTAAAGCCCTTTCACACTGGGGCGGTGCGGGCACCGGCGGTAAAACTGCGATATTCTTAGCCAAGAAAGGGTTAAAACCACCGCAAAGCGCTGCTGCCAGCGGTATAGCCACACTGCCCCATTCATATCAATGGGCAGGAGCGGTGTACAAACTTCTCCTTCCGCTCCAAAGATGCTGCTAGCAGGACTTTTTTTCCCGTCCTGCCAGCGCACCGCTCCAGTGTGAACGCACTCGGGGCTTTTACATTAGAGACAAAGGAGCGGCTCTTTCTGTAGCGCCTGCAAAGCGCCCCCGTGTGAAAGGGGTCTTAGAACCACTTTAATGGCATCACAAGTGCAGTGCACACTTTTCACACGGTTTTCACACGTTCCTACAACGCATAGATGTGAATGTGGACTAAGCCCCGGTTCACACTAGAACACAGTGCTGGCAACCCGCCATCTCCCTCAATTCACATTAGATGCGGTGCAAGTTCACAGCGAATTTGCTGCTGATTCCGCACCGCATCAGAATCGCATCACATTCATGCAAATTGATTGCGGAGTATATATTAAAGGAGTTGTAAATCCGCACGTTTTTTCACCTTAATGCATTAAGGTGAAAAACCTCCTGCGCTGCAAGAGCCCCCCCCCCCCCCCCCCCTTTTCTTACCTGAACTTGATCATTTTAGCGACAGGGACGAGCACAGCAGTTCCAGCCACTGTCTCAGGTTCTCATTGGATAGATTGATAGCAGTAGGAGCCATTGGCTCCCACTGCTGTCAATCAAATCCAGTGACGCGCGGGGGGGGGGGGCGGGTCCTGCTGTCTGTGTCAAAGAACGCAGCAATAGGACTCGAGAGCGCACGCCCGCCCGCACGAGTGCCCCCATGGAAAGCGGCTCTCCTTGGCGGTACTCAATGAAGAGGAGGAGCCAGGAGTGCCGCTGGGGGATCCCAGAAAAGGAGGACACTCTGTGCAAAACCCTTGCACAGAGCAGGTAAGTATAACATGTTTGTTATTTAAAAAAAAAGGAACCTTTACAATCATTTTGTGATCAGATCCCAGTGTGGGCAGAAAAAGGGTCCTGCACGAGTTTTGTGTGATCTGAGCGATCCGTGGCTCAAATCGCACCCCAGAGACACCGCATGTAATTGGCAGAGGAATGTGCTGCGATTCCTGTGTGAATTACTTGCCTTGTCCCACACTGTATCAGTGTGAAATCACACTGCCCTTGCTTCAGCGGGTGTCAGTGCAATTTTAAAGTGATATTAAAGTCATTTTCTCTTTAATAACAAACATGTTACACTTACCTGTTCTCTGCAGCTGTTTTGCACAGAGCAGCCACAATCCTCTTCTTCTGGGGTCTCCCGATGGCACTCCTGGCCCCTCCCTCCTGCCACGTGCCGCTTGCTTTGGGGGCACCCGGGCCGCTGCTCTGCATGTCTGCTCACGCACAGAGCCATAGCTTGATCCCCGCACCATCTCTCTTCTCATTGGCTCACAGGCTGTGATTGACAGCAGCAGGAGCCAATGGCTTCCACTGCTGTCTCAGCCAATGGGGAGGGAGAGTCCCCAGAGAGTCGAGGCTGTCGTGCACATCACTGAATCGCAATAGAGCTCAGGTAAGTATTGGGGGGGCTAGGGGGATGTTTCTCAGAGAAGGTTTTTTTTACCTTCATGCATAGAATGCATGAAGATAAAAAAACGTTGAGCCTTTAGAACCACTTAACACAAAATCACAAAGCTGTACCTCATTTGGTTTTGAAGATGAGCTCCAGGCTCCCCCCAAAATAATTAAGTCAGCAGCTACAAATACTGTAGCTGCTGATTTTTTAATATTAGGGCACTTACCTGTCCGGGCATCCAGTGGTGTCCTCACCCGAGCTGATTTTTCAGTCGGGTAGCAGGTGCTGGCACCGCCATCTTGACTGAGGGAAAGCAGCAGCCAGTTATCTACTGAGCTGCACTTTGCAAATGGGCCGACTGCAGGGGGGGGGGGCCCATCTTCCAGCTTAGTTGGCCGTGGTGAACTGAGCCAGAAGTGTCAAAACCAGGTACCCGCTCCCCCCTCACCCTCAAAAAGGTGCCAAATGTGACAGCAGAGGAATAGAGGAGGCAGACAAGCGGAACGTCCCCTTTTGGATTGAGCTCCACTTTAAGTGGTTGTACCGGGATGATGCCTGCAGCTACATTTTTTTTAAATTCGGCTGCCCTTTTTTTTTTGTAAAAGCCATCCAAGTGGCCACTGGATGGCTTTTACAGGAAGCAGAATGGGTCGCCCTCCCAAAGCCCCTGCCGATGCCTCTCCTGGCAGTGAGACAGAATGAAAGTCATCGATTCCACCGGCTTACCACAGACATCATGGAGCACCAGAAGGTCCCCGATGATCTCTATGGTACGGGAAGCGACATCACTTCCGGTTTCCCGGATGTAAACAACATCATTTTTAAATTGGCAAAGCATCCAAAAAACCAATTCTGATGTGATTGGATGCTTTTAGGGCATAGGAGAGGTTTAGACCCCAGATCTCTCCATAAAGAGTATCCGTCACTGCCTATTGCTGTTAGGCCTCATTCTCACGAGGCGGATCCGCTTCCACGGAGTCCGCCGGGTCAGCGGGAGATCTCTCCGTTGATCTCCGCTGAGCCGGCGGATGACAGGTCCCTCTCTGCTCACTGAGCGGGGAGGGGCTTGTCGAGCGCCGCTGGTTTCTATGGAGAGATCGGACAAAAACGGACAGCATGTTTGTTTTCATCAGATCTCACCCGATCCGCCAGCGATGGATCTGAACGTAGAGGCATCCGTCTGCTTTTAGGGGATCGGACCGGGTCGGATCTCAGCGGACATGTCACCGCTGACATCCATCGCTTCCATAGACTAGCATGGAGCGCCCGTTCAGGTCCGCCGTCAAAACTGACAGGCGGACCTGCACGGGCCAAACGTGTGAAAGGGGCCTTATAAAAGATGCTTACATTTCTTGTAACAGCAATAAAAGTAATTCAAAAAATGTAAAGAAACTGTAAATAAAATCAATAATAATAAATTTTTTTTTGTAAATCACCCCCGTCCCCCCCAAGCTCACGCACATAGGTGAAAACAAGTGTCGGTCCCACTCGCATACTTAAACAGCGATCGCCCCACACATGTGAGGTATTGCTACAAACGTCAGAACAAGAGCAATAATTCTACCACCAGACCTCCTCTGTAACTCTAAACTGGTAATCTGTATAAGCTTTTAAAGCGTCGTAGCTTGTCGCCATTCCACAAAACGTGCACACTTTTAAAGCAGAGTTCCACCCAAAAGTGGAAGCTCCGCTTATCTGCCCCCCCCCCCCCCCCCCCCCGGTGCCACATTTGGTGCCTTCAGGGGGAGCAGGTACCCGTTTTTGATAGGTACCCGTCCCCGCTTTTGTCGGACCTTGCCGGTACGTCAGAAGTTTGGCCCCCCTCCTCCTCCTCCTTCCCCTGCTGCCGGGCCAGTAAGAGAACGCTTTGCGCATGCACAGTAGGTGACCTGCTGTGTGGCGGCGGAACTCCGCTTTAAAACGTGACATGTTTGGTATATATTTACTTAAAGTAACACCATCTTTTATATTTTACCAAAAAATTGGTTATTAAATTTTGTTTGCGTGCATTAAAATTGAAGTGTATTTTCTCCAAAAAATTTGCGTTTGCTAAACCTCTGCGTAAATACAGTGTAACATAAAAAATTGCAAAACCCACTACTTTATTCACTTGGGCATCTGCAAAAACTTTTCTTTCACTCATGGTTAGTGTTTGGCTGAAGCCATTTATTATCAATCAACTGTGTTTACTCAATGACAGCTTGAAGTCTTTTGTGGTATTTGTGGATGAGGCTCTTTATCTTCTCAGATGGTAAAGCTGCCCATTCCTCAAAAAGCCTCCAGTTCCTGTAAACTCTTGGGCTGTCTTGCATGAACTTCACGTTTGAGATCTCCCCAGAGTCTCCTTCACTTTATTCTGCTGTAGCCAATGACCGGTCGACTTGGCCTTGTGTTTTGGATCATTGTCATGTTGGAATGTCCTAGTATGTACCATGCGCAGCTTCCTGGCTGGTGAAAGCAAATGTTCCTCCAGTATTTTTTTTTGTTTAAAATTTCTTTATTGTATTCAGTCACAGTTTGACAAACATAGTTCAATATAAGCGCAATGGTGACAGATATTTTCTCATTTCAACAGTGCCAATAAATTGCGTACACATAAGTGACATGAATAATAAGTGAAAAGAGATAGCAAGAGAAAGGAAGATAAAAAAAGAGGGTAAATAGGCTAGTGCGGTACTAAAACAGCAATTAAGGCATTGAGAATGTGCGCTTTTAGTGTTACATATACAAGTTGTTTGAAGGCCTCAGCATCCACAAGGTGGAGACTGGCTGGGCTCTCTATTGCCTCGTTTCCACTGAGCGGATCGGTTTGGACGGCCTAGAATGGTCCGGCCTATTAAGGCGAGTATTTCCACTGCAAGTGGGACCGACAGGGGCCATACGTGGCTTTAGAAAAAATGCCGTCATGGCGTCACACGTCCACCAATCAGTGTAAAGTATCGTAGCTCCGCCCTAACCGAACCGTTCCATTTTCTATGGCCCCACATCTGAAGCAGGACCCTGAATGGAACGGTTCGGTTCGGTTGTATGGGCCGCTTTCATAATGGAAACACCCAAAATAGCGTACCGTACCAAACCGAACCGAACTGATCCGCTCAGTGGAAACGAGGCATATCTAACCGTGGATTCCTGTAACTGAGCCATGCTGGTCTCCTGGGCCGAGGAAAAGTAAGCCGCGGTGGCACAGGACCACCCCCGCCCAGGGTTCATACCGGGAGAGGGGTGCCCTCAAGGCCCCCTTCTGTCCTCCCCCGGCGCGCCCCCCGGACCACAGGCGCATCCCCGCCCCCACGACCTTCCCGGCCAGAGGAGCATCTCCACTACAAATCCACCTCGTAATAATGTGGTCATCAACTTTTTTTATCAATAATTGCTAACATTCTGGTCATTTAGCAAATAAGTCTGTTGATTACAGTGCCTATTAGGATAGGAAAGAGCAGAGAGGAAGAGGGGAGAAAAAAGAGAGGGGGGAGCGGGTAGAGGGTAAGTGGGGTAGGGAGGGGTGGACAGGATCTCACCTTGGATCTGTGTATTTCTCCTAGGATCTGCTCTGGATAGTCCGCCGCCAGGTGGCCTTCTTGTCTTCGTAAGAGCACATATGCTTTGCATGCGGTCCGTGTTTCGATCTTAGAGAAATTAGTGGTGGCTATTACTTAGGAAGGTCACGATGACCCAGTGTGGGGTCTGCCAATTTTAATAAGGATACGTCTAGACTGGAGGACACGTGGGCAGTGTCGTGGAAGTGTTCTATCCATGTTGACCATATGGCTGTGTGTTTGTCTGTAGTGCCTTTGCCTTTTGCTACCCATTCCTCTGCTTCCCTTATCTCATTTACCCTGCGTATCCACTCCTCTTTGCTCAGTACCTGCTCCTTCTTCCAAAAGATTGGCAGTAGCCGCTTAGCAGCGTTTAGCAAATGGGGTAGTGCGCTTTTCTTGTAGCGACTAACTGGCATGGGAGGGATATGCAGGAGGAAATGTTCCGGTGCTCCAGTATTTTTTGATAACATACTGCATTCATCTTGCCATAAATTTTGACCAAATTTCCTGTGCCTTTGTAGTTAACACATCCCCAAAACATCAGCGATCCACCTCCGTGTTTCACAGTAGGAATGGTGTTCCTTCCTAGGCCTTATTGACTCCTCTCCAAATGTAGCGTTCATGGTTGTGGCCAAAAAGCGAAATTTTGGTCTCATCACTCCAAATGACTTTGTGCCAGAAGGCTTGAGTCTTGTCTCTGTGCTGTTTGGCGTATTGTGGCATTTGCGTAGTAATGGCTTTCTTCTGTCAATTCGACCATGCAGTGCCTCCTTATTGTGCATCTTGAAACAGCCACACCACATGTTTTCAGAGAGTCCTGTATTTCAACTGAAGTTATTGGTGGGTTTTTCTTTGCATCCTGAACAATTTTCCTGGCAGTTGTGGCTGAAATTTTAGTTGGTCTACCTGACTGTGGTTTGGTTTCAACAGAACCCCTCATTTTCCACTTCTTGATTAGAGTTTAAACACTGCCGATTGGCATTCTCAATTCCTCAGATATCCTTTTTATATCCCTTTCCTTCCTGTTTTATACAGTTCAACTACCTTTTCCCGCAGATCCTTTGACAATTCTTTTGCTTTCCCCGTGACTCAGAATCGTCAGTGCAGCACTGGATGAAAGATGCAAAGGTCTGTCAGGAGTCCAGAAACTCATTGACCTTTTATACACACACACTAATTACAAGTAAACAGATCACAGGTGAGGATGGTTACCTTTAATAGCCAATCAAACCCCTTTGTGTCAACTTGTGTGCATGTTATCAGGCCAAAAATCACTGGGGTATGTAAACTTTTGATCAGTGTGATTTGGGTAGTTTAACAGCGCCTCCTCGCCATCTGTCAAATGCTCTCTAAAGACGATCCAAACGTGAATCACTTTTCAGAGAGTGTTCCATGGGGGGGGGTTGCTTTTTAGAAGTCATTTAACAGGCGGCGAGGATATGATGCTTTGTCTCCTCTTTTAACATTCAGAATGCAGACCCAACGCACTGCAACCACATACATTGCACATGGTTGCAACATGACCCCATTCAGTTGAAAGGGTCATGTTTGGCGGTACTGCCTATAGACAGCAATATGATGTATATTTGCTGTGGCATGTATACAGCCCTGAGTGGCTGCATGCCCGAGTTTAGGTGAGTGGTCCTTTTACCACCCAATGGCTGCTTGTGTAAGTGAGCTCTAACAGTGATGAGCCTGGGTGCGTTTGGACTAGGATTCAACTAAGCCCGCCTCCAGAACAACACAGTGACGCATTCATGAAGCATATGGTCATTAAGGTCCACCCACTGTGCTGTTTGTTGCATATTTGCATTAGTATGTTGTGAAGGGTTTATAATACAGGTCTGATCAAAGACCGCTTGAACATTAGATGAGAAGGAGAGGTGAAAGAGTTATAAAACAATTCCAGAATCAAACCCTGTCCTACCCTAAATCTGCCACTACTTTAACCCTTTTTCACCTGCTCTGGTTCCCTCTAAAAAGTTCTGAATGTTGTGGGACTTAAAGATCAGCCAATTATGGGACCACTGTGACTGGCTGTCATGGTGGTCACATAATCAGGAGCTGGTCCCGCAGGCTACTGATCCTTAGCGGGGACCAAAAGCTGTTTTTCACAGCTCAGTCTCTAAGCTGGGAGCGTGCATTGCGTGTGCTCTCAGCACAAAAACATTGGTGCAGCATGTGGGCCTTAAAGCCAACTTGTTTTGCCATGGCACCTAGAGGCGGTCGTAAAAGGGTAAATGATCATCATTATAAAAGGAATGGGCAGGCTCTCCAGTGTAAACACTGCTGTTACATTTGTGATCCCTGTGATTGGTCTTTACAGCAATCACATGGTATAGAGACACTCAGATTGGCTCTGTATGTGCACCGAGCCATCTAATGACAGCTCAGATCACAACCATATAAATGGAATGCAACCCATCAATTTAAATGTTTCCAAAAACAGTTACAGTACATTCAAGGCTTGCCTTGATGGTTAACTCTCACAGTTACCTGTGCTGTCAACCAAACTGTCAAGTTGTCGAATGGTTGGTGTCCTAACTGGCCACACCACCCAAAACACCATGACATCTGCAGAGCAAAAAGAGGCCAACATGGCAGCTTCCTTGTCTGTAAAGAATAGGAGGGTTTAGTTCTGCTTTATATTGCTCCCTGGCCACCTGAGGATGATTTGTGCAGTGTTGCTCCAGAAGTAGACATCCGTTAACGCACAATGTTTGATCCTAAAGTACACATCTTATCTTTAGGCATTTTTATAGCTTCTCTGGGGTGTTGAAAACTGAAAAATAAAATGTGACTCAAAGAGTGGAAGAGATACTCAAATGACTTGCTTTGCTTTCCATGAACTGGGTTTTGTAGATCTGCACTAACGTGTCAGTGCAGCGTAGAACCGTCAACACATTGGCTCCTCTGCTGTGCTGTAGACCCTTTGGGGTTGATTTACTAAAACTGGAAAGTGCAAAATCTGGTGCAGTTATGGATGGTAGCCAATCCGCTTTAACTCCAGCTTGTTCAATTAAAGGATAAGTACACCCTAACACTAAAATCCCTGCATCTACAGACATCCACGGTCTAACCAGTTGCGTTGTGGTGCATTTTAACATTCACTTTTCACCTCACCTGCTAGAACATACAAAGGGGTTGATTTACTAAAACTGGAGAGTGCAAAATTTGGAGCAGCTCTGTATAGAAACCAATCGGCTTCCAGTTTATTTGTCAAAGCTTAAAGGATAAGTCCACCCCAACACTAAAATTTCTACATCCACGATCTAACGCTAACCTATATAACCCTGTAAGGAAGAAATCGGTATACATAACTTTTCTGAAGCCGATCCCACGCTGAGCTGTCAGCTGCAGCTTCACTTTTCAGGTGGGTGCAGTGCGGGCAGCCGACAATGGAAGCCCCATAGAAAGTCTAAGGGTGATGTCACTCTTCATTTCGGTGCAGGCAAATACTCCCAGGATTGGAGTCAGTGCAGTGAAATACCCCTGGGATTGGTGTCGGTGCAGTGAAGTACCCCTGGGATTGGTGTCGGTGCAGTGAAGTACCCCTGGGATTGGTGTCGGTGCAGTGAAGTACCCCTGGGATTGGTGTCGGTGCAGTGAAGTACCCCTGGGATTGGTGTCGGTGCAGTGAAATACCCCTGGGATTGGTGTCGGTGCAGGCAAATACTCCCAGGATTGGTGTCGGTGCAGGCAAATACTCCCAGGATTGGTGTCGGTGCAGTGAAATACCCCTGGGATTGGTGTCAGTGCAGTGAAGTACCCCTGGGATTGGTGTCGGTGCAGTGAAATACCCCTGGGATTGGTGTCGGTGCAGTGAAATACCCCTGGGATTGGTGTCGGTGCAGTGAAATACCCCTGGGATTGGTGTCGGTGCAGTGAAGTACCCCTGGGATTGGTGTCGGTGTAGGCAAATACTCCCAGGATTGGTGTCGGTGCAGGCAAATACTCCCAGGATTGGTGTTGGTGCAGGCAAATACTCCCAGGATTGGTGTTGGTGCAAGGAAATGCCTCCAGGCTGCATCAGCCCCTGTGCCAGAACTTTAATGTTAGTGTTGGGCAAGATAGCACTCCATCCGACAGAGATAACTGGCATGGCGAGCAGTGTGCAACGCAAAGTCTTTCAGCACAAGACCATGTCACTTTCTGCTCTCTGGTGAAGAGGCCCCACTGACGACCAATCAAAACTGAAGAATCTCATTGGGCCCTGCGTGCCACAGGCTGCGACCCTAAGTGTTCCTTATGTGGTATTTACTAAAAATTTCAAGACCGCTTCATAAGGAAGGAAGTCTTACATTGAAGACAGTTGTCATTTTCTGTGCACAGCTCATTCTGAGCCGAGCGTTTTAGAAATTAATGCTGTCGTTTGTGTCCGCCCTGACGTTCATTTTATTGTGCACCCAGGTGTGAAATTTTGTGTCTCGGAGCATTTGTGTTTCATGTGACTGGAGTAAATACGTTTTCCACTGCCACTGGAAAAAGTACAGCGTGACCCCAGTACTGAGTGGGTAAATATTAGGAAAACCGGATGGGAGGGAGTATTGTCCGCTGGGACAGGAGTTTATTATTAGGCATGGTCACAAAGTAATCGTGGTTTAGAGGAAAAAAAAATCATATGACATGATGATATGTTTTATGTTGATTATATTTGCTCAGTGTAGCCTTGTCAGTGTCCATCTGTAGCCTTGTCCATCTGCAGCCTTGCCCCTGTGTCACTTGCAGACTACTACCATTTAAAAATGGCTCTCGGCGGCTTTCGGCCATTCTCTGCGTGTCTCGGCCGCACTTGGCCGCTCTCGGGGGCTCACACAGGACTGCGAGAGCTGCCGAGAATGGCTAAAAGCGTCCGAAAGCCACAGAGAGCCACCAAAAGGCTCACAATCGGCGGGGGGGGGGGGGGTCGGCGTATAACACGCACCCACGATTTCCCCCTGATTTTAAGGGGAAAAAAGTGCGTGTTATACGCCGATTAAATACGGTATATGGTGCCACAAACAGGGATCCTAAAGTGCTATAGTGCATATAACAGTGACATTCTAATCAAACGCAGATCAGTCCAATATAAACGTTATATAGTCCTTATTAAAGGTATAATGGTGACTTCATAAAAATGTAAAAACAACGTGTTGTGTCCACACACAGGTGCTCCCCACCCTCAGGCAAAGGCCTCTCACCTTAGAGCGTGTGACCTCGCAATTAAGTTCAGTCAAATACACATATGAATCACCTCAGGGACCAGACCAGCTGGACAGTGCAGGAAGCAGCTGGTCTGCTCCACAGAGAACAGACATACGACCTCAACCAAACCCAGTGTTTTAAGGCACATTACAGATTGGTGTACTTAATGTACCTTACCCATGAGAGCACCCTGTACTGGGGTTTTCTGTTTGTACAAAAAAATTGTGTTAAAACGTTATCACGCTATGGAGTATCGGCTTCCAGTTTATTTGTCAAAGCTTAAAGGATAAGTCCACCCCAACACTAAAATTTCTACATCCACGATCTAAGGCTAACCTATATAACCCTGTAAGGAAGAAATCGGTATACATAACTTTTCTGAAGCCGATCCCACGCTGAGCTGTCAGCCGCAGCTTCACTTTTCAGGTGGGTGCAGAGCGGGCAGCCGACAATGGAAGCCCCATAGAAAGTCTAAGGGTGATGTCACTCTTCATTTCACCGTCGTTGTCAGCCACGTCCTCTGCAAAGATTTCGCTGCTGGAGACTGGGTCAGCTTCATAAAAAGTATGTATACTGGTTTCTTCTTTACAGGGTTAGATAGGTTAGTGTTAGATCGTGGATGTAGACATTTTAGTATTGGGGTGGACTTATCCTTTAAAGCGGAGTTCCACACAAAAATGGAACTTCCGCTTTTCGGAACCCTCCCCCCCTCCGGTGTCACATTTGGCACCTTTCAGGGGGGAGGGGGGTGCAGATACCTGTCTAAGACAGGTATTTGCACCCACTTCCGGCATAGACTCCCATGGGAGTCTATGCCTCTTCCCGTCCCCACCGCGCTGTCTGCTGGGAACACACAGCTCCCAGGAGAGAGCGGGGACCACTTGGGACGCGCAGCGCGACTCGCGCATGCGCAGTAGGGAACCGGGAAGTGAAGCCACAACGATTCACTTCCTGATTCCCTCACCTAGGATGGCGGCGGCATCGTGGGTGGACCCCCGCTTTAAGGTTTGACAAATAAACTGGAAGCTGATTCTAGCAGGTGAGAAAAGTGAATGCAGTGAATGTAAAATGCACCACAACGCAACATGTCAACGCACGTGCGTTTACCTGCAATGAATGCACATGTGTGAAAGAACCATAAATCAACTTTTGTTGAGCCTGGTGGTGCATAGGAGGAATCCTCCAAATTCAAGCCATTGATGACCCTGCAAAATTTTAGCCGTCTATGGCCAGCCTTATTTTCCTTCGCTCCTCTGCCTCTCATTCACCTGCCAGATATAAAAGTAAGTCATGTATAAGCTATGAGTCACTAGTCATCACTTATGTACTACCTGTGTGCCGGTGCTAATTGGCCCAGACTTTTCGCACATAGTCATGTTTAACCAAATCATCTTCCAGGACAGCCCATGAGATATAGCTACCTCCTCCAACAGTAATACACGAAAAGGAAGTTCTCCTGCTCAACTGGTCAGTTTTTGTTGTGTTTCCTCTGGACAAGGAGATGCATCGCCTAGAACCTGGGTCAGGGAGGCCTCTTTTTCTCTAGCTATTCTTTTCTTCCCCCACTAATTTACCTTCCTGGATCCACTGGGAGCAGCTAGCAGGATTTTTTGCAAGATTGCCTTCCAGGACTACTCCTCAGTACGGGAAAGAGGTAGCTTGGTTCCCTTTCTCCTTCTGTGCCTGGGGAAGGCCATGTCTGGAAGGGACACACCACATTGACAGGGACCAGCATGGGCAACATGGGTTCCCAGTTAGGTTGTCTGGGTGGGTGCATTGACTGCACTATAGAACACTTTGGTGGGGATACACATGGTAGTTGTGTTGGTTTGTGGCCTGGCCGTGTTCCTGTTTAACCCGATAATGCAGAGGCATTAATCCTGGGTGGGGTGAAGTCATTTTCAGGCATCGGAGGCTCTGGTTCCAAGCCTCATTTTAGGTGCTGGGGAAGGGCTGGCAGCTACCTTTTAATGAAGGTTCCCTCCAGCAGAGGCTGTCAGGACAATATTACTGCATTCTTCCATGTAGACTACAGCTCAGGCAAATACAGGTGCTCTTGGCACCAGCAGGGAACTGGTAAGCTTGAGGTTACTGTACCTACCTACATTCACTTGTGTTTGCGCCTAGGTTTTCACCTAGCCTGTAATCTGTCACCTGGGGCCCTTGGGTGTTGGGCTTAAGGCGGAGTTCCACCCAAAAGTGGAACTTCTGCGTATCTGAATCCCCCCCTCCCCCAGTCCCACTTCTGTCGGACAGTAGCGAAGGTATGTCAGAAGTTCGGCCCCCTCCTCCTTCCCCTGCTCCCAGGCCAGTAAGAGAGTGCAGTGCTCTTTGCGCATGAACAGTAGGGACCTGGCTGTGAAGCCTCAAGGCTTCACTGCTGGGTTCCCTTACCAGCAATGGTGCGGCAGCACCTGACAGCTGATGGAAACAGCCGATGGCTGGGGTGCTGACATCGCTGGATTCCAGGACAGGTAAGTGTCCTAATATTAAAAGTTAGCAGCTAACAGCGCAGTGTTGGGCTCTCCCTATTTACCGCAGTGCCTGAAGCAGCTGAGAGTGATTCCTCTGCTTCCTCTGATACATGGAAGCACCGCATATCCCCTTTGGCTCCCGGCATTGAACGGTATGGTGGCGGAGCGAAGGCAAAGTAAGTATATAGTGGGAAGGATTTATGGAGATTTTGCTCCCTAACCATATAGTTGGTTATTTATATTTACCATTGCATATAGATATTTAAGAATAAATTGTCTTTTTTTTTTTTTAAACTTTACATATTAACTAAATTATACACCACACTTTTTTAAAGGTTATTATCCGATTAATTGCTGAATCAAAACAATAATCGGCCAACTAATTGTTTATAAAAATAATCATTAGTTGCAGCCCTAATTTTAAGTGCTTTTTTTGGTGGGGGGGGGGGGGGGGGACCTCCCCCTGCATTACCCGTATGCTCACCTAGGCAAGATGATGTTGGAGTTGCCCACAGCTTCGTGGGATATCTGTCATGCATCCCAGGAGGCTTTGAAGTACTCTGATGTGTATGCGCACATGAAGTCACACCATCGAGGTGGCCAGCTTTCTCTTCCTTGTTTATGCAACCAGCCCGATGTTGATGCACTATGGCGCATGTAGATTGTCAGTGGGCCAATTGTGATAAACCAAAATATACTGGCGGCCCCCTGATGAAGTCAGATGGTGGAGTGGGACTTGGTGGGGAGTGGCAAACCCCTAGAGAACATTGCTGGATCGCTGGGTCTATTTTTTGTGCAGAACCAGGCTATAGAAGTAGGAGGGGAGAAAAATGGGAGAGCGAGATTTACGGAGGAACTGAACTCTAAAAAAGCAGGCACAAGGCGAAGAACCGATAAACTGCTCCTGCTGATAATGCACCTTGCTGCCCCTTTATGCTTCATTGCTTTAAAACACTGACACAGAACAAGCATGCAGACAAGGACTTCTGACTTTCCTATAATGCAAACTCTTTCCAGGTCAGTGATTCATGATGTACTACATCTAACAGGTCAGCACAACAGCCACACAACTAAGTAGAAGATTGGCTACAAAGTGGCATCATTCTGCTCCTGCATACGGAATGCATTGGATGTGTCCTCAGCAAGTTTGTTTTCCTAATGACAGGTTCTCTTTTAGACAGGCCATGGAAATAATAAACTTTATAACTAGTAATTATTTGTTTCCATATGCTTATGTACACTCTTTAACGTGACCTAAATGAAATAAAACTGAGGAATCTGCTAAAATGAGTGTAAATAAGCCTGGAGGTATCTGCATATGCCCTTTAGATAATCGATATCTTACATGTTCCAAGAGCCCCAGAACTCCAGCCACTGATGTAAATCTCTGCATCGGCTTTGAAATGTGAACTTGCCCTTTGACATCTTTATGTACAATGCAAGACCACTGGCCCTGCATTGTACGTGATGATTGTAGTAATTTTCAGAGGGGCGGCTACGTTCGACTTTATCTGGTGGGCAGGTAAAAATTCAGGATATTACATGTCCATGTCTCTCATTATTATAAAGCGAGAGGAGCTAAACAATGGGGATTCTTATCAGCTGACCGGAGTTTAGCTTTGAAGAACAGCGTACTTTTTGGAAGTTGAACATGCAAGCTTCAGCAAACATTTCGTTTACATATGCTTAGTTTAAATACATATTCCTTCTGTTTTACTTGTACAGCCAGTCTTATGATTTCCATACATCTACTGTATTTGGCATCTGCAGCAAAAAAAAAAATAGGATTGGTGTCAGTGCAGTAAAATACCCCCGGGATTGGTTGTTGGTGCAGTAAAAATACCCCCGGGTATGGCGTCGGAGCAGGGTCATACTCCCAGGATTGGTGTCGGTGCAGGGTCATACTCCCAGGATTGGTGTCGGTGCAGGGTCATACTCCCAGGATTGGTGTCGGTGCAGGCAAATACTCCCAGAATTGGTGTCGGTGCAGGCAAATACTCCCAGAATTGGTGTCGATGCAGGCAAATACTCCCAGGATTGGTGTCGGTGCAGGCAAATACTCCCAGGATTGGTGTCGGTGCAGGCAAATACTCCCAGGATTGGTGTCGGTGCAGTGAAATACCCCTGGGATTGGTGTCGGTGCAGTGAAGTACCCCTGGGATTGGTGTCGGTGCAGGCAAATACTCCCAGGATTGGTGTCGGTGCAGGCAAATACTCCCAGGATTGGTGTCGGTGCAGGCAAATACTCCCAGGATTGGTGTCGGTGCAGGCAAATACTCCCAGGATTGGTGTTGGTGCAGGCAAATACTCCCAGGATTGGTGTTGGTGCAAGGAAATGCCTCCAGGCTGCATCAGCCCCTGTGCCAGAACTTTAATGTTAGTGTTGGGCAAGATAGCACTCCATCCGACAGAGATAACTGGCATGGCGAGCAGTGTGCAACGCAAAGTCTTTCAGCACAAGACCATGTCACTTTCTGCTCTCTGGTGAAGAGGCCCCACTGACGACCAATCAAAACTGAAGAATCTCATTGGGCCCTGCGTGCCACAGGCTGCGACCCTAAGTGTTCCTTATGTGGTATTTACTAAAAATTTCAAGACCGCTTCATAAGGAAGGAAGTCTTACATTGAAGACAGTTGTCATTTTCTGTGCACAGCTCATTCTGAGCCGAGCGTTTTAGAAATTAATGCTGTCGTTTGTGTCCGCCCTGACGTTCATTTTATTGTGCACCCAGGTGTGAAATTTTGTGTCTCGGAGCATTTGTGTTTCATGTGACTGGAGTAAATACGTTTTCCACTGCCACTGGAAAAAGTACAGCGTGACCCCAGTACTGAGTGTGTAAATATTAGGAAAACCGGATGGGAGGGAATATTGTCCGCTGGGACAGGAGTTTATTATTAGGCATGGTCACAAAGTAATCGTGGTTTAGAGGAAAAAAAAATCATATGACATGATGATATGTTTTATGTTGATTATATTTGCTCAGTGTAGCCTTGTCAGTGTCCATCTGTAGCCTTGTCCATCTGCAACCTTGCCCCTGTATCACTTGCAGACTACTACCATTTAAAAATGGCTCTCGGCGGCTTTCGGCCATTCTCGGCGTGTCTCGGCCGGACTTGGCCGCTCTCGGAGGCTCACACAGGACTGCGAGAGCTGCCGAGAATGGCTAAAAGCGTCCGAAAGCCACAAAGAGCGGCCAAAAGCCACCAAAAGGCTCACAATCGGCGGGGGGGTCGGCGTATAACACGCACCCACGATTTCCCCCTGATTTTAAGGGGAAAAAAGTGCGTGTTATACGCCGATTAAATACGGTATATGGTGTCACAAACAGGAATCCTAAAGTGCTATAGTGCATATAACAGTGACATTCTAATCAAACGCAGATCAGTCCAATATAAACGTTATATAGTCCTTATTAAAGGTATAATGGTGACTTCATAAAAATGTAAAAACAATGTGTTGCGGTGTCCACACACAGGTGCTCCCCACCCTCAGGCAAAGGCCTCTCACCTTAGAGCGTGTGACCTCGCAATTAAGTTCAGTCAAATACACATATGAATCACCTCAGGGACCAGACCAGCTGGACAGTGCAGGAAGCAGCTGGTCTGCTCCACAGAGAACAGACATACGACCTCAACCAAACCCAGTGTTTTAAGGCACATTACAGATTGGTGTACTTAATGTACCTTACCCATGAGAGCACCCTGTACTGGGGTTTTCTGTTTGTACAAAAAAATTGTGTTAAAACGTTATCACGCTATGGAGTCTATTTCTATTGTTTGTTTATGAAGACCTAGCACCAGTGAGCAGTCTGGATCCATACAGCTAACTTAGAATCCCTGAGGTGATTCATATGTGTGTTTGACTGAACTTAATTGCGAGGTTACACGCTCTAAGGTGAGCAGCCATTGCCTGAGGATGGGGAGCCAAATCACACCAAAGGAGCCTTTTCCAAAATCGCACTGCACAGTAGCATTGATGTGAATGAGCACCATGGAAAATAATGCGATTTCCCTTGGCATGCGATTCTACATACTCAAGTCGCACCAGAAATCGCACCAGTGTGAACCAGCATTTGAAGAACCTGTGCCCAGATAATGGAAACAAAACTATTTCCCTATTTTGTACAAGTGGTCAGGAGTCCCAGAACAAGCCATCCCGTACCTTTTCTAGCTGCATTTAATGTGAAATTATTCATTCTCAAAGGTCACAATAAAGACTCTAGAGAATCCTTTCTGACCCAGGGTTCCTCCAGAGGGTTGCTAGAGGTTCTTTGAGCAATTTCTAAATCTCAGATAAGTAACCAGTGACACCAATCATCTTATACGCTATTCCTCCTACTGGCCACAAATGTAAGGAGCATTCCTCCTACTGATGCTAATATATTGTGAGCTGTAGATATAATAGTTATTAGTAGGGTTCCCTGACACCAGAAAGTTATTTTAAGGTTTCCTCAATGCTAAAAAGGTTGACAGAGGCTGCTCTAGGGTCAAGTTTCAGTTGGTTTCTAACAACTTAAAGCGGAGTTCCAGCCTGGGGGGGGGGGGGGAGTTAAAACAAGGACACTTACCTGTCCTGGGAGCCCGCAATGTCGGCAACCCAAGCCAATCCGACCATCGGCATCGGGTGCAGGCACCGGCATTGCCAGTAAAGGATTTTGGCAGTGAAGCCGGTTTCCTACTGCACATGTGCGAGTTGCACGGCGCTTTCTGAATTGTCTTGTCGTCTTCTGGGACACACACAGCATCCAGAAGGCAGCGGGGGGCACGATCTGACCGCAGAAATGATGTACCTCACCGCGGTGGTACTAAACCGGAAGTATTACCGGAACAGATTACCCCATGGAAACAAGGTAAATTAAGCCAAAAAAAAAAGAAAGGTCAATGTGGTCTTAGGTTGCTGCTATGAAGCGGATGGTGCAAACATGCAAATGTGGGTGGAACTCCGTTTTAAGCTGGTCATAGATGAACCATGCATGGGCAGGCTGAATGTACCCAAGCTGATTGATCGATCAACTTGGGTACAACCAGCTTGCTGGAAATTATATGCAATTATCGCTAGCAGCTGTTATAGCCGCAAGCAATAATCATCACTGTGCTCTCTTTGGCTTGGCAGGAGGGATTCCCCTATCAGCACTGACTATGTTGATGGGGAAACCTGTGGTTGCAGGAAATAAATTCCCTCTGTCTATGGGCCGGCCTTAGAAACAGCTTGTGGAAGTTCAGTGAAGTGCAGCATTTTGCAGGTTGGTGAATTTGTATCATCCTGTTGACCCCCCCCCCCCCCCCCCCCCAAACAAGGCTTTGATATATGTGACCTGCCTAATAATATCTAGAACCACAGAAACCGAAACGCAGAGAGGAAGAAATGTATTTGAAAAGAAATACTAACAATGATTTCCATTTTTACCACATTGTTTCCAAAATTAAGTTTTCAGATTATGGTTTTATGACAATATCATTATGCATTCTTTTTCCTATGGTAGGCCATGTGTTCTCCTGCCTGGAACTAGTAAGGGAACCTCAAATCTGCCATTATTGTAGTCTGTATCTGAAAAGTCAGTTTATGAAATAAAACAAAGAGCCAAACCATCCATCTCATGGCAGTGCGACAACGGGCACAACTTGCATTAGAGACATGTGTGCCGGTAAGTTATTTACAAATCTGTTGTACAATTGTCACAGAAAAATTTGGCTGCAGAATTGTCCCAAAGGATGCAACACAATTTACCCCAACATGCAAGAGGTCTGATATACCTGTATGTTCCTCATCACCATCAACTTCAGTCGGTGTATATGTCCAGACTAGAGCAAAGTTCCAGTCACCTGTGGAAATAATAAAAGTCAGCAACTACAAAAATTGTAGCTGCTGACTTTTAGAAAACAGCCGCATCCATGATCCAGCGGTGTGTTCATCCTGGACGGTATCACCTGCTGTCTTTGGTCCCCGGGGGCCGGCATCTTCACAATGAGCACCCAGCTGTGACAGCTTGCGACTTCACAGCCAGGTGCCCACGGCGCATGCGTGAGTCACACTGTGCATCGTGAGTGGTGGATGCAGTCTTCTGGGACCTGTTAGTGTTCCAGAAGACTGCAGGAGGGAGGAAAACGTCAGTTTCTTACCGCCGTGGCAGTCAGAGCGGAAGTGGGTACCTGTCAAAATCGGGTACATATCTTGGGAGTGAGGATTGTTTCCTGGATTTTTATATATTTTTTCATTTGTGTGTGTGTGTGTATGTGTATGTATATGTGTGTATATATATATATATATATATATATATATATATATATATATATATATATATATATATCAAATGTTTTGAGTTTATATATTTAGCTCTTTGATTTATGCTTAAAGTTTATACCCTTTTTTTCACTTTGACCTACAGGTAAGCCTATAATAAGCACACCATTAGTCTAATTTAATGATGGGGCACAATTCCTCCCAATGACACCAACAATAGGAGCCAATGAAACCAATGATGGGGCACAATTCCTCCTAATGACACCAACAGCACCTCTCCTCCTTTTTAGTAGTAGAATAATTTGAATATTTGGTATTCTTGGAATTTGTCCGCACATATGTGTGTATGTAAACACTATAGAGACCATGATCCACATTAAACTAGTAAGCTTTTCACTGACAATAGGGATTCATCTAGTTCTGGAACACTTCTTGCCCTAGAAAGTCATTACCAGCAATCTGTAGAATTTCAGTAATCGAGTTTACATAAGGAAATCTCTGCAGCGCGGAGATATTTCCATAAGTCATAAACCAAACTATGAAGAGATTTCCTGTACTACAGATCCAGGAAATTGTTTATTGTTTAATTTATAGTCTCATAATTGTGTTCTCTGTTTCTTATACACTAAGAGTTCTGGAATTTAACTTGGAATTTCAAATTTGCTGGTTTGCTTACTGTAAAAGAATAAGTTGTTCATATGTAACCTTTATGCTTGTCCCACTGCTTATTATAATGTACATTTTTAGCATAGTGGAATTCTTTACCATTTTCATTTGCTGACACTTAGGGCTCTTTCACACGGGCAGCTGGGGTGCAACAAAAACAGGCGGCTAGGCCGCAGTTTTACTTCCACCCAGACACCTATTGGAGAGTGCCATAGGATATACAGAATTTTGGGTAACAGAACCATCTTTATTAAAGTAGTTCTAAAGTCAGAAGGTTTTAGAAGGCATTCTATGCATTTAAGGGTAACTCCACTTTTGTGAAAAAAAAAAGCCAATTAAAAAAATAATATAGCATATAAAATTGTGACACAAGTCATATTGTAATTGAATGTTATTAAAAATTGCCTTTCCTTTTCAGTCTGCAGCTCTGTAATTTTCTGTGAAATGCAATGCAATATGGCTGCCTGAAGGTGTTCTGTACACAGAATGTGTACAGAACGCCCCCCAGGAACATCATGTCCTGCTTGTGTGATTGGCTCACTGATTTTCCCAGAAGTCTGCACTAAGATGCAAGTCAGATTTCAGGCATCCCCTGCAACAAAAATGTCATTTTTGCTAACATACTTCCAATAGGAAATCACATCTAAAGGGATGCAGGCCCTGTAATTTTCCTCAATAGAGCCCTGTAGGTGAAACAGCTGGTTAATAATTATGAAACCAATCCCATTAGACTCACTTCTGAACATGGGCACAGACAAACACACAGGGATTAATTCAGAATAACAAAAGGTAGGAATCTGCAAAAAAGTTTGTCAAAATCCTTGTAATGTACATGGATCACCCAGAGTGATTTTTTTTTCTCATCAAAAGTGGAGTTACTCTTTAAGATTAAAAAAAAAACCTTCTTTGTGCAGCAGAGCCCCCCTAATACTTACCTGAGCCCCATCTTGATCCAGCGATGTTGCATGAGAGTCTCGGCTGTCCAACACTCTCTCCTCTTTGGCTGAGACAGCAGCGGGGTGCCATTGGCTCCTGCTGCTGTCAAAGTAATTGAGCCAATGAGGGGGGGGGGGGGGCAGGGCTGAGCCAGGGCTCGGTGTCTGAATGGACACACAGAGCAGCTGCTTGGCTCAGGTGCCCCCCCGTAGCAAGCTGCTTTCTGTGGGGGCACTTGGCAGGAGAGAGAGGGGCCAGGAGTGCTGGAGAGGGACCCGAGAAGTGGAGGATCTGGGCTGCTCTGTGCAAGACCTTTACACAGAGCAGGCAAGTATAACATGTTTTATATTTCCAAACAAAAAAAAAAACAAAGTCTGCCCATGACCCCCAGAGGAAGTCTGGCCAAAGTCATTAACTTAATTTTAATAAGATCATATAAAGGTTTTATATTTAGGGACACGTAGTCAAAGAGGGACATAGTTACATAGTTACATAGTAGGTGAGGTTGAAAAAAGACACAAGTCCATCAAGTCCAACCTATGTGTGTGATAATGTGTCAGTATTACATTACATATCCCTGTATATTGCGGTCATTCAGGTGATTATCTAATAGTTTCTTGAAGCTATCAATGCTCCCCGCTGAGACCACCGCCTGTGGAAGGGAATTCCACATCCTTACCGTTCTTACAGTAAAGAACCCTCTACGTAGTTTAAGGTTAAACCTCTTTTCTTCTAATTGTAATGAGTGGCCACGAGTCTTATTAAACTCTCTTCTGCGAAAAAGTTTTATCCCTATTGTGGGGTCACCAGTACAGTATTTGTAAATTGAAATCATATCCCCTCTCAAGCGTCTCTTCTCCAGAGAGAATAAGTTCAGTGCTTGCAACCTTTCCTCATAACTAAGATCCTCCAGACCCTTTATTAGCTTTGTTGCCCTTCTTTGTACTCGCTCCATTTCCAGTACGTCCCTCCTGAGGACTGGTGCCCAGAACTGGACAGCATACTCCAGGTGCGGCCGGACCAGAGTCTTGTAGAGCGGGAGAATTATCGTTTTATCTCTGCAGTTGATCCCCCTTTTAATGCATGCCAATATTCTGTTTGCTTTATTAGCAGCAGCTTGGCATTGCATGCCATTGCTGAGCCTATCATCCACTAGGACCCCCAGGTCCTTTTCCATCCTAGATTCCCCCAGAGGTTCTCCCCCCAGTGTATAGATTGCATTCATATTTTTGCCACCCAAATGCATTATTTTACATTTTTCTACATTGAACCTCATTTGCCATGTAGTCGCCCACCCCATTAATTTGTTCAGATCTTTTTGCAAGTTTTCCACATCCTGCAGAGAAGTTATTGCCCTGCTTAGCTTAGTATCGTCTGCAAATACAGAGATTGAACTCTTTATCCCATCCTCCAGGTCGTTTATGAACAAATTAAATAGGATTGGTCCCAGCACAGAACCCTGGGGAACCCCACTACCCACCCCTGACCATTCTGAGTACTCCCCATTTATCACCACCCTCTGAACACGCCCTTGTAGCCAGTTTTCAATCCATGTACTCACCCTATGGTCCATGCCAACGCACCTTATTTTGTATAGTAAACGTTTATGGGGAACTGTGTCAAATGCTTTTGCAAAATCCAGATACACCACGTCTACGGGCCTTCCTTTATCTAGATGGCAACTCACCTCCTCATAGAAGGTTAATAGATTGGTTTGGCAAGAACGATTCTTCATGAATCCATGCTGATTACTGCTAATGAAATCATTCTTATTACTAAAATCTTGTATATAGTCCCTTATCATCCCCTCCAAGAGTTTACATACTATTGATGTTAGGCTAACTGGTCTGTAATTCCCAGGGATGTTTTTTGGGCCCTTTTTAAATATTGGTGCTACATTGGCTTTTCTCCAATCAGCTGGTACCATTCCAGTCAATAGACTGTCTGTAAATATTAGGAACAACGGTCTGGCAATCACCTGACTGAGTTCCCTAAGTACCCTCGGATGCAAGCCATCTGGTCCCGGTGATTTATTAATGTTAAGTTTCTCAAGTCTAATTTTAATTCCGTCCTCTGTTAACCATGGAGGTGCTTCCTGTGATGTGTCATGAGGATAAACACTGCAGTTTTGGTTACTGAAGCCCCCCGATTCACTTGTGAAGACTGAGGAGAAGAATAAATTCAATACCTTTGCCATCTCCCCATCCTTTGTAACCAGATGTCCTTCCTCATTCTTTATGGGGCCAATATGGTCTGTCCTCCCTTTTTTACTGTTTACATACTTAAAGAATTTCTTGGGATTTCTTTTGCTCTCCTCCGCTATGTGTCTTTCATGTTCTATCTTAGCCATCCTAATTGCACCCTTACATTTCTTATTGCATTCTTTATAAATACTGAATGCTGAGGATGATCCCTCAACCTTGTATTTTTTGAAGGCCTTCTCCTTTGCTTTTATATGCATTTTTACATCGGAGTTAAGCCATCCAGGATGTTTGTTCGCTCTTTTAAATTTATTACCCAATGGGATACATTGGCTAATGCCCTTATTTAATATGCTCTTAAAGCAAACCCATCTCTCCTCCGTATTCTTTGTTCCTAATATTTTATCCCAATTTATGCCTTTTAGCAAGGTTTGTAGTTTAGGGAAGTTGGCTCTTTTGAAATTCAGTGTCTTTGTGTTCCCTTCATGTTTCCTATTTGTGTGATTTATACTGAAACTAATTGACCTGTGATCGCTGTTACCTAAATTGCCCCGTATTACCACATCTGTTATCAGGTCTGTATTATTGGTAATCAGTAGATCTAGTAATGTTTTATTTCTAGTTGGTGCGTCTACCATCTGACCCATAAAATTGTCCTGCAAAACACTAAGGAACTGGCGAGCCTTAAATGAATGCGCGGTTCCCTCCGCCCAGTCTATGTCTGGATAATTAAAATCCCCCATTATGATAACACTTCCCATCCTTGCTGCTAATCCAATTTGTGATAGGAGATCCGTCTCCACTTCCTCCCTCAGGTTTGGGAGCCTATAGCATACTCCCAGTATTATTTTCCCCTTAGCTTCATCCCTTTGGAGCTCTACCCATAAAGATTCCACCTCCTCCCGGTGACATGCACACCGAAGTATTGCAGTGAGCTAACATTGGCACTAGGGAGGGAATCCTGCTCTTCAGAGGAAGGAAAATTGACTAGGGGGAGGAGATTTATTTGTATTCTTAGGTTGAGCTGCAGTGGAGCAGCTATGGACACAGCTGAAATACATGTAATGTACAGCCGGTCTTGTGATCCAGACACTCCTGCTAGACAGAACAGCAAAGCACTGAACTCCATGATACCTCTAATCAGATTACACTGCAGTTAAGAAACACAACCTGGTTTAGGACCCATCAGAGCCTGTGAATGGAGGAGCATCTGTACATTGATGAGATTATGGTGTGCTCTCCTCTTCTACCAGCACATGTACTACAGCAGGCCTTGATTGACTAAAGGCTGCCATACATGGCTTGAATTAGGTCCGACTTCACCTGAATCACTTAAAATATGAGCCATGGGTGCCACTGTTGGAACCATCCATATCACAAAAAGTAGATTGTAGGAATCGTGCAAAAAAACATGGATTCTTACTTTACCTCTTTCATATTGGGCACCCTAGGCTCCTTTTTTTAACGTTCTATTGGAAATCTCAACTTGACTTTAGGGTCTCCGTGCGCCTAGACGCACTCCTAACGGAGCGCATTCGGTGCAGTACAAATCCCATATCAAATGAAATCAATCAGTTCAAATTTGAGCCATGGGTGCCGCTGTTGGAACCACCCGTATCACAAAAAGTAGATTGTTCAATAGTCTTTTGTTAGAGGGGCCGGGTGGAAAATTGTTGGTTGAACAGCACCTACATAGAATCAGATGCAGGCACTGTTTAAATACTTTGACTGCCTTTGGTTCCAGCTGTCAGAATACAATAGCCAGCAGGGAGGATTCCTCCATCAGCATCGATTAGCGTGGATGGAGGAATCTATCAGATTTCTTTCACCTCTACTCTGCGTGTGGCCAGCTTTAGAGTACATGTGTGTCTTCTCCCATTCCTCTGTACACAGGATCATAAAAAGCTGATATCAAGTGAGATTTAGGTACCTTTGCCAACTTTATGTAAACTTATATTTTTTATGAAAAGAAATAATATCTGTATTAAATATTGTGTTGTTTTTTTTTATATAACAGCCTGGATTTCAATTTTAAATTAAATCGGTCACAAACCTAGGCAGTAAATCTGTTAATTACATAAAAAACAAACAAAATGGAGACCGACTGTTACTGTGCGCTGTGGTTTACTGCAATGTGAGTTGGTTGGGGGTGCTTTGTATTAAGGCTCTGTGGTGCCATTCAATATGAAGGGCATGGTACAGCACTGTAATATGTACATTGCGGTAACATGTGCTTTACTGTGCATTGCTGCAAGCATGGGTATAAATAGGTCCTAAGAGGCCATTCTTATGTTGATGCTGCAATGCCTTAACCCGTGTATGTTAACGTGAGCTTTACCGTAGATAAAACATGGCAGTATGTTGGGGTACCTTGTAGTGTGGATGCATTGTGCTTAGGTGTGTCCAACATGACTTCCTAAAAAAATGAAGAGAAATGATCTTTTAGAACAATGATTGGTTATCCACATACATGTCTTATTTTATATCCACATAATGATCTTATTTTCTCCTTGTTATTTTCCAGATGGAACAGATTAAAAGGGCCAACAAACTGTTTTCCACAGATTGTATTTTCCTGAGAAAGTCATTGAACATTCCGGTTATATCAGAGAAGACTTCTCTATTTAATGGACTTAATTTATTGGACTCGCCTGAGACTGAATCTCAAGAAGATAGCAATATTCAAGGTGAAGACATTGTTTCTGCTCCAGCTAAGAATGCCTCTCCACCTAGCTCTCCAGAATCAAACCGACCCATAGTTACACAGGATGAAGAGCTGTCTGCCAAAGACTTCCTTCAAAGACTGGACTTGCAGATAAAGAGGTCTACACAGGCAGCCAAAAGGCTAAAAGAAGAAGAATACCTCAGGTAAACCGTTCAGACATAAGTGCCCTTATACACTATTTAACAAGATATATTCTCCATTACCAGGTAAATATGGGCCCCCCTCTTGTAGTGGAGGTTGGCTTTGTCCAAACATAAGCAAAGATGCTTGTAGAGTGCTATAAAGTAAGTCCCCTACATATGAACCTTCGAGTTGCGAACTTTCAAAGATGCGAACATTTGTTTGCACAGTTTTTTTTTTTTTTTCCGTTTAACCCAGTAGGCTGAATGGGAAAAAAACTGATAGATATCTGTACCAACACAAGCGATGTTGGTGCTGTGATCTACCAGCTGTGCTATTGTATTCTGATAGGGGGACTCCACCCGCCAGAACACACTGGCAGCCTTTGTAAGCACTGTTCTTTGTTGGACTTACGAATGAGCTCCGATAATGGAACTTGTTCCTAAGTAGGGGACTTACTGTATTTCGATATAGGTCAGGGGCCTCCAGTGTATGTCCCTCAGCCACATCTGGCCTACTACAAGATTTTGTTTGGCCCACAGCTGGGGTCAGTAGCATATCCTCAGTGTGCACAGATTGAAGTGATTGTAAAGGTTGTTTTTTTTGTTTTTTTTTTAAATAACAAACATATTATACTTACCTCCATTGTGCAGCTTATTTTACACAGGGTGGCCCCGCACCTCCTCTTCTGGGGTCCCCCGGCGGCTCCTCCCCTCATCAGATAACCCTCTAGGAGAAGCGCTCTCCCGGGGGGTTACCTTGCGGGCGCGCTCCCGAGTCCATAGCCGCCGAATGTATGACTCGGCCCTGCCCCCCCGGAACCCACGTCATTGGATTTGATTGACAGCAGCGGGAGCCAATGGCTGCGCTGCTATCATTCTATCCAATCAAGAGTCGAGAACCCTGGGCAGAGAGACAGCGCGTCGCCGTTGGGTCAAGTTCTAGGGCTCAGGTAAGTAGAAGGGGGGGGCCGGTCACTACCAGGTGAAAAAGCACGAAGGTTTACAACCCCTTTAAGGATTCAAGTCAGAAGAGGCTTCCAATGGTCTTCTTTTTCCGGTTGGTGTCCTAGCAACCAATTAAATGCATGACTTGGTGTGCGCAAAGTGTGAACTCGTTATCTGTATGTAAAATTTGAAATCAGTTTCAGTTTTTAAAAAAGTTGTCTGAAGTATGAATAGATTTTCTTAGTGAAGAGAAGGAAATATCAGAGTTCTATTCGGGGAGAGGTTGTTTTGTTAGTCAGATTCCTGCTTTAAGACATATATCATTTATTTTCCTAGGCAATATTTTGAAGGAAAGCCTTAGAGGCTAAGTTCACCTTGCATTCAAAAATGCAAATTTTTTTGCACTTAGAAAAAATGTGCATTTATTATTTTTTTCTTAGAAGCCTACAAAGCATTGGAAACATCTGAAACGTACAGGTAGTTACTGAAGTCCAAGAAGATCAATGGACTAGGAGAGTGCTCCCCAGGGCCGTAGGAGTTCATTGAGAACTATAAGCCATCAGCCTCGAGGGCTGACGGTCGTTCATTCATTCACAGAAATCTGGAAAAGGTTCCCTACCCCCTGTCACAGGGATGGGGGGGATCGAAGGTTGGGGTGGTGGATGCTCAACATGTTACATGTTGCACCCTAAGCACAGGTGTAATGTAAATGTAATTTCTGGTTTGTTTAAAGAGCTCCTTTTGGCCCTGTTTACATGTACAGTGCTTCAAAACACACTTCCGAAAAGTGATCCACAGTGGATCACTTTTAAGAGGTGATTTACAGATCCTCCTGAATGATTCTTCTTTCTTCTTCCTTCTTCCTTCTTCTTGGATCGGCCTCACTTCTTTTTCTACTGTACATCCTGGGAAATACCTGTCATTTATTTTGGAATATAGGGGATATATTGACAAAGCACACAAATGGTGACAGATTGGGCAGTTGATCTACAAATACAAACCATATCTTCTCTTCAGAACTGACCATTGGAAAGACTTCAGTTTGGGTATTAGATTGTTGTCTGAGATATTCATTCCTATAGTTGTTTTCAACTGAACATTAACAGTAAAGCTGCATTTTGTCATTGTCCCGAAAACAAAGAACAACAGTTGCTGCTTCTAAACTCACTTTTTTGGAACTTTTGCCATTTTTTTGCCAAAGCCCTGAACTTAATTCAATAAAAGCCTGTGTCCATTGTACACATAGGCTTTTTACCAGAGTTTACAGGCAGTAAAACGCTCCTCTCCTGAATGCAGAAGAATCTCGTTCTGGAGAGGAGTGTTTTGGCAGAAAAATACTTGAACGTAGCAAACATGCATGTAAATGTAGCTAAACGTGCGTTAACGCCAGGCATGTTTAGCACTTGAACGTTTTTTTCTTTGTCATTTCAATGGCCAGAATAAGTTATTTATTCTGGCCAATGAAATGAAAAAGCGCCCAAGCACATTTACACACATTTACCAGCATCAACGTTTTTTTTCTCCCAGAAGAAAAACGTCCAGGGCAGTTGTGATCAGCGTCCAGTGTGCATAAGGCCTTAATGAAATCCCTCTCTCTCTGGTCACACCTAGGTGCACGCAATTCAATTTACTGACTAGAAAAGTCTCATTCTCAATGCTTGTGCTGCTTAGCATCTCTCTTTGTCCTTCTGTATTCTTTGAGACCCCACTCACTCTTCCTTGTCCAATCAGAGAACACTTTTCATTCATTCAGAAACTGCAATCATTCTCTGAATGGTGCCAGTATTGAGCGGCTGACTTCCTGTATTCATCAGGCTGGCCACTCAGGAAGGTGCCCGGAAGAAAGTGGAGATTACTGGAGTAGTGGTGTCTTGTTCAGTTTCAACTTCCAGGGGTGTCAGCAGAGCAGAGACCCTAGAGAATAAAATGTCAGTCGTTGCAATATTTTATGTTACGCTGTTTTTGTTTAGCAGTCTTTCAAACTCAATTTTAAAATAAAAAATAAAACACTTTATTGACAACAAACTATGGTACTCAAATTCTTTACAGGTTACCCATTTAGAGTTACAGAGGAAGGTCTTGCGCTAGAATTATTGCTCTTGCTCTTGATTGTGACGATATCTCACATGTGTAGTTTGAACCCTGTTCACATATGCGTTCGCTTACATGATCCTACACTTTCAGGTAGAGGGTGCAAGTTCTACACAGCGGGAGCTGATCAGCGGGTCCCGTGGACTCGATGTTCGGTACACTGGCAAAACGCCAGTCTGCCTATGTAAACAAGGCAGATTGCCGTTCTTTCAGTAAGGAAGGCATGGATCCTGTGTTCCTGCAAAGCAGGGACACAGATCCATGCCTTCCTCTAATAAAAGCATCTCCCCCACTACACTAAAACACAGGCTAGGCACAGAGTTAACCCTTTGATCACCCCTGATGTTAACCCCTTCCCAGCCAGTGTCATTAGTACAGTGACAGTGCATATTTTTAGCACCGATTACTGTATTAGGGCTGGTTTGCACCACAAAAATGCACTCCAGATCTGTTACAGATGCGTTTCTGCATGCAGATTTTAACACGTTTTTGACGCATTACAGTGCACCACCAAATAGGTACAGGGTTTTTTTTATGTGTTCCAGTGCATTTTTGATGTGTTTTACCACATTCCAGTACAGTCCAGTGCAGGAAAAATGCAGCATGTTCTACTTTTATGTCTAGAACACACTGGTGTGAAATATGTGTGAAATATTTTTTTTAACTGGAACACACTGGTGTGAAATATGCCATTAGAAGCCATATAACCTACTTTACATGCGTTTTTGGTGCAGAAAAAAAGCGCACTGGACTGCCTGTGGTGTGAACTGACCCTTCGTGTTATTTGTTCCACAAAAAACTGTCAACAATGTTAGTGTCTGATTTGTCCGCTGCAATATTGCAGTCCCGCTAGAAGTCGTTGATCGCTGCCATTACGATTAAAAATAAATAATTAAATAAATACAAATTTCATAAATATATCCCATAGTTTGTAGATGCTATTACTTGCAAACCAATCAATATACGCTTATTGGGATTTTTTTTTTACCAGAATACATGTTGGCCTAAATTGATGAAGAAATTAGATTTCTTTTTTTACATTTTTTTTAATTTGATATGTTTTATAGCAGAAAGTAAAAAATATTGTGTGTTTGTTTTTTTTTGTTTTGTTTTTTTTTGTCAGTCATTTTGTGTTTATAGCGCAAAAAATAAAAAACACAGAGGTGATCAAATACCACCAAAACAAAACTCCATTTGTGGGGAAAAAGGCCAAAAATGTATTTGGGTACAGTGTCGCACGACCGCGCAATTGTCAGTTAAAGTAACGCAGTGCTGTATAGCAAAAAAATGGCTTGGTCAGGAAGGGGGGGGGGGGGTAAATTTTCTGACGCTGAAGTGGTTAAACAGGAAACGCCTCATCCACAGTCAATAAAGGGAGCATAGTCCCCTAGGTTATTTGGGCTTCTTCTGGGCTAACCAGAACATGCTTGTTTCTTTCCCTTAGGCTTTATGTGCTAGTTGCAGGGGCCTCCCAGTATATGCTCCCCCAAGATCTCAGGGACAATGTACCTGGAGTGATTTCATATCTAGGGTTTTCTTGGCTAGGAATAACTTTTTCTTTTGGTATCTTAGTTGTGGGACCTTCTCTCCCTAGAAACATTTTATTTTTTCCTCCAAGTCTCTTCTCAGCCTGAGGTGAAGCCACTATCCCTGTGGGCGCAGAGGCGCTAGTGGAGGCCTTCCTTTAAATAGGAGCTCCAGGCTCTAGCTGCTGACTTTTAATATTAAGGCACTTACCTGTCCAGGGATCCAGCGGTGTCATCACCTGAACTGATTTTTCAATCGGCTATCAGGTGCTTGTGCCGCCATCTTGACTAAGGGAAACAGGCAGTGAAGCCTTTGCCGATTTCCTACTGCGAAGCACTCTGCGCTTTGTGAATGGGCTGGCTGCGGGGGAAGATGGGGGGCAAACTTGGGCTCAGTGGGAGCGGGTGCCTGTCAACACCTAAACCTGTTTAGGTTTGACCTCATTTTTAATGGTTTTGGTAAATCTAAAAAAATTTGTATAATGTATGGCTAACCTTACTGACATTTGATTGGACTCGGAATCCTTCCCGTGTTGCCTCAGCAGGTTATGGGGGAACCCTTGTATATTGCCGTGGATGGACTGTGGCTGTTGGTGTCCCTAGATCTTTTTAGGGAAAACCCATGTGAGTGAAGTAGGTCCTCACTCCTACTCCCTGTGTGTCAGTGTGGTTAGGCCAAAGGAGTATCCTGGCTTTGCTGACATACTTTACGTTCTATATGCTCCTTCCCCTGTGTGGCCGGGACCTATGGAGTCCCATAGTAGCCCCCTCTACATGCGCACTCTGTTCTACAACTGTACATGTACACAGGGAGCATGAGAAGGACACAGCTGTGGAGGAGGAGGAGGAGAGACATGGCTTTTGCTCTGTGTCCTTCTCGCCTGTGTGTGCAGCGCTGGGAACACATTCAGTTGTAGTACAAAGCAGGAGTGCACATGTAGAGGGGAATCCATAGGTCCCTGTTGCACGGGGGAACATATAGAACATAGATTGTTTCAGTGTGGCTGGGGAACATTTTTTGAATGTAAACACAGAGGAGGAACTTTTTAGAAAAAAAAAACAGCAAATACATGCAAGTTATTCTGTTTTATCAAAAAATAAACTTAGGGATTTATTTATTAAAGCTGGAGAGTGCAAAATCAGTCTCACTTCTGCAGAGAAGCCAATCAACTTCTAACCTCAGCTTGCTCAATTAAGCTTTGGCAATAAAACCTGGAAGCTGATTGGTTTCTCTGCAGAAGTGAAACCCCCTTAGGCCTCATGTACATTGCTGCTGGTAAACGGACGTTCAGAGGCAGTTGGCTGCTTTTTTTAGCTGCCCCTGAACTCATCCAATGTTATCTTATGTGTACATGTACACAGGTTCGTTTAATGTCATTTTTAGGCAGTTGAGTTTAGAGGCTTTTCTTTGAAGGCAAAAAAATGAGTTCAGGCGCCGAAGTTTCCGACGCTTCAGACGCCAAATGCCGCTAAAAGCCGGTACTGTTACATTTACAGGCATTTTTCATTTTTGGCTATAAAAAAAATAATTTTTTTTTTCAAACGCTTCTAAACGCAAACGCCGCTAAACGCACCATTACGGACATTTTAAACGTGGGTTTTTATCTATCAAGTTAAATCGTTCAGGAGAGGTTGTAAAAATGTCCCGTGTACATTAAGCCTTAGGGGTTGATTTACTAAAGCCATATTGACTGTATACTTTGCAATGTGCAGTTGCACTCTACAAAGAGCAGTTGCTCCAGAGCTTAGTAAATGAGCAGATGCTCTACTGACTTCCATCATCCAATCACGTGCAAGCAAAAATGCAGTCTTTTTAATTTTCCTTGCATGCAGTTTGTGATTGGGCATTCTTTGAAAAGTGAAGCCTTACCTCATTTACTAAGCTCTGGAGCAATTGCACTTGCAGAGTGCAACTGCACTTTGCAAAGGGCACAGTCTAGTTGCCTTTAGTAAATCAACCCCTTAGTGTCACTTTTAGTCCCGATTTACACATATGGAATGCGGGAGCCAATAAGATTCCTGTGCGTGTTACCACATCGCATGTTTCTCGCAGGCAGTTCACACTGCCCTATGCAACTGCTGCGGGTATCAATGGAAAGTTAATGACACCCCCAGATCGGTTTTCAGATCGCAGTGCGAACTGTCAAATGGTACAGGAATCGGATCCGGTTCCAGTGCAGACAAAAAAATGCAATTTCAGCCATGCAGTTTGTAAGGCTCAATTCGCATCGCACAGACTTTGCATGTGATCTGCACAGCAATGAAGTACGAATCACGTGTGATGCCTGTGTTCGAACCAGTGGGAACCCAGCTTTAAGGTAAGAAAACACCTAGCATTTAGTATGACTAAAGCCCATCTTTGGGCAAAGCTAAACCCACCTCCTCATGCTCAACCACAAAACGTCTGCACCTAAATAACAGTAATGTGTGTGTTTTCAGGAAGTCCAACACCCACTATCCTGTCTCTAATATTTACAGATTAGAAATGGTGCATCTTGCAATTTTACTTTCAGCCCTTCTGCATAGGAAAACTTGTATTTTTCCTCTAATAAAATGCTCTGGAAAGATGGCAGAGATGATTTTATTTTGTGATTTGAACATTTGTGTGGATTTCACATCCATGTATATCTGTGTATAATCCTGAACTATCTTATTGATACAATAGAATTAAATATAAAACATTCACCAGTATGGTAACCAGTAGGGGACCCTAGACCAGTGTATGTGGTGCACAGGTTTGATTAGGGAGTAATATTGTTTATCTGAAAAAGAATTTTAGTAGATTTGTTAACATTCCTGGCATACTTTTTGCTATTAGAAAGGCCCTTGCAGAGGAAACATTGGCATCCATTACCAGGAGGCATGCCAGTACACTGCGGGACATCGATAGAAATGCACCAACTGAAAATCTGCCAATCTGAGCGCTTTATAGTAGTATGCAGTTTTGCTGATCACTTCACAAAGGAGTAATGATTCAGCACTATAAGACTACTCTTCAGAAAACATAAGGATACGTAGATGATGTTTCCTTTATATGACAGTACTAGGTGATTTCTAGGACCCTTAGCCTGTTCGTTGCATCTTGCGGAAGTGCCTGAGATAGAAATGAATACAACGACATGACTATTTAGCAGAGAGCAGGCACGTTTGGTGCTGCCGTTTTTATATAAAGTGTCACTTTGATACTTGTCATTGTTTGAATGCCCATCAGCAGTCTTCAGAAAAGGATGGCTGTAAGGGAAATAATTAAATTAATGTCTTATTCGTTTATCACATAGGGTGGACGAGGAGTGGATTGCTCTTCACATATGTCACTCCTAGTCATGCATGTCACCTTACATTTTCTCAGAAGCCATGCAAACTAGCTCATCAATTTCAGTCCCCGAATTCAATTAGAACTCCTAATAGATATAAACCACCACCTTCATTATAGGAAGATGATGTGGTAGACAGCCGGGGCTGGGCAGGTTTCGTTTATTGCTGGCCATACACATAATATTCAAGCTGAACTCCAGGCAAACCGCTAAATATACTGATGAAATACATATATAGCAGCTGTTTTACTGCCAAAGGATTTGTACTTTTGTCTATACAGTCCTGATATTTTCACAGCTCTGCTCCACAGAGACCTGAGTTTTCTCACCTGCAGTTCAGTAGCACTTACAGGCCATGTCCCGTCCCCCCCCCCCCAGCCTATGACTGGACTGTGTTAGGAGAGTTAGCAGACATGTGAGCTCATCTTTCTGTCACTCTCTCCTCCTGTCAGTAGGCTCCTTTTATTTCAGCACACCTTTTTGGCTCCTTGTGCTGCTTCCCTTTCTTCCAGCGCTGAGCTCTGCTGTATGAGGAATATAATAGGCTGATACCAATTTAGATTCAGACCATTACACTGCTTGCACTAAAAAAAGTTGCATTTGTTTGTGTCTTAAATATCTGCTCCAACTTTAACCAAGATTTGGTTGTTTCAAATTTTCAGCCCTTAAATATTAGGAAATATTGATTTGGCTAAATTTTATTGCATCTATGATAAATACTGAATGCTACTTTTTTTAATTAAAACAATTGGTTGAACACCACCCATATAGTGCAGTACTTCCTCTGAAACAATTATTATGCTAGGTTCACGTGCGTGTTGCAGGAATATACGCAAAACCGCACGTTTTCCTGAAATGCACAAAAACGATGCCTTTTGCCAACACACAGCAGTGCCATTAATTCCTAATGGCATCCCCATGCACCCTGCCGGCGCACCTGGAATCCTGCTTAAGCTGACTATACACTGTGAATTCTGAAACATGATCAGTGGGTAGACCTGTCACCACCCTTTCGCTCCCCTCTCGCCTGGCATCCTGTGATTTAAAAACTAAAGGAGTCAGGCGAAAAATTGTCAGCCAAACAGCAGCTGCATCTCATCGGATGCTGCAGCTGCTTTGGTATTTGGACGGTGGGCAGGGCCAGGTGTCAGTATACAATAGCTGCAGATGGAGATGTGATCATCAGCTCTGTATAGCATCAGCATCTTTTAACCTGCAGGCTGAACAGACACAAATCTATATGTGTATGGCTAGCTTTAGGCAGATGAGTGGAATGGTATAGAGATAATATTTAGACCCCTTTCACACCGAGGCGGTTTTCAGGCAGTTTAGCTCTAGAAATAAATAGAACCTGAAAACTGCCTCCCATTCATTTTAATGTGTCTTTTCACACTGGGGCGGTGCGCTTGCGGGACGTTAGGAAAAGTCCTGCAAGCAGCATCTTTCCTGCAAACGCCCTGCCCATTGAAATGAATGCGCAGCACTTCGGAAGCACCGCAACACAGGCGTCTGCCTTAGGTTAAAAGTGCCCCGCTAGCGGCCGAAAAGCGCTGCTTAAACAGCGCCAAAGCGCCCCTAAAACGAGCTTTAGTGCTGACGCGGCTCAGTGTGAAAGGGGTCTTAGAGATTGTAGAGTCCAGATCCTTTTTTATCTTTTTTTTCCATCTATAATGCCATATTGTTTTTGCTTTCTTCTGGTGGAGCGCCCGGAGCTCTCTTTCCACTCCGTCAGGCTGAGATGATCTTGTCCCGTTGGCTTCCCCAGTGTGAATCGGGTGCTCACAGCTATGTGTTAACTATGCAGATTATTCGAACTGGAAAGTAGCCTTCTTACAGTCAGATGCCTTGAAATTAACCCTATCCTTTCTGCCTGATTTTATTCTTCCAGTATAACTCTCCAGTGTTGTGTCACAAAGATACAGTTTGAAGCAATTTTGGAATTAAAGTTTTCAAAGTATATTTTAATATGTCCAAAAAAACAAGAACAAAAAAAACTGTAGGAGACAGGAAATATAGGGATAAGGAGAATATATTTTATTTTATAGATATATATATATATATATATATATTTTAAAATCAATAAAGTTTTTATTGAAAAAAAGATGCTGTCTTTTTAACAACAACTCACAGAGATTCACTACATTTTTCTTTTGGATAATTCAACAGTTTCATACCAGTATGTAAATAAGCAATACATTTCTAACCATATTGATAAATGATGAGCAGGTCCTACTCCACCATAACTCCACATAAAACGATGAGTTTTTCTATATAATAGCCTGTCCAAAATCAAGTCAGTCGGGGAAGTCGAAGTATCCAGCCATAGTGAGCATATTGTTTGAAATTTCTGTGAGCTACCCTGAATCGTATCTCCCATCATCTCCACCCATTCTTTTGTAGATAGTGCAATTATTTTAGCAATAATAAAATATAATAAAAACCCAAGATAGAGTCAAAGCTGCGCTCAGATCTAAAACCACAAATAGACTGTTGTGAGAGAGAAAAAGCTGCCAGCACCTACAAAAGTCCCGTATCTGACTCCTAAAGTATGATAAACAACAAAAGTGCAGCGCTATATATATAAATGTGACATATGAAGAGATATAAATAAGAACCCACCAAGTGACATCATATCAATCAATCAATGCATAAGTAAAATCAATCAAGCAAAAAACGAAAACTTTTGTTCACAAATGCATGTGAAAAAATATAGAACAATATATGTGATAGTCCAAAAACATATTGGAGTCCACAAAGAGAGAAGAAAAAAACCCTCATCCAGGCCAATCCCCAGACGACGTCCATTTGTGACAAAACGCGTAGGGAGGAGCCTACGACGGTGACGTCATCACGTTCTCGGACGGGCTTTGCAGTACAGGAAGTGAACCGCGGCACACGGAGACACCGCTGCTGTGTTTGATATCTCTTATGCCACATTGTTTCTGCTAAATTGTAAGTGCAATTCTTTTATCTTATTAAAAAACCTTTTATCATACGTTATTGCGCTATGGATGTGTTCTGCTTTCTATTTCCGGTCATGGTCGAGTGTTAAAGTTACTGGTCCCGCTCTGTACCTGTGGTTTTGGGAGACCTTAATCCCTATGCTGGGCGAGACTGCTGTAATAGCAGTCATCGCTGTCTGGTAAGCAGACCTTACTCACACACTCCTTGGTGGATCATCTACTTCTTATCACACCTCTCCTGGATGAGGGTTTTTTTCTTCTCTCTTTGTGGACTCTAATATGTTTTTGGACTATCACATATATTGTTCTATATTTTTTCACATGCATTTGTGAACAAAAGTTTTCGTTTTTTGCTTGATTGATTTTACTTATGCATCGATTGATTGATATGATGTCACTTGGTGGGTTCTTATTTATATCTCTTCATATGTCACATTTATATATATAGCGCTGCACTTTTGTTGTTTATCAATAATAAAATATATCTTCTCAATGTTAATTTTAATTTCGAGTGTATGTATGGGCAAAATATAATAAATTATGCAGTACATCTCTACATTATGTGCACCTTTCTCCATGTTACATCTCTGCATATACAAAAAAATCCTGATATCTTCCAGAAATCCAGTAAATGCCTAACTTCCTGTAGTGGGCTGACAACACTGCACTGTACTGCAATGAAATACCAGTGTTGTCAGGCCTGCCTGAGATTTCCCTAATGGGATGTACAGAAATGAAAGAATACATTACATCACTTCTGAAGTTGTATTCTGTTTTACAAGAATTTTTGTACCTCTAGTAACCTATTTGATAGCAGCGCAGCCATTGGCTCCCGCCGCTGTCAATCAAACTCAATGACGCAGCGCCGGGGGGCAGGGCCGAGTCCTGCGTTCTGTGTGAATAGACACAGATGCGGGGCTCGGGACCGCGCCCGCCTGGGTGTCCACCAAGGAGAGCGCTTCTCCAACGTGGATACTCGATGCAGGGAGGAGCCACCAGCGCCTCTGAGGGACCCCAGAAGAGGAGGACAGGGGCCACTCTGTGCAAAACGAACTGCACAGTGGAGTGTAAGTATGACATGTTTGGTTTTTCTTTTGTTTTGTTTTTTAAAGGAGGGTTTACAACCCCTTTAAATGAATAGTAGACTCATATTGGTACTTCTTAACCACTAGGCGCCCATGCTATAGCCGAGAGACGGCTACAGTGCGGTGCTTAATTGCTGGGAGGGCGTCCCTGGACGTCCTCCTGTTTACTTGTTCCCCACGTGTCGCCGCGGGCGCACATTGGGGAAAATCTGTGTTGGCCGTGTCCCTTGGACACAGCCAATCACAGATCGTGCTAAATGGCCAATCACAGCGGCCAATGTAAATGTAAACATATGAGATTATCTCTCATTGCCGGCTCTCCCTCCTCACACAGCGTGAGAGGAGGGAGAGCTTCTGTGTTGCAGTGTGAGTGAACACTAGATAAAACACAGTGCCCACAGTACCTATCAGTGCCATCTGTCTCCAGTGCCACCTATCAGTGCCATCTGTCTCCAGTGCCACCTATCAGTGCCATCTGTCCCCAGTGCCACCTATCAGTGCCATCTGTCCCTAGTGCCATCTGTCCTCATTGTTACCTGTCAGTGTCATGTGCCATCTGTTATCAGTGTCACGTGTCATCAGTGCCATCTGTCATCAGTGTCGCGTATTAGTGCCATCTGTCATCAGTGCAACTCATTAGTGCCATCTGTCATCAGTGCCACATCAGTGTCACGTGTCATCAGTGCCACGTATCAGTGCCATCTGTCATCGGTGCCACATCTGTGTCACGTGTCATTGTCCTGGTGCTCCAGGGCCTTCAAAAGTGTAATAGGTAGTCAACATGTTAGATGTGTAATTTATGCTCCTAGAACACCTGATGGTACTCCCTGCATGTTGGGCCTCTCTATGTGGCTAGGCTGTGAAAAAGTCCCACACATGTGGTATCGCCATACTTAGAAGTAGCAGAATGTATTTTTGGGCATCATTTGTGGTATACACATGCCATGTGAGAGAAATAACTTATTACAATGACAATTTTGTGGGGAAAAAAATCTTCATTTTGCAAAGAATTGTGGGAAAAAAATGACAACATCAAAAACCTCACCATGCATCTTACTAAATACCTTGGAATGTCTACTTTCAAAAAAGGGGTTATTTGGGGGGTAATTTGTACTTTCCTGACTTGTTCGGGTCGCAAGAAAATGAGATAGGCCACCAGTACAATCAGGTGTGATCAATTTTTTATGATTTGCACCATAACTTGTAGACTCTATAACTTTCACACAGACCAAATAATATCCACTAATTTGGGTTATTTTTACCAAAGATATGTAGGAGTATAAATTGTGGCCGAAATTTATGAAGAAAAATTACTAATTTGCAAAAATTTATCACAGAAACTAAGAAAAATGTGGATTTTTTTCAACATTTTTGGTATTTTTTCATTTATAGCGCAAAAAATAAAAAACCCAGAGGTGATCAAATACCAACAAAAGAAAGCTCTATTTGTATGAAAAAAATGACAAAAAATTAATTTGAATACAGTATTACATGGCTGAGTAATTGTCATTCAAAGTGTGAGAGCACTGAAAGCTGAAATTGGTCTGGGCAGGAGGGGGGTTTAAGTGCCCAGTAGGCAAGTGGTTAAATATATAGGTTTTTTTTTTTCATTTTTGTCTTTTAACTGATCTTTATTGAACCAAAGTCCCGGTAGTATTCCATTAGGGTTGCTTCCCAGCTCAGCACTTGCTTTCTCTCAACACAGAGGTACAGTTTACAGCTCTTTGCTTGAGCGCTGACACTTGATATTGAAGTAAGATGACAGATCACGGCCAGTGACAGCAGTATGCTAGGTATTTTAAAGGTGCCTTAGATGAAGACCATACAAACGTTTGTGAATAGCAATAGCGGAGAGCAAATAGAACATTGTTTGTTGTGTATTATTAATTTACAAGTTGAGCAACACTGCTATTTGAGATCCTTTGCTGTAAGGAACCATTGTAATTCTGCAGTCACATTCTTCTTGAATTGAAGTCCAGCCTGTGAGACCGTCTTACAGCAGATACATATGTAAGCTACAGGGAGTGTTATTTGCAGGATCACCAGGAGAAAATAGAGGGGAAAAAGCCAGAAAATAGGATGAATGCAGCTGCCACATGTAAGGATATTGGTAAACTGTTGCATATTACATTAGGGTTTCCTGCCTAGTCAAACAGGATATAGATTTTGGTGTTCACAAGTTTAAAACAGTTTTTTTGGCTAGAAAATTACTTAGAAAAAAACAGTATATAATGTTTGGGGGTTCTAACACCCTAGAGCAGGGCTTGACAAATTTGCTTGGAATCTAGGAGCCAGCTAAAAAAGTTAGGAGCCAGGTTTTTTTTTTTTTTTTTTAAACGACCGACAAAGCTTTATTTTCAATATAAAAATTAACCAATCTTAAATTTACACAGAGACGACTAGAACGAATGTGACTGCTTTTATTTCCTGCCATGCAGGGACACAATTCCCGCTAAGGATCCAATCAGGTCCGCCTGAAAAACTGACAGGTGAACCTGATCAGACGGCCCGTGTGAAAGGGGCCAAGCAGGGAGATGACAAATAATAAATTTATTTTAATTAACCACTTCCTTCCCGCAGGACGACTATATACGTCCTGTCTTTGAAGAGAAATACCGTTGTTATGGTAGCAGCTAGCTACCATAAACCCGGTATCTTCTTCAAGAGCCGGCGGTTCTCTTTCAGATAAAAGTGGTCTCTGCAGCAGATTCGCAGCGAGATCACTTTTATCGGCGGCAGAAGAGGGCCCCCCTACCGCCGCGCTCTGGTGCCCTTCACCGCTTACCGTGGCCGTCGGTAATGGCGGAGGCGATCCGGATCTGTCCCTGGCCTGACATGGAGACGAGTGAGAGGAAGATGGGCGCCCCCCCGCCCGTCTCCAAGTCATTGCAGGGCGGAAGCGACGTCAAATCGTCACTTCCACCCATAGCTCTTGAAGGGACATTTTATTATTTTTTTTTCAAATGACAATTTTTTTTTTTTTTTATGCATTTTAGTGTAAATATGAGATCTGACGTCTTTTTGACCCCAGATCTCATATTTAAGAGGACCTGTCATGCTTTTTTTCTATTACAAGGGATTTTTACATTCCTTGTAATAGGAATAAAAGTGACTTTTTTTTTTTTTAAAAGAACAGTGAAAAAATAAAAGTTAAAATAAATAAGAAAAAAAAAAAAATTAAAATATGCCCCATCCCTTGTAATAGAAATAAAAGTGACACCATTTTTATTTTTTTTTAAAAACAGTGTAAAAATAAAAAGTAAAATATATAACAAAAAATAATAATTTTTTTAAATGCGCCCCGTCCCGCCGAGCTCGCTTGCAGAAGCGAACGCATATGTGAGTAGTACCCGCATATGAAATCGGTGTTCAAACCACACATGTGAGGTATCGCCACGATCATTAGAGCGAGAGCAATAATTCTAGCCCTAGACCTCCTCTGTAACTCAAAACATGCAACCTGTAGAATTTTTTAAACGACGCCTATGGAGATTTTAAAGGGTAAAAGTTTGTCGCCATTCCACGAGCGTACGAAATTTTGAAGCGTGACATGTGGGGAATCAATTTACTCGGCGTAACATTATCTTTCACAATATAAAAAAAATTGGGCTAACTTTACTGTTTTCTTATTTTTTAATTAAAAAAAGTATTTTTTCCCAAAAAAGTGCGCTTGTAAGTCCGCTGCGCAAATACGGTGTGACAGAAAGTATTTTAATGACCACCATTTTATTCTCTAGGGTGTTAGAATAAAAAATATATATAATGTTTGGGGGTTCTAAGTAAAGGGAAGGAGATGAGCAGGCAGTGAAAACAGGTAGGGAAAGCTCCATTAGCATTGGTGGATGTCTTGTCGTACCAACGGCCACCACCAGAGGGCGCCTGATTGCAGAAGGAACCATAGGACTGCAGTAGGCCGCAAAGCCGGGGAGGGGGGGTGCAGTAGGCGATCGCGCCGGGAGGGGGGGTGTCGAACGGACACAGGATACCCCAGCTGTGCCGCCCCAGGCGCCAGGTCGCTAATTCTAGTCGCAAATGCGACCTGGCGCCCGGGGTTTGTCGAGCCCTGCCCTAGAGAATAAAATGGCGGTCATTGCAATACTTTTTTTTCACACCGTATTTGCGCAGCGGTCTTACAAGCGCACTTTTTTTTTGGAAAAAATTCTCTTTTTTGAATAAAAAAATAAGACCACAGTAAAGTTAACCCAATTTTTTTTATAATGTGTAAGATAATGTTACGCCAAGTAAATTTGATACCCAACATGTCACGCTTCAAAATTGCGCCCGCTCGTGGAATGGCGTCAAACATTTACCCTTAAAAATCTCCATAAAAAATTCTACAGGTTGCATGTTTTGCGTTACAGAGGAGGTCTAGTGCTAGAATTAATGCTCTCGCTCTACCGATTGCGGCGATATCTCACATGTGTGGTTTGACCACCATTTTCATATGCTGCACTACTCACATATGCGTTCGCTTCTGCATGCGAGCATGTCAGGACGGGGCGCTTTAAAAAAAAAAATTTTTCTTATTTTACTTGATTTTATTTATTTTTTCACTTAAAAAAAAAAAAAAAAGTTGGGTCACTTTTATTCCTATTACAAGGAATGTAAACATCCCTTGTAATAGAAAAAAGCACGACAGGTCCTCTTAAATATGAGATCTGGGGTCAAAAAGTCCTCAGATCTCATATTTGGACTAAAATGCAATAAAAAAAAAAAAAATTGTCATTTGAAAATGACGTCGCTTCCACTCTGCTATGGTATGTAGATGGGTGGGGGCCATCTTAGCCTCACTCGTCTCCATACCCAGCCACGACAAGGACCCGATCGCCTCCGCCGCTGCCGATGGCTCTGGTAAGTGGCGCAGGACGTGGGAGAGCGGTGGGAGGGGGCCCCCCTCCTGCCGCCGATAACGGTGATCTCGCGGCGGATCTGCTGCAGAGACCACCATTATCGTAAACACGACCGGCTCCTGAAGAGATTGATACCTCGGTTGTGGCAGCAGCTGTTACCGTTACCGAGATATCCATCTTCAAAGTGCCGACGTATATGTACAGGAGCCGGTTGGCAAGTGGTTACATTTCCTAATAAAAAGCCTTTAAAAAACACATTTATATAATAATCTTTTACTATTCTGCCAGAAAAGTTGCTTTTAGCGGAGCAGGTGGTTTTTGGTGCAGGGGATGCCATTGTGTTCAGCACATGATTATTTTTTTTCTCTGATATGAGGGGTACACAATTCATTAGGGCTATAATGAAGAGGGTATGCTTTTGAAACGCGTAAACCAGGATGATGGCAGTGCTTATGTTGATAGCTGCCATAACCCGGGTATTTTTTTAACCACTTAAGGACAGAGCCTCGTTTTGAGATTTGGTGTTTACAAGTTAAAATCTGTTTTTTTTTGCTAGAAAATTACTTAGAACCCCCAAACATTATATATTTTTCTAACACCCTAAAGAATAAAATGGCGGTCGTTGCAATACTTTCTGTCGCACCGTATTTGCGCACTTTTTTTGGAAAAAATACACTTTTTTGAATTTAAAAAATAAGACAACAGAAAAGTTAGCCCAATTCTTTTTTTATATATTGTGAAAGATAATGTTACGCCGAGTAAATTGATACCCAACATATCACGCTTCAAAATTGCGCCCGCTCGTGGAATGGCGATGTTTAAAAAATTCTACAGGTTGCATGTTTTGAGTTAGAGGAGGTCTAGGGTTAGAATTATTGCTCTTGCTGTAATGATCGTGGTGATACCTCACGTGTGGTTTGAACACTTCATATGCTGGCGCTGCTCACGTATACGTTCGCTTCTGCACCCGAGCTCAGCGGGACGGGGCGCGTTAAAAATTTTTTTTATTTATTTTACTTTTTATTTTTACATTGTTCTTTACAAAAAAAAATTGTTACTTTTATTCCTATTACAAGGAATGTAAACATCCCTTGTAATAGAAAAAAAGCATTACAGGACCTCTTAAATATGAGATCTGGGGTAAAAAAGACCTCAGATCTCATATTTACACCAAAATGCAATTAAAAAAAATTGGTTTTAAAAAATTATATAAAAAAAAGTCCCTTTTAAGAGCTATGGGCGGAAGTGATGTTTTGACGTTGCTTCCGCCCTGCAATGGTATGGAGCCGAGCGTAGGCCATCTTCCCCTCAGTCAGCTCCATACCAGAGGCCAAGAAGGATCCAATTGTCTCCGCTGCTACCGACGGCTCCACTAAGCAGCAGAGGGCACCAGAGCGTGGCAGGAGGGGGGGCCCTCTCCCGCCACCAATTAAAAGTGATCTTGCGGTGAATCTGCCGCAGGGACTGCTTTTATCTGAAAGCCGACCACCCGCTGAAGAGGAGGATACTGGGGTTCTGGCAGCTAGTTGCTACCATAACAACGATATTCCTCCAAACAGCTGACGTATAACGACGGCAGGCGGTCCGCATTAACATAAAAGTGGTCTCAGCGGAGATTCAAAGCAAGATCACTTTTATGGTGCGCCCTAGTCTCCGCCGCATACCGGAGTCGTGGGTAGTGGCGGAAACTATCCGATCCCCCAGGATGGGTGGGAAGGCAGTCGAGTGAGGGCAAGATGGCCCCCACTCGACTCTATGCCCTTGGAGGACCGGATGTCAGGGCTGGGCTCAGCCCTTCATTCTCAGATCTCTGTGCTCAGCTGTTGGTTAATTGCCAAAGACTCTTCCTTCCACAGTGACTCACCTGGTCTTCATTTCCTGCTAGTCAGCTAGAGCTGCTGGTTATATAAACTCCTTGGATCAGATCTCCTGTGCCTTTGCCTTGGTCAGCATATCCAGACTCTCTCTGCTGTGTTTTCCTGTGAAAGACTTTTGCTTGGCTGACTTCCCTTCTGGTTCCTGATCCTGTTTGCTGCACCCGACTTCGCTGATCTCTGGACTCCTGTTTCTCTGGCTTGTTCTCACTACCTGTCCTGGTTACCGAACTCTGGCTATGTTTTGACTACGATTGCTCTGTTTATACCATTTTACTATTTTATTAAATAGTGTGATTTTTACTGCACTTCTGTCTCGGTCTGATTCATGGTTCCTGACACTGGAGTGACGTCAAACATCACTTCCGCCCTCCGGCCTTAAAGGGACAATTTATTATTTATTTTTTTGCTTTTAAGTGGAATTGTGAGATCTGATGTCTTTTTGACCCCAGATTTCACATTAAAGAGGCCCTGTCCTGCTTATTTCTATTACATGTTTACTTTCCTTGTAATAGAAATAAAAGTGATCACAGTGTAAAAATAAAAAATATAGAGTAAAATAAATAAGAGAAAAAAAAAAGTAAAGCGCCCCCGTCACTCTGAGCTTGCGCACAGAAGCGAACGCATACGCGAGTCATGCCCACATATGTAAACGGTGTTCAAACCACACATGTGAGGTATTGCCGCGATGGTTAAAGCGAGAGCAATAATTTTAGCACTAGATCTCTGTAATTCTAACTCTGTAACTCTAAACTGCTAACCTGTAGAAATTTTAATCGTCGCCTAATGGAGATTTTTAAGTACCAAAGTTTGTCGCCGTTCCACGAGCGTGTGCAATTTTGAAGCATGACATGTTGGGTATCAATTTAGTCGGCGTAACATTATATTTCACATTGTTTTCTTATTTTTTAATTCGAAAAAGTTTTTTTTTACAAAAAAATTGCGTTTGTAAGACCACTGCGCAAATATGGTGTGACATTTTCCTCCGGGTGCTCCGGTTTCCTCCCACACTCCAAAGACATGCTGGTAGGTTAATCAGATCCTGTCTAAAAAAAAAAAAAAAAAAAAAAAAAAAAATTGGCCCTAGTATGTGTATATGTATGTGTTTGTAAGCGCGTCAAGATCCTTTGGGGTAAATGAGCGCGCTATATTAAGATGCAACTCAACTCAACATAAAATATTGCAACAATTCATTTTATTCTCTAGGGTCTAGGGTCTCTGTTAAAAAAAAAATATATATATATATATATATAATATATAATGTGTTGGGGTTCTAAGTAATGTTCTAGCAAAAAAAAAATGATTTTAACTTGTAAACAACAAGTGTCAAAAGTAGGCTTGGTCCTTAAGTGGTGGTGGTAAACTCTAGGAATAAAAAAATTACTCCTGCAAGGCAATATCATAACGTACTAGTATGCACCACATACGAGCACATTATGGAAGACTTACCATATAACAAAGCTTTCGAGTGGCACGCTGTCACTGCTGCAGAGGCTTCCATCTTCACCTGGTCTTCCTTCTGGGTCCTACCCCCCCGAAACGTGTCGACTCTAAATAGGATTTTGAATTAATTTTAAGTGAGATGGAATTTTGTACTAGGTACTCCTTGCCACACACTTAGAAGATCCCAGAGATTTGTCAGTAAATTCTTGTGTACTAGTTTCTGGATGTTGGCACTGAATCTCATTAGCAGAACTACTCCAGAGACTTGTCAGCAGATTTCTGTATGTAGTAGTAAGTCATTCTGTAGCTCCAGAGACAATTTGGTGATGCAATGATCAGGAGACTCATTTCTTTTGTAAAGGATGTCTGTGCACTTTGTGGTTCCTTTCCAAATAAGGCTCCATGCGCTCCATGCACACTGGGCTTAAAAAACGTCTACAGGAGTTTTACGTTTTATCTGTAGACACAGCTCTATGTTACCCTATGTGTCTGTGCACATTAGGATGTTTAGAGGCAAATTTTAAGCTCAGCGTTTAGAGGAAGAAAAAAACCCACTCTAAATACTCCTAAACACCTGTACAAAAGCGCTCTATATGAATGTTTTGTTTGTTTTCTGCCAAAAGAACTGGCGTGTTTTTTGTTTTTTTTAAGCCCAGTGTGCTTGGAGCCTAACCTTGTATATGTTTTAGGCAGATGACACACAGACAATTTTTTGCACAGAGCGTTTTAACAGCAATTTGTAGCTAGTGATTTAATTGCTAGAGTCGCTAACGATATGCTACAGCATTGGGTTTTGCTGTGCTATAGATCACTCTTTCAGCAATTAGTAGCCAAGCTTAGGGATTGAAAAGCAATTGAGCGATTGAAGAGATTGTCAGCAAACCAAAACACTGATGAATCTCGATCACAGAGTAATAGATTTGATTTTTTTTCTTAGCGACAAATCACCTTAACAAAATAGCATGGGCTGGTAATGCGTGAAAATCACCCATTTGTCATCACTTTATAGATTATAAGTTTAATGCAAAAGCTACCATTACAGAAGTAATTATTGAACTGTCAAACTTATGTTAGGTAAACCAAATACAATAAAAAATTCTCGGGGGGGTTTTCAATAAAGCACTACCGACATTTGTGCCATATTTAGATATTTAGGTAGTTCTTAACCACTTGAGCCCCGGACCATTATGCTGCCTTAGAACCAGAGGTCTTTTTCCAATTTGGCACTGCGTCGCTTTAACTGCTAATTGCGCGGTCATGCAATGCTGTACCCAAACTAAATTTGCGTCCTTTTCTTCCCACAAATAGAGCTTTCTTTTGATGGTATTTGATCAACTCTGCGGTTTTTATTTTTTGCGCTATAAACGGAAAAAGACCGAAAATTTTGAAAACAAATTATATTTTCTACTTTTTGTTATAAAAAAAATCAAATAAACTCAATTTTAGTCATACATTTAGGCCAAAATGTATTCGGCCACATGTCTTTGGTAAAAAAAATGTCAATAAGCGTATATTTATTGGTTTGCGCAAAAGTTATAGCGTCTACAAACTAGGGTACATTTTCTGGAATTTACACAGCTTTTAGTTTATGACTGCCTATGTCATTTCTTGAGGTGCTAAAATGGCAGGGCAGTACAAAACCCCCCCAAATGACCCAATTTTGGAAAGTAGACACCCCAAGGAAATTGCTGAGAGGCATGTTGAACCCATTGAATATTTAATTTTTTTGTCCCAAGTGATTGAATAATGACAAAAAAAAAAATATTTACAAAAAGTTGTCACTAAATGATATATTGCTCACACAGGCCATGGGCCTATGTGGAATTGCACCCCAAAATACATTCAGCTGCTTCTCTTGAGTATGGGGATACCACATGTGTGGGACTTTTTGGGAGCCTAGCCGCGTACGGGGCCCCGAAAACCAATCACCGCCTTCAGGATTTCTAAGGGTGTATATTTTTGATTTCACTCTTCACTGCCTATCACAGTTTCGGAGGCCATGGAATGCCCAGGTGGCACAAAACCCCCCAAAATGACCCCATTTTGGAAAGTAGACACCCCAAGCTATTTGCTGAGAGGCATATTGAGTCCATGGAATATTTTATATTTTGACACAAGTTGCAGGAAAGTGACACTTTTTTTTTTTTTTGCACAAAGTTGTCACTAAATGATATATTGCTCACACAGGCCATGGGCATATGTGGAATTGCACCCCAAAATACATTTAGCTGCTTCTCCTGAGTATGGGGATACCACATGTGTGGGACTTTTTGGGAGCCTAGCCGCGTACGGGGCCCCGAAAACCAATCACCGCCTTCAGGATTTCTAAGGGTGTAAATTTTTGATTTCACTCTTCACTGCCTATCACAGTTTCGGAGGCCATGGAATGCCCAGGTGGCACAAAACCCCCCCAAATGACCCCATTTTGGAAAGTAGACACCCCAAGCTATTTGCTGAGAAGCATGGTAAGTATTTTGCAGCTCTCATTTGTTTTTGAAAATGAAGAAAGACAAGAAAAAACATTTTTTTTTTCTTTTTTCAATTTTCAAAACTTTGTGACAAAAAGTGAGGTCTGCAAAATACTCACTATACCTCTCAGCAAATAGCTTGGGGTGTCTACTTTCCAAAATGGGGTCATTTGGGGGGGTTTTGTGCCACCTGGGCATTCCATGGCCTCCGAAACTGTGATAGGCAGTGAAGAGTGAAATCAAAAATTCACGCCCTTAGAAAGCCTGAAAGCGGTGCTTGGTTTTCGGGGTCCCGTACGCAGCTAGGCTCCCAAAAAGTCTCACACATGTGGTATCCCCGTACTCAGGAGAAGCAGCAGGATGTATTTTGGGGTGTAATTTCACATATCCCCATGGCATGTTTGAGCAATATATCATTTAGTGACAACTTTGTGCAAAAGAAAAAAAAAATTTGTCTCTTTCCCGCAACTTGTGTCGCAATATAAAATATTCCATGGACTCGACATGCCTCTCAGCAAATAGCTTGGGGTGTCTACTTTCCAAAATGGGGTAATTTGGGGGGGTTTTGAACTGTCCTGGCATTTTATGCACAACATTTAGAAGCTTATGTCACGCATCACCCACTCTTCTAACCACTTGAAGACAAAGCCCTTTCTGACACTTTTTGTTTACATGAAAAAGTTATTTTTTTTTGCAAGAAAATTACTTTGAACCCCCAAACATTATATATTTTTTTTAAAGCAAATGCCCTACAGATTAAAATGGTGGGCGTTTCATTTTTTTTTTTACACAGTATTTGCGCAGCAATTTTTCAAACGCATTTTTTTGGGAAAAAACACACTTTTTTAAATTTTAATGCACTAAAACACACTATATTGCCCAAATGTTTGATGAAATAAAAAAGATGATCTTAGGCCGAGTACATGGATACCAAACATGACATGCTTTACAATTGCGCACAAATGTGCAGTGGCAACAAAATAAATACATTTTTAAAAGCCTTTACAGGTTACCACTTTAGATTTAGAGAGGAGGTCTACTGCAAAAATTACTGCCCTCGATCTGACCTTCGCGGTGATACCTCACATGCATGGTGCAATTGCTGTTTACGTTTGACGACAGACCGCCGCTTGCGTTCGCCTTAGCGCGAGAGCAGGGGGCGACAGGGGTGCTTTTTTTTTTTTTTTTTTCTTTTTTTTTGCTTTTTTATCTCTTATTTTTAAACTGTTCCTTTCATTTTTTTTTTTTTTAATCATTTTTATTGTTATCTCGGGGAATGTAAATATCCCCTATGATAACAATAGGTAGTGACAGGTACTCTTTTTTGAAAAAATTGGGGTCTATTAGACCCCAGATCTCTCCTCTGCCCTCAAAGCATCTGACCACACCAAGATCGGTGTGATAAAATGCTTCCCCAATTTCCCAATGGCGCTATTTACATCCGGCGAAATCTAAGTCAAAAAATGCTCGTAGCTTCCGGTTTCTTAGGTCATAGAGATGTTTGGAGCCACTCTGGTCTCTGATCAGCTCTATGGTCAGCTGACTGAATCACCGGCTGCATTCTCAGGTTCCCTGTTGAGACAGGAGAGCCAGAGAAAAACACAGAAGACGGTGGGGGGGGGGCATTCCCTCCCACGGCTTGTAAAAGCAGTCTAGAGGCTAATTAGCCGCTAGGATTGCTTTTACATGAAAGCCGACCGCTGGCTGAAAAGAATGATACCAAGATGATACCTAAACCTGCAGGCATCATTCTGGTATAACCACTCAAAGTCGTGAATGGCGTACCTGAAGACAAAAAAATGGTTAACAATAAAGCACAGTAAACGGTAAAGTATAAAAAATTGCATACCTGAAAAACAAACATGATAAAACATAATAACAATAACATAATAACAATAAAACATTGCAGAATAGAATACAGTAAAAAAGAGCAGAACAACAGAGAGAGAGAATAGAGAGAGAGAGAACAATAAAACGACAACTATTTTTTTTTATTTTATATATTTTTTTGCCTCCCCCTTGCAGGGATACCTCAGTTTTTACGCCAGTGTCTTAGGTGATGGACGTGTAAAGATGTCCTGTGCTGAGCTCCAAAGGGAATATCCTATATCCTATACTGGGGCAAGCCAGGCGAACCGGATCCATTCAAAGTGTCTTTTCATGGCCGAATTGAATGGTACCCGGGCCTCGTGTCCGAAGAAACGAGGTTTTACCCGTAACGCTTCGCTTCTCGTAGGGGGCCCCAGTCTCTGACGGTTTTTTCAAACGGAGCCCACCGTGAGAGGTGAAGATTGGGTCTGTGAATACAGAACCCTGCAGCTGGATAAGGTAAGAGGAGATTCCACAGAATTTTTGAGTTCTAGTGGCTTTTCTCCTTTAAGGTAAATGCATGCTATGCCTATTGTGACCACCGGGGGCTGCCAAGAGCACAAACCTTCACATGCTGACTGTCTGTCTCAGTGTTTTCCATCGCTGTTCATGTCTCCCAGCATCTCAGGCTGGCTGCAAAAAAGGTAAGATGGAAGGGGGGATTTCTCATGTTTGAATGTTCCCCCCCAGGCTAGAGAGGGGCCACAGGGGTCTAGAAAGTGGTTATACCACTCGGGCTCTGCGGCCTAATGGCCACCATCTCTGAATATAGCCGTTCAGGCAGATCTTGCTACCAGCCTCTCTCCCTCCTCCCCCAGCCTTCCTCCAGAAGCATGACAGGAGAGTCGGCCAGCGCGGGAAGCGCTCGTTTTTTTCAAAACTCGAGGGGGGGGCGGTAGAGGGGGGGGGCGGGACGTCAGCACGGGTGCTTAGACTCCCACTCAGGCCAGCTGCAGGCTATTAGAGGCACTCTGTACAGGTGCACACAGCCTTCTGAGAGACACAGAGCTGACGGTCGCATGTAAGGTGGGACACAGGCATTCTCCTAGGCAGCATTTACTGAAGTAACACCGGACTGAGCATTGGGTAGCAAGACTTTTAGCCAGACTACATCGCTCAGCAGGCAGTGTTCATTTGTATACCTCACACCTTGTTGCTTTGCACTATGGGTAGAAGAGGTTCAAGCACCCCAGGAACCAGAGACACTAGGGGATCTCGTTCAGGTTCTGAGGGCCCCCTGTTGGCAGCATCCTCCCCCCCTAAAGATGGGCCAGGGACGGCTAGCCAGGGAGAGCCATCGGGGTCAGGGGCTACACCTGCTTCTGGCACTTCAGCCCCTGCATATATTACACAAGAGGTTCTTTCCTCAACCATTAATGGTCTAGAGGAAACATTAATGGCCGTGATTACGTCTTCACTCAGTGGAAGAAAACGCACTAGGCTTTCCTCTGTTCCCCAAGACCCTCAGGAAGAGGAGCTCTGGGATAAAGGAGATGAATCCCTTTCAGAGGATCGGGATGGGACGGATGATTCCTCTTCGGAGGAATCAGGTGGAGAGGGACCCTCTGCGACTTCCCAAGAGGAGAAAGTCTTAGTGCAGATCCTCACTGGATTGGTCCGCTCCACAGTTAAGTTGCCCGTACCTGAAACTGCTAAAGAATCCTCTTCTCCTCTTCTAAGTTTTCTCCTTAGCAGGATCAGTGGCCCAACCTGCAGTAGCAGCGATTGGAGTCTGTCAATACTTAAGAGACCATGTTAAGCAGGTCATCAAAGTATTACCTGAACAGCAGGCCCAGGGGTTTGCTAACCTTCCAGCGGCCTTATGCTTTGTGGTTGACGCCATTAGAGATTCTATCATGCAAACCTCCCGTCTTTCACTGGGGTTGGTGCATATACGTAGAATCCTATGGTTGAAAAATTGGTCAGCCGAAGCACCATGTAAGAAGCTACTGGCTGGGTTTCCATTTCGTGGTGCAAGGTTGTTTGGAGAGGACTTGGTTAACTATATCAAGAGAATCTCTTGTGGGAAAAGCACTCTCTTACCTGTCAAGAAGAAGAGTAAGCGTCCCTCTTTCAAACGGACTCTTTCCCCAGCACCGGGGGCTTCAGCCTCCAGGCAGTCTCGACGGCCGCCTCCATCGGGGTCCAGAGACAAGAGTCAACCCCAGGGACAAAAGAAGTCCTGGGGAAAGAAGCCTACTAGGCAAAACACTAAGACCTCTGCATGAGGGGGCGCCCCCGCTCACTCGAGTGGGGGGAAGACTGCAACAGTTCTCAGAGCTCTGGCAGGAGGATTTCCAGGACAGATGGGTAATCTCCACGGTAACCTTAGGGTACAAGCTGGAGTTTCAGGAATTCCCCTCTCCTCGGTTCCTCAGATCAAGTGTCCCCAGAGACCCAGAGAAGAAGCAGTCGCTCCTTCTAGCGTTAGAGCGACTTTTGTCGCAGGAGGTCATTATGATAGTTCCCGCAAAGGACCAGGGATTGGGCTTCTATTCCAACCTTTTTACGGTCCAAAAGCCAAATGGGGATGTCAGGCCCATTCTGGACTTAAGGGATCTGAACCGATTCCTAAGTATTCAATCCTTCCTGCATGGAATCAATTCGAACAGTAGTTCCCACCCTGCAGGGAGGTGAATTTCTGGCATCAATAGACATCAGAGATGCATATCTGCATGTGCCCATTTTTCCTGCTCATCAGAAGTTTCTGCGCTTCGAGGTAGGAGGGCGCCATTTCCAATTTGTGGCTCTGCCTTTCGGGACAGCCACTGCACCTCGAGTGTTCACAAAGATCTTGGCTCCTCCTCTGGCCAGATTAAGGGCTCAGGGTATAGCTGTCATAGCATACCTAGACGACCTGCTCTTGATAGACCGGTCGGTAGCCTCTTTGAATGGAAACTTGAGGACCACAGTCGGGTATCTAGAACACCTGGGTTGGATCCTCAACTTAGAAAAGTCTTTCCTAAAACCAGTAAGAAGACTGGAGTATTTAGGTCTGATTATAGATACAAGCCAGGAGAAAATATTTCTACCCCAGGCAAAGATCGCTGCTTTGAGAGAGCTGATTCTTTCAGTGAGGACCAAGAAGGGTCCCTCAGTCCGCCTTTGTATGAGGCTACTAGGGAAGATGGTGTCTTCATTCGAAGCAGTTCCCTATGCTCAGTTTCACTCAAGAATGCTGCAACACAGTATTCTGTCGACCTGGAACAAGAAAGTTCAGGCATTAGACTTTCCGATGCACCTGTCGCATGCGGTGCGTCAGAGCCTCAATTGGTGGCTCATACCCGAAAACCTGCAGAAGGGGAAATCCTTTCTACCGGTTACCTGGACGGTGGTAACAACAGATGCCAGTCTGTCAGGTTGGGGAGCAGTTCTGGAACAGGCTGCGGTCCAAGGGGTATGGTCCAAGACAGAGAGGACCTTACCAACATTCTGGAGATCCGGGCATTACATCTAGCTCTAAAAGCCTGGACTATCAGGCTACAGGGTTGTCCGGTCAGGATCCAGTCCGACAATGCCACAGCAGTGGCTTATGTCAATCATCAGGGAGGCACCCGGAGCCGAGCTGCTCAAAAGGAGGTGAACCAGATCTTAGTCTGGGCAGAGATGCATGTGCCATGCATATCGGCAGTTTTCATCCCGGGAATAGAGAATTGGCAGGCGGACTATCTAAGTCGCCAGCAGTTACTTCCAGGGGAATGGTCTCTGCATCCCGACGTCTTTTGGGCCATATGCCAAAGATGGGGGGTTCCAGATGTAGATCTCTTTGCATCCCGATTCAACAAAAAGATAGACAGATTCGTGGCAAGGACAAAAGATCCTCTTGCATGCGGGACGGATGCGTTGGTGATTCCGTGGCATCAGTTCTCACTGATTTACGCATTCCCGCCTATTCTGCTATTAACACGACTCCTTCGCAGGATCAGGCAGGAAAGGAAGTCGGTACTTCTGGTGGCCCCCGCTTGGCCCAGAAGGACTTGGTATGCAGAAATAGTAAGGATGACGGTAGGTTCCCCGTGGACCCTACCCGTACGCCCAGACCTGTTATCTCAGGGTCCAGTGTTCCATCCTGCCTTACAAACGCTAAATTTGACCGTTTGGCTATTGAGACCCACGTTCTGAAGAGTCGTGGGCTCTCAGGTCCTGTCATATCTACCTTGATTAATGCAAGGAAGCCAGCTTCCAGGATGATTTATCATAGAGTCTGGAAAGCTTATATAACCTGGTGTGAATCCAGAGGTTGGCATCCCAGGAAATATGTCATAGGTAGAATTCTTGACTTTCTACAATTAGGATTAGAGATGAAGCTGGCCTTGAGTACCATCAAGGGCCAGGTCTCTGCTTTATCAGTATTATTTCAGCGGCCACTTGCTTCGCATTCTTTGGTCCGAAACTTTATGCAGGGGGTGATGCGTCTTAATCCTCCGGTTAAAGCGCCCCTAAACCCCTGGGACTTGAACTTGGTCCTGGCTGTGTTACAGAAACAGCCTTTTGAACCAATAAGTCAGATTCCTTTGGTCTTGTTGACAAGGAAGTTAATTTTTCTGGTGGCCATCTCTTCTGCTAGAAGAGTATCAGAATTAGCAGCTCTTTCCTGTAAGGAGCCTTATTTGATTATACACAAGGATAGAGTGGTACTGCGCCCTCATCCTAGTTTTTTACCGAAGGTGGTTTCTGATTTTCATTTAAACCAAGACATTGTCCTACCTTCCTTTTTTCCAGATCCCTGTTCTCCGGAAGAGAGATCTCTACATTCGTTGAATGTAGTAAGAGCAGTTAAGGCCTATCTAGGGGCAACTGCTCAGATCCGCAAGACGGATGTTTTGTTTGTGCTGCCAGAGGGTCCCAATAGAGGACAGGCAGCGTCAAAAGCTACCATTTCTAAATGGATTCGACAGTTGATCATTCAAGCTTACGGTTTGAAACAGAAGATTCCTCCGTTTCAGATCAGGGCACATTCCACAAGGGCTATTGGTGCTTCTTGGGCAGTGCATCACCGGGCCTCTATGGCTCAAATCTGCAAGGCCGCAACCTGGTCTTCAATTCATACATTCACCAGATTCTATCAGGTGGATGTGAGAAGGCATGAGGATATCGCCTTTGGGCGTAGTGTGCTGCAGGCAGCGGTACAGGGTCCTCAGGTCTGATTGCACCCTACTTGGTCGTGGTTCCCCCCCCTCAGGTAGCATTGCTCTGGGACATCCCATCAGTAATTACTGTGGCTCTGTGTCCCGTGATGTTCGAGAAAGAAAATAGGATTTTTTAAAACAGCTTACCTGTAAAATCCTTTTCTTTCAAAGGACATCACGGGACACAGAGGCCCCCCCCCCCCCTCTTCTAATAAACTATATTGCTTGGCTACAAAACTGAGGTATCCCTGCAAGGGGGAGGGATTATATAGGGGGTTGAACTTCCTGATAGGGTGTGCCAGTGTCCAATCACCAGTGATACCTATATAACCCATCAGTAATTACTGTGGCTCTGTGTCCCGTGATGTCCTTCGAAAGAAAAGGATTTTACAGGTAAGCTGTTTTAAAAAATCCTATTATTAGGTAGTATATGGGGGTCCCTGACGCTATAAAACGCTGGCGGCGAACCTAAATATTTTCCTCCCTAACTAGCGTCACCAGCGACACTAATACAGCGATCAGAAAAATGATCGCTTAGTGACACTGGTGACGGGGGGTGATCAAGGGGTTAAAACTTTATTAGGGGGGGGTTAGGGGGGTACCCTAGACCTAAAGGGGGCTAACCCTAACTGTCCTAACACTGTAACTGTCACAAACTGACACCATGCAGTAATCAGAAAAAAAAAACCTGCTTGGTGTCAGTTTGTGACAGGGGGGGGGGGCGATCGGGGGGGGGGGGGGATCGGGGGTGTTTTGTGTGCCTGGCATGTTCTACTGTGTGTGTAATGTTTGTGCACTCACATTTCAGTCTTCTCTCCTCGGTGCCGGAACGGAAAATACCGAGCCGAGGAGAGATGACATCATTTCCTTTGCTGCTGTTTAGCATACAGCAGCAAAGGAATGTTCCCATTGGCCGGCGGCGATCGCGAGGGGGGGGGCCACGAACGGATGGCCTCCCCCTCACCTCCGATTGCCGGGGGACAAAAGAGGACCGCCTCGGGCACCGGGGGGGTCTGATCGGACCCCCCACCCGCGGGAGGCAAATCACGTGTATGTACGTGATTTTGCCTGCCCGTGCCGCCTTGCCGACGTACATCGGCGTGAGGCGGTCCTTAAGTGGTTAATTAAGTCACTTTTACAAAGGGATGCTATTAATGCCTCCAACTTCAAAAGTCATTACCTTCAGTTTGTAGATACCAAAACAGGAGGTAATTTAGACCTACTCTAACTTGGCTTACATCATGGGGCACAGAGTCATAAGTAATTAATGGGTTGTAGGCCACCATCAGGTGATGGACACTGGTTTACCCAATCCAGGAAGTTCACTCCCTATATAACCCCTCATCCTTCCAGGAGCACATGAGTTTTTTTGCCAGTGTCTAAGGTGTTGGTCACGAGTGAAGATGTGCTCTGAGGAGCTCCAGGAGGCATCCATGCTGGATTTAAATAGCCTCCATAGACCAGATCCATTCAAAGTGCCACTGAGGCCTAAGTGGATGGTACCTGGGGCCTCCTATCCGCAGCACGAGGTTTTTGCCTGTAACACCTCTCTTTGTAGGGCTGGACCCCGGAAACCCAGGGCTTAGGTCTTGCTACATTACCTAAAGCTTTCCTGGTGGGGTGCTTTTACAGGTCCGAGGGAGTTGGAACCCCGATATCTAGGGACCCGGTCCTTGAAGGTTTGCTAAACGCAGCCCGCCATGATGGGTGAAGGTTGGATTGTCTGTCAATTCAGCAAATCCTGCGGCAGGGATAAGTTAAGGGAAGAAACTTAGGAACTAAAAAGTCCACCTATGTATCCTTCTATTAGGGAAAAAATGTTGTCATGCCTTAAATTCTCCACTAGAGGGAGTCTATGCACATACCTTAATCTGTTGTCTTCACTGTAAAGCTCAGTCTCTGTGTGGCCGCAGCAGCATGTGGAGGGGGATTTTTTTTTCTCAGGTAAAAAGAAATCTGACAAAATGTTGTCTTTCTCCCGCCTGAAGGGACTGATACTGCTACTATTGTTACTGTTTTTACTGCTGTTTGTTTGCCTGCTGCTAACAGGTCTCTGCCTCCCCTCGCCCCGCCTCCCCTCCTTGTGTTTGGTCTGTAGACCCGAAAGCGCCACGCACGACCGCGGTAACATTTTAAAATGAATAGAGGGGCGGAATTTTTCAGAGGGGGCGGGGCCTAAGAGCAGTGCCATGAACATCCACGAGTATGCACGACAGACAAAAACAATTAAAGCCACAGCTGGGACAGTCTCTCCTCGGCTGACGATGAGAAAATAAAGCAGTCTGCACACAGGAACACAGGAGCTCTGGGACACGTGAGGGTTGCAAACTGGCATTCCTGATACAGGAAGGACACTTTTTTCCCAGCACTAGGCTGAACTTTATAGCGGCTTTAATGTCATGACTATATTCAGCAATTAAGTGCAATTGTATAGTGCCTCTGTTTTTGTGCTTAGGACTATACCTGCTAAAAAAGACACCACAAAGACCAAAAAGGTATTAAAGGTTTCACCCCCAGGTGCTAGGATCTCAAGTCGCATTTCCGCACTGTCATCTTCGCCTGAATTACCAATTATGGCAAGCCAGGGTGAGCCATTGGAACAAATTGATGGCGCAACTGCTTCTCACATCTCAGCCCTGTATACATGACTGAAGATGTCCTTCCTCCACCCTGCAGGGTCTGGATAGAAGATTAGAGTCTTTAATTGCATCCTCCATTCAAATGGATAGGAAGCGTGCTAGATCCCCCTCCCCCACTTCAGAACCTTTGCAAGGGGAACAGTGGGCACAGGATGAGGTGTTACCCTCAGGCGATCAAAAGGAAAAACAAACCGATGATGATTCCTCTGCAGAGGAAACTACGGTAGATGAGCCTTTTTCAGCCTCTCAATCTGAGAAATTGCTGATACAATCTCTTACAGAGATGGTTCGTTCTACTTTCATGCTACTTCTAACAGAGTCTCCTGAAAGCTTGGTTTCTTCCTTGGGTCCCTTAAAACCTTCTCAGCCGTTTCCTGCACATGCATTACTAGAACAGCTTATATTTGCTGAATGGGATCACCCGGATAAGCATTTTCTCACTCACTAAGAGATTTTCAATTCTCTATCCCCTGAAGGAGAAAGTCTCCAAAAAATGGAAAGTACCAGCAGTTGACGCTGCGATTTCCAGTGTGAATAAAGGCCTAACTTGTCCTTGGACATGCTTAAGGATCCAACAGATAAAAAGTTGGAATCCCTGTTGAAATCTACTTTTTCCTTGGCAGGTGCCATTACTCTGTTACGCCTGCAGTCGCTGCAATAGGCGTCTGTCAATTCCTAAAGGACCAATTTAGACAGGCCCTTAAAAAGGTTCCTGCACAACAAGCCCGGGAATTGGCTGAACTACCAAAGGTATTATGCTTTGCCATAGATGCCATTAAAGATTCTATTCACCAGGCGTCCCGCCTTACGCTTATGCTTGTGCATATGCGTATAATCCTGTGGTTAAAAAATTGGTCAGCCGAAGCGCCATGTAAAAACCTCCTAACTGGGTTCCCTTTTCATGGGGAGCGACTATTTGGAGAGGATTTGGACAAATATATCCAAACAATTTCTAGTGGGAAAAGTACTCTTTTGCCAGTCAAAAGAAAGTATAAATGCTCTTCATTTAAACGGGCTCTTTCCCCTGCGCCAGGGGCTTCCGCCTCTAGGCAGTGGCGACGGCCTCTGCCATCAGACTCTAGAGGAAAACCTCAGCGTCAGACCCAGGCTCAAAAGAAGTCCTGGGGTCGGAAACCTGCAAAGCCGAATCCTAAAGCCTCATCATGAAGAGGCAACCCCCCTCACCAAGGTGGGGAGCAGACTTCTGCAGTTTTCAGAAGTCTGGCAAGAGGAAATTCAGGACAGATGGGTCATCTCCACGGTATCGCTGGGGTACAAGCTAAAATTTCTGGTCTTTCCACCGTCTCGTTTCCTGAGGTCAAGCGTTCCCAAAGATCCAGAGAAAAGACCATCTCTTTTTCAGGCACTAGACCGATTAATATCTCAAAAGGCTGGAGTACTTGAGTCTGATCATAGACGCACCCCAGGAAAAGGTGTTCTTGCCTCAGGCAAAAATCAACTCCATAAAAGAGCTTGTGCAGATCAGGTCAAAAGGCGATCCCTCCATTCGCCTCTGCACGAGGTTGCTAGGAACCATGGTGGCTTCATTCGCAGCAGTTCCCTATGCCCAGTTCCATTCAAGACTGTTGCAAAACAGTATCCTGTCCACTTGGAACAAAACAATTCAAGCTTTAGACTTGCCAATGTGGCTGTCCCCAAGAGTGTCCCAAATCCTCACTTGGTGGTTACTAACCCAGAATCTGCTGAAAGAAAAATCCTTCAGACCAGTCATCTGGAAAATGGTAACGACGGATGCCAGCCTTTCAGGCTGGGGAGCAGTACTAGAAAAGATAACTGTCCAGGGACAGTGGTCAAGAACTGAAAGAACCTTACCCATCAATATCCTAGAGATTTGGGCAGTGCGTCTGGCTCTAAAGGCCTGTACTTTCAGGTTACGGGATTGTCCTGTCAGGACCCAATCCGACAATGCCACAGCTGTGGCCTATATCAATCACCAAGGGGGCACCAAGAGTCTCTCAGCACAGAGAGAGGTTAACCATATTCTAACTTGGGCAGAAAGGAATGTTCCGTGACTATCGGTAGTCTTCATTCTGGGAGTAGAGAATTGGCAGGCAGACTATTTGAGTCGCCAGCAGTTATTCCCAGGGGAATGGTCTCTTCACCCCGACATTTTTCGGGCTGTTTGCCATAGATTGGGGACTCCGGACGTAGATCTTCTAGCATCCAGGTTCAACATGAAGTTAATAAACTTTGTGGCCAGAACAAAGGATTCCACTCGCATGCGGAACAGATGCGTTGGTGACCCTGTGGGATCAGTTCTCACTGATCTATGCATTCCCCCCCTATTCAGTTGCTGCCTTGACTTCTTTGCAGGATCAAGCTGGAAAGAAAGCTGGTAATTCTGGTGGTACCAGCATGGCCCAGAAGGTCATAGTATGCAGAAATCATAAAGATGGCAGTGGAGGGCCCATGGTCCCTCCCACTACGGCCAGATCTGCTCTCACAGGGACCGATATTCCATCCTACCTTACAGTCTCTAAATTTAACGGCTTGGCTATTGAAACCCACATTCTGAAGAAACGTCGGCTTTCCGGGTCAGTTATCTCTACCCTGATTAATGCAAGGAAGCCAGCTTCCAGAACTAGATATTATAGCGTCTGGAAGGCTTATGTTTCCTGGTGTGAATCCAAGGGTTGGCACCCTCGGAGATATATCACAGGCAGAATTCTTGCCTTTCTACAATTAGGGGTAGAAATGAAATTGGCCTTGAGTACTATTAAAGGCCCAGTCTCAGCTTTATCGGTCTTATTTCAAAGACCACTTGCTACACATTCTTTAGTCCAGGGTTTTATGCAAGGGGTGATGCGTCTTAATCCGCCAATCAAACCTCCCTTGAACCCTTAGGACTTGAACTTAGTTTTGTCTGTGTTACAAAAACAGCCATTTGAACCGATTCAACATATTCCCCTAGTCGTTCTGACAAGGAAGTTGTTATTTTTGGTTGCTATATCCTCAGCAAGGATAGTTTTGGAATTGGCTGCTCTTTCTTGTAAAGAGCCATATTTGATTTTTCATGAGGACAGAGTGGTGTTACGCCCTCGTCCAGACTTTTTGCCAAAAGTGGTTTCAGGTTTTCACCTGAACCAAGATATTGTCCTGCCATAGGTTTTTCCAAAACCATGTTCCAGGGAAGAATGGTCACTACATTGTCTTGATGTGATGAGAGCAGTGAAAATCTATTTAAAGACAACTTCTCAGATTCGTAAGACTGATTTATTCTGTCAGAGGGTCCTAAGAAAGGACAGGCAGCGTCGAAATCCACTGTCGCTAAGTGGATTCGGCAAGTTATAATTCAAACTTATAATTTGAGGGGTAAGACTCCCCCTTTTCAAGTTAAGGTGCACTCTACCAGGGCGGTTAGTGCTTCTTGGGCAGTGCGTCATCAGGCCTCCATGGCTCAGATCTGTAAGGCCGCAACTTGGTCTTCAGTGCATACATTCACAAGATTTTATCAGCTGGATATAAGGAGGTATGAGGATATCGCCTTCGGGCGCAGTGTGCTGCAGGCAGTAGTATAGGTCCTCAAGTCTGGGGGTACCCTCTGGGTTGTGTCTCCCTCCCACTCAAGTAGCTTTGCAACAGACATCCCATTAAGTAATTACTTAAGGCTCTGTGTCCCATGATGTATGATAAAGAAAATAGGATTTTTATAACAGCTTACCTGTAAAATCCTTTTCTTGGAGTACATCATGGGACACAGAGGTCCCTCCCCTCTTTTTTGGGATTTAAGTATATTACTTTGCTAGAAAAACTGATGTGCTCCTGGAAGGAGGAGGGGTTATATAGGTAGTGAACTTTCTGGATTGGGTATACCAGTGTCCATCACCTGAAGGTGGCCTATAACCCATTAAGTAATTACTTAAGGCTCTGTGTCTCATGATGTACTCCAAGAAAAGGATTTTACAGGTAAGCTGTTATAAAAATCCTATTTTTGTTGTGCGGCGATCTTACCTGGAAGTGGGAACTGGTACCTGGTTTTGACAGGTATCCACTCCCTCCGAAAGGCAGTGGAGGGGCAGGGGGAGGAAACAAACAAGCGGAGCTCTGCTTTAACCACTTTAGCCCCGGAAGAATTTACCCCCTTCCTGACAAGGTCATTTTTATTTATTTTTTTGCAATACGGCACTGCGTCGCTTCAACTGACAGTTGCGTGGTCGTGCGACGTTGTACCTAAAACAAAGGATGTTGTCCTTTTTTTCCCCCACAAATATAGCTTTCTTTTGGTGGTATTTGATCACCTCTGCGGTTTTTATTTTTTGCGCTATAAACAAAAAGAGTGACAATTTTTGAAAAAACATAATATTTTGTACTTTTTGCTATAATAAATAATCAAAAATGTAAAAAAAAAAAATCTTCCTCGGTTTAGTCCGATATGTATTCTTCTACATACTTTTGGTAAAAAAAAAAAAATCACAATAGGCGTATATATTGATTGGTTTGCGCAAAAAAAAGTTATAGCGTCTACAAAATAGGGGATAGATTCATGGCATTTTTTTTGTTTGTTTTACTAGTAATGGCGGTGTTCAGCGATTTTTATCGTGACTGCGACATTGCAGTGGACAGATCGGACACTTTTGATGCTATTTTGGGACCAATGACATTTATGCAGTGATCAGAGCTAAAAACAGCCATTGATTACTGTATACAAAAAAAAACAGCAAAAATAGCGCAAGTTACTTGGTTTATGTTATATTAGATGTTGCTGTAAACATGTCCTTTTGAGCAGTGCGCTCTCCGTGAGATGACAACAGTCTATGAGTAGGGCAGCCTTTTGATGGGAGGTGAAGCCGCTCCAAATATGCAAAAGGAAAAAACAACAAGAAAGGCGCCTCTTAGTAAACTGTACATTTAATGAAGTATATAGCATTAAAATCACTCACATATAAAACTTAGATAGTCCGGCATGGGGAACTCAGTATAGGCATACAGGATAGCGTCCTCCTCTGTCCCACAGTCTTTTTCCTCTCCTGCTGACGGCTGGTCTGTGTGGCAAAGACTTCCGGAATCTGTGATAGTTCAAAGCGAGGCTTGGCTTGGCCACCGCCGAGCAGTCAATTGGGAGGCTGGGACGCTGGAACGCACATCCAAGGTATGTGCTGTACTGCCGTAAAGCGACGCGTTTCGGAGCATGCGCACTCGGGCGCGCTCCTTTCTCATTACTGTATTCTCAATACTGTACTCATTTCTTTGATTACTGTATAAATGTCACTGGTAGGAAAGGGGTTAACCCTAGGGGGCGATCAAGGAGTTAACTGTGTTCCCTAGGTGTGTTTTAACTGGGGGGCAGGGTGGGACTGACTAGGGGAGGAGACTGATCGGTATTCTTACCTAATATGAACACACGATCTGTCTCTACTCCCCTGAGGGAACCGGGATGTGTGTGTGTGTATGTTTATACACACACACATCCCGGTTCTCGCTGTCACGAGCGATCGCTGGTGCCGGCTGTCATCGCACCCGCCGGGCACTCATATCGGCTTCAGGCAAAACCAGCTACGACGGCTTGCGCAGGGGAGCCAACCTGCCGCAGTATGACTGCGGCGGCTGGTCTGGAAGCGGTTAAGGACGCTGTCAGCTGCACAACGCTGTCAGCTGCTTGTAGAGGACTTGTATTACTAGCTGAAAAAGTGTAAGTTTATAAATCTTCTAAAAAATAATACAACTTGATCCATGTGTAAATGTCAGTTGCTACACTTTTATTACAACAGGCTTTAGCTGGGTTTGTTTTAGAAGTCCTTGGCGCTAGAAAGATACATAGTTCATTGAATTGCAGCATAACCTCTAATGTCAGTGGAACTCTTAGCCATGTCTGAAGCATGGAGGCGTAATTTGTAAATATCAGCCTGATTTTTGTAAGTTTTTTTTTTAATTAAAAAAAAAATGTAAAAATGCAGAGAAGGGCAACCAAACTGATAAGCGTCATGGAGGAGCTCAGCTATGAGGAAAGATTAGAGGAACTGAATTTATTCTCCCTGGAGAAGAGGAGATTAAAGGGGAGATATAATCACCATATATAAATACATAAGTGATCCATATAGTGAAATTGGTGTGGAGTTATTAATTTTCAGGTTATTACAGAAGACAAGGTGTTCTGTTTATGTCTGGAGGAAAAGAGATCTAAAGCAGTTCTAAAGGCAGAAGGTTTTTTTACCTTAAAGGGGTTATAAACCCTAATGTTTTTTCACCTTAATGCATCCCATGCATTAAGGTGAAAAAAACTTCTGGCAGTGACCGGCCCCCCAGCCCCCCCCCCGTTTTACTTACCTGAACCCCGAATTTCCCTTAGCGGAGACGCGCTTTCCCTCTCTGTACGGGGTCCCAGCTCTTGATTGGATAGATTGATAGCAGCGCAGCCATTGGCTCCCACTGCTGTCAATCAAATCCAATGACGCGGGCGCCAGGGGGCAGGGCCGAGTCCGGCATTCATGTCTATGGATGCCAAATGCTGGACTCGGGAGCGTGCCCGCAAGGTAACCCCCCGGGAGTGCGTTTCTCCTAGGGGGTTATCTGATGCGAGGCGGAGCCGCGGGAGCCACCGAGGGACTCCAGAAAAGGACGATCGGAGCCACTCTGTGCAAAACGAGCTGCACAGTGGAGGTAAGTATGACATGTTTGTTTAAATAAAATAAAAAAACAAAGCTTTACAATCACTTTAATGCATTCTTTGTATTAAGGTAAAAACAATCTTCAGTATGCAGCCCCCCTTATATTTACCTGAGCCTAATCTCGATGCAGTGATGTGCATGAGAGCCGACGCTCTCTCAGCTCTCTCCCTCCTCATTGGCTCAGACACAGCAGCGGGATCCATTGGCTCTCACTTCTGTCAGTTACTGCCTGTGAGGTGGGCTGAGCCGCACTCTGTGTGTCTTATGGACACACAGGATCAGCTCTGGAGCGAGCACGCACAAGTGCACCCCTAGCAAGCGGCTTGCTAGAGGGGCACTTGGCAGGGGGTGGGGGACCCGAGAAGAGGAGGATCGGGGCTACCTTGTGCAAAGCCATTACACAGAGACGGTAAGTATGACTTGTTTGTTATTTAAAGAAAAAAAATCTGAACATTTACAATCACTTTAACCTCCACATATGGAAAGGCTTCTTCAAAGTAAAGCCCCTTTCATACTGACCCCGTGTGCTTCTCCTGCAGCGTGAGTGTAGCACAGTGTACCTGCTGTTTTCAGGTGAGTTAGCTGCGTTATGCCATAGACTTCTCTTTTATGTCCTGCTGTTTTGGTGCGCTTTCAGAAAGTGCACCAAAACTGCTGCATGCACACAGTGCTCTGCTCTCCAGTTCCCAGCACAGATCTAATCTGTAGCAAGTAAAGCTCACACTGGAACCAGCAAAGATTGTAATAGTGTAGAATTTATTACACCATGAGAATCACATACATAGCACGCCAGACTGATATATCAATGCAAAACCACTGTAACTTGCTTAGAAAGCTGCTGCTGACCGATATTGTGCAGCGGCGTGACGTCAGCACTAATGTCTCATCTGATAGGCCGTCTTCAGGGGTCCCCTGAAAAGTGCTGGTAGGGTGGTTTTGAATTCCCTTGTATATGTATCTCCAGATGTCTGGAGATATGGGTCCGATATGTCTGCTGAGCCACTTATTTTCTAAGCGCTTTTTATACTGTCAGTTTTTATCTGGGCTCTGTTTGTGTCAGTACCAGAATACCATTTTATTTCATTAAACTTTTTATGAAGTGGATTTACACTATGTGGAGGATTTTTTTCCTTTTTTCCCCTTGAGGGACATACACCCTATGGACCGACCAGTATTTGGAGTGTATGTATCAGCATTTGCTTGCTTGAACCGGAGAGATTCCAAGAGTGTTTGATTACGATCGGGACGATCGGTGAGTAATTGTTATCACACTTCACCGTGTCGGGATCTGGTTCGGCTCCTATCTCCTCTGGGATAACCACTCCTTGGATGGTTTTGATACGAGCCTGTCTAAATCGCAGCCCTTGACTAGTGAGTCCACCTATTCTGGTAAGGGTATTTTATCCGTTATATACATCCACCAGACATTCCAATGCCAGGCCACCCCAAGGTCCACTCCTGCTACTATAGAGCAAGGAAATCCAATCCACTTGGAAGCATTGGAGCTGGTTCCTTTTCAACACCTTCAACACTTGATTTATGCACTATATAATATTTTGGTGAACACTGACTAATTAACTTTGATGTGTTGAAACACACGTTAACATTCACCTGTTTTGATTCTACACTTAATTTTACTATTATTATTGGTTATATATAAGTGTATCATCTTGTTGCTGTTACACTTGTTTCACGTTTTCAGATGTGTGCACATTCATGTTTATTGTTGTTTTCTGTATGTACTTCCCTTGGGGAGTACACAGGTCTTACTAGTTCATGATTTTAGAAAGTTATCACTTTCATATGTATAATTTAAATAAGGAAGAGCACTAGTCACATGCGTCAAGCACCAAAGTTTGAGTTATTGCCTACACACCTTTAGGCTCATTTAATTGAGTCTTTTCTTTTGCAAGCCAATCTCCAGACGCACATTCTGGTAGATTTTTTGCCCGATAACGGACAATATATTTTTTTAGCGCCACATTGTTATATACGTTTATTATTTTGTGTATTTCCGGTGGCTGTCACATAGATTATATACAATTCAGGAAGTATTATACAAAAAAAGGTAGAAGGAAAAATTAACAGGATGCAGTGCATACTAGTACATTATGACTTAAGCCTGCTGGGCAACCCATTTCTTTTCTTTATTACATAGGCTTTACTACCGATTTTAAATCTGATTTGCAATACATAACTTCCCACTCACAGCTTGGGGATTGATTTAAACTTTAGATCTCAAGTAGTTTTATATACAGTTGTGTTCATAAGTTTACATACCCTGGCAGAATCTATGATTTCTTGGATATTTTTCAGAGAATATAAATAACACAAAAACACTTCTTTCACTCATGGTTAGTGTTTGGCTGAAGCCATTTATTATCAATCAACCGTGTTTACTCTTTTTAAATCATAATGACAACAGAAACTACCCAAATGACCCTGATCAAAAGTTTACATAACCTGGTGATTTTGGCCTGATAACATGCACACAAGTTGACACAATGGGGTTTGAATGGCTATTAAAGGTAACCATCCTCACCTGTGATCTGTTTGCTTGTAATTAGTGTGTGTGTATAAAAGAACAATGCGTTTCTGGACTCCTGACAGACCCTTGCATCTTTCATCCAGTGCTGCACTGACGTTTCTGGATTCAGAGTCATGGGGAAAGCAAAAGAATTTAAAAGTAAAAATGAATAAAGTGGTCTTGTGCAAAAAATATGTCACTGAAAAACACTGTGATACAATGTACACACTTAATGGTATTGAATTAATACCTAAATAAGTGAAAAATAACCATGTGAAGAATCAATGTGTATATATATATATATATATATATATATATATATATATTCTCACAAAAGTGAGTACACCCCTCACATTTTTGTAAATATTTTGTTGTCTTTTCATGTGACAACACCAAAGAAATTACACTTTGCTATAATGTAAAGTAGTGAGTGTACAGCTTGTATAACAGTGTAAATTTTCTGTCCCCTCAAAATAACTCAACACACAGCCATTAATGTCTAAACTGCTGGCAACAAAAGTGAGTACACCCCTAAGTGAAAATGTCCAAATTGGGCCCAAAGTGTCAATATTTTGTGTGGCCACCAATATTTTCCACCACTGCCTTAACTCTCTTGGGCATGGAGTTCACCAGAGCTTCACAGGTTGCCACTGGAGTCCTCTTCTACTCCTCCATGACGACATCATGGAGCTGGTGGATGTTGGAGACCTTGCACTCCACCTTCCGTTTGAGGATGCCCCACAGATGCTTAAAAGGGTTTAGTTCTGGAGACATGCTTGGCCAGTCCATCACCTTTACCCTCAGCTTCTTTAGCAAGGCAGTGGTCTTCTTGGAGGTGTGTTTGGGATCGTTATCATGTTGGAATACTGCCCTGCGGCCCAGTCTCCGAAGGGAGGGGATCATGCTCTGCTTCAGTATGTCACAGTACATGTTGGCATTCATGGTTCCCTCAATGAACTGTAGCTCCCCAGTTACGGCAGCCCCAGACCATGACACTCCCACCACCATGCTTGACTTTAGGCAAGACACTCTTGTCTTTGTATTTCTCACCTGGTTGCCGCCACACGCTTGACACCATCACCAAATAAGTTTATCTTGGTGTCATCAGACCACAGGACATGGTTCCAGTAATCCATGTCCTTAGTCTGCTTGTCTTCAGCAAACTGCGGGCTTTCTTGTGCATCATCTTTAGAAGAGGCTTCCTTCTGGGATGACAGCTATGCAGACTAATTTGATGCAGTGTGCAGCGTATGGTCTGAGCACTGACAGCCCACCCCCGTCAACCTCTGCAGCAATGCTGGCAGCACTCATACCTCTACTTCCCAAAGACAACCTCTGGATATGATGCTGAGCACGTGCACTCAACTTCTTTGGTCGACCATAGTGAGGCCTGTTCTGAGTGGAACCTGTCCTGTTAAACCGCTGTATGGTCCTGGCCACAGTGCTGCAGCTCAGTTTCAGGGTCTTGGCAATCTTCTTATAGCCTAGGCCATCTTTATGTAGAGCAACAATTCTTTTTTTCAGATCCTAAGAGAGTTACCATGGCTCCCTCAGCTGTCAGTCACATTACCTCTTGAAGAGTGATTGGGGACTTTATGTCTCTCCTCTTCCTACTGCCCCCTCGTGCCAACTATCTGATCCTTTTGCATTCATTTATCTCTTTATAGATATTTTTACCTCAAATTGCTCCTGATGAGTGGATAAACTCCACGAAAGGCGTAGAGCCATTATATGCTACACTTTGCAATCGTGTGCTTGAGATTCTCCTAGGACTATGCATTTCATCAATTATCTTTATCAATTTTAAAATCATTTATGTGTACCTCTAACCCGAACAATGTATTCTATCTATATGAATATGTTCATCACTACAATTGTGGATCATGTTGAGATATGTGTGTGTGTATATGTGTGTATGTATATATGTGTGTGTGTGTGTATGTGTGTATGTATATATATATATATATATATATATATATATATATATATATATATATATATATATATAAATATTATCTCTGTATATGGACGAGGAATCATTAAACATGTCTTTGCATCCTCACTTTGGAGTTATGCTTCATATAAAGTCCCACAAACCCTTCCTGTTTTTAATACATTACCAGGGATGGAGGCAGATGAACCTACCCACTCATTGCCTCATATAAAGTCCCAACTCCCCCCCCCCCCTTTTCTCAATTTCTTCCTCCAAACACGGCAAGTCGAGTTATTGCCAAGCAGCTCAATTTTGGTCTCACCTGACCACAGCACTTTCTCCCAATCCTCCTCTGAATCATTTAGATGTTTATTGGAAAACTACAGACAGGCCTGTACATCTGCCTTCTTGAGGAGGGGGACATTGCGGGTGCTGCAGGATTTCAATCCATGGCAGTGTATTGTGTTACCAATGGTTTGTTTGGTGACTGTGGTCCCAACCGCCTTGAGATCAGTCACAAGCTCCTCCCGTGTAGTTCTGGGCTGATCCCTCACTTTTCTCATAATCATCCTTACCCCATGGGGCAAAGTCATGCATGGAGCTCCAGACCAAGAGCGATTGATGGTTATTATGTATTTCTTCCATTTGTGAATAATCCTTCCAACAGTTGTCTCCTTCTCACAAGTTTCTTGCTGATGGTCTTATAGTGCATTCCAGCTTTGTGCAGGTCTACAATTTTGTCCCTGACATCCTTTAACAGCTCTTTGGTCTTGCCCAGGATGGTGAGGTTTGAATGGAAGACAGAAATTCTGGGGACAGAGAATGTGTCTTTTATACACATAACGAGTTGTCTTTAGGAGCACCTTCACAAATTGTCAGGAGTAATCTGTGTACCACATAAGCACATACTGTAGTTAGTCTGTGGGAGCTAGAATTATTGTTGGTTGTTAGGGGATACTTATTTTAATCACTTACTGCAACTCCATTTATAACATTTGTATTGTGTATTTTTCTGGATTTTTGGTTATATTCTACATTTATCATTTTAAATACACCTATGATAAAAATTATAGACCCTTCATTTCTTTGTAAGTGGGCAAACTTACACAATCTCCAGGGGGATCACATAATTTACCCCACTGTATGTATGTGTGTGTGTGTATGTGTATATATATATATTGGCTTTGTTGCATAGGGATCACCAAACATTTACTGCATTGAATTTTATCTGGTCATGCATTAAAATCTTTAACATAATGGAAATTATCACACTCTAAATGACATCCCTTGATAGGCCCATTAAACACCAAATGGCTTCAGAATAACTGTAGTCGTCCTTTCGAAATATTATAATTAGTCCTCAGTGCTCAAATGTCCTAACAGTTAATTGAAAAGAAGGCCTTCAGCTGCTGGAAAAATACGCCCCCGGCAAATAATAACCCACCGACACGACCAGCGCTTCTATAATTCACTAGCAAGCTTCTGTTGTTCACCAACCTGCATGACTCTTGTAGTAATTTTAGACTCTTATCGGGCTATCTGACCCAACCGACTAAGGGTCAAATAAAGCTCATATGTTCCAAAGCAAATGTATATGGTATCTTCTATCTTCTCAAGTGTTCTCCTTTAAGGCTCCAAGATTGTGTTCCAAAAACAAAACTAGCTATAGTGTAATATGTCCACATACACCATACAATTAATATCTCCTTATAGTAATGTGCTCACCTACTGTATATGTGCTAATATCCATTGTGCATCCCCCAGTGTAAATCACATGCCAAAGTACCCCTACCAAACTAGTACATTCTAGTATTCATCCATCCCTCCATCAATACATCTTTCTTTCCCCACTCGATCCAGACGCACTCCTAATTGCTTCAATCCTTCTGAGATATCAATAATAATATATATAAATATATACACACGGGGTCGTCAAAAAGTTTCCTCAGTTTCATATATTTAAAAAAGTGTGGAAACTTTTTGAAGAACCCTTATATAACATAGTGTAATCTATTTTCACAAATGGACAAGTATATAAAATAAACGTGCTCACATGTGTTAAATTAAATCACCATGTGCACTCCGATCCTCATGCATCAATCCCCATGCCGCTAGACATGACCAGAGCCTATGCCCACATGTCACTGGGCTTGCTCTCATTTATATTAAACTTCTTTACTGCTTAATATCCCTAAACAAAATATTCTCCTCATTAGAATGCAGAATGACCATGTAAAAAAACAAACTCCAACCACAGTGCAGCCACATACAGCAAAAAAAATGTATTTCATGCTAAAATGCTCACATGTATAGAAATGAATGAGAGACCAGTAACCAAGATGGTGGATGGGGCACTTCAGGTTACGTCTTGACATCACTTCTTGACTGCTTTGGTTACCTGACTTTCTCAAAATACATTTTAGCAATTCTTTCTTTTCAGATGTCAAATAGATATACTGACATTCAGAGGCCCTTTCACACGTTTTCTCTTGAAAACCACATTTTTTTTTTTTTAATTTGAATCCCGCATCTATAAATATCACCCACAAAATCGAGGTAGATTAGTAGTTACATAGTTGGTAAGGCTGAAAAAAGTCCAAGTCCAACCTGTGTGTGTGTTTTTTTAATGTCAGTATTACGTTGTATATCCTGTATATTATGGTCGTTTAGTTGCCAATCTAATGGTTTTTTTACATTTTCTGTGCTTCCTGCTAAAACCACTGCTTGTGGAAGAGGATTCCACATTCTTACCATAAAGAACCCTCTATGCAGTTTCCAGTTAAAATGCTTTTCTTCTAATTTTAGTGAATGGCCACTTGTCTTATTAAACTCCCTTTCGCTGAAAAGTTTTATCTTTATTGTTGGGTCACCAGTACGGTGTTTGTACATTGAAATCATATCCTCTCTCAAGCGTCTCTTCTCCAGAGACAATAAGTTCAGTGCTTGTAATCTTCCCTCATAACTAAGAACCACCAGACCCTTTATTAGCTTTGCCCTTCTCTGTACTCCCTCCATTTCCAGGACATCCTTCCTGAGGACTGGTGCCCAGAACTGGACGGCATACTCCAGGTGCAGCCGGACCAAAGTTTTATAGAGTGAGAGAATTATTGTTTTATCTCTTGAGTTAATTCCCTTTTTAATACATGCCAATATTCTATTGGCTTTGCTTGCAGCAGCTTGGCATTGCATGCCATTGCTGTGCCTGTCATCTACTAGGACCCCCAGGTCCTTTTCCATCCTAGATCCCCCCAGAGGTTCTCCCCCTAGTCAGGGCCATCTTTAAGGCAGGGCAAAAGGGGCAGCTGCCCTGGGCCCCATCATTGTTGTGGGGCCCAAAGCAGCTGCCTCATACTTGCCAACTAGCCCAGTTTAAATTCCCTTGTCTCAAAGTTTTAGTCCCGTGCTGTGTCACGATATCTCAGTGTGAAGTTCAGTTACTAATGCTGCCCAGCTCTGCCCTATTGCCGTGTACAGATGACTCACCTGCAGGCCCTGTGTTTACATGTAAATAACCTGCACTGATATGTAAATAGCAGTGGCATTAATATGTAAATAGCGGCAGATCGGCAGCATTGATATGTTAATAATGTTCACACATTGGTGTCAGTGTAGAAATCCCTCTTTTTATATTGGTGGGTGGCATAATATCCCTGTTAGGGTGATCAGTGCAAATTCCCCCTTACATTGGTGGTCATTGTAAATTCTTCATTACATTGGTGGTCAGGGTAGAATCCCCCACCATATACTTGCCAAAGATTTCCAGCTTTGCTGTACATGATTCAGAATTTGCCATAGTGTACTGCCTCCTAACTAGTCCCATCCCCCCACAACTGCCACTGATCCGATCAACCCCCCAGCATTGCCACTGATTCCCCCCCCCCCCCCAGCATTGCCACTGCTACCAGGAGTACTAGTATTCCTAGGCGTTTTCTGTCTATTGATGGGTCCCCTCACCTCCCCAGTCCATGGAGTGCAGGCAGTAAGGAGATAATGTTCTGTAATCTTTAGCAACCAATCAGTGAGCAGTAATAATGTGCACTAACCTCTTGCAATCAGTCATTGAGCAGTAAGAGTATGCTGTAACCTTTAACCAATAAGTGAGCAGTAATAATGTGCAGTAACCTCTAGCAACCAATTAGAGAGTGGTAAGGATGTCCAGTAACCTCTACTAACCAATCAGTGAGCAGTATTGATGTACAGTACAGTAATCTCTAGCAACCAATCAACAAGCAGAAGTCCTGTGCTGTAACCTCTAGCAAATAATCAGTGAGACATAAAGTGTGCTGTAACCTCTAGCAGCCAATCAGTGAGCGGTAATGATACACTGTAACTTCTGGCAACCAATCGCAATCGCTGCCTAATCTGATTCAGTAAACTGATTTTGAGTCTAGCTCCTATTTATTGTCTGTCTCAGAGCAGGTGGAGAGCGCAATTACATGGAGGGGGGGCCCAAGAAAATGTTTGCCCGGGGTCCAATCAATATTAAAGTCGGCCCTGCCCCTAGTGAGTAGATTGCATTCATGTTTTTGCCACCTAAATTCATTATTTTACATTTTTCTACATTAAACCTAATTTACCATGTAGTTGCCCACCCCATTCATTTGTTCAGATCTTCTTGCAAGGCTTCCACATTCTGCGGAGAGGCTATTGCCCTGCTTGGCTTAGTATCGTCCGCAAAGACTGAGATTCAGCTGTTTATCCCATCCTCCAGGTCATTTATGAATACATTAAATAGGATTGGTCCCAGGACAGAACCCTGGGGGGTCCCGCTTTCCACACCGGACCATTTTGAGTACTCCCCATTTATCACTACCCTCTGAACTCGCCCTTGTAGCCAGTTTTCAATCCAGGTACTCATCCTTTGGTCCAGGCCGACAGCCCTTAGTTTATACAGTAAATGTTTGTGGGGAACTGTATCAAATGCCTTTTTCAAAATCCAGATACGCTACCTCTTTGGGCCTTCCTTCATCTAGATGGCAGCTCACCACCTCATAGAAGGTTAATAGATTTGTTTGGCAAGAACAATTTTTCTTGAATCCAGGCTGATTACTGCTAATGATACCATTTTCTATTTTTACTAAAATCTTGTATATCATCCCTTCCAAGAGCTTGCATACTATTGATGTTAGGCTAACTGGTCTGTAGTTCCCAAGGATATATCTTGGTCCTTTTTTAAAGATTGGTGCTACATTGGCTTTTCTCCAATCAGCTGGTACCATACCAGTCAGTAGTCTGTTCGTAAAAATTAGGAACAGCGGTCTGGCAATTACTTGACTGAGTTCCTTAAGGACTTTCGGGTGCAAGCTATCTGGTCCTGGTGACTTATTTATGTTAAGTTTTTTTCAAGTCTGCTTTTAATTTTATCCTCCGTTAACCATGAGGGTGCTTACTGTGTCGTGTCATGAGGATAAACCTTGCAGTTTTGGTTACTGAAGTCCCCCCCGTTTCCCTTGTGAAGACTGAGGAGAATCATTCTTTATGGGGCCAATATGCTCTGTCCTCCCTCTTTTAATATTTATGTACTTAAACAATTTCTTGGGATTTTTTTTACTCTCCTCCACTTGCATTCTTTGTACAGTTGGAATGCTGATGATGACCCCTCCACCTTTTATTTTTTGAAGGCTTTTTCCTTTGCTTTTATATGAACTTTTATGTTGGCATTAAGCCACACAGGGCTTTTATTAGCTCTTTTAAATTTTTTTTTACCCTTTGGGATGCACTGGCTAATACCCTTTTAATATGCTCCTAAAGCACACCAATTTTTGCTCCGTGTTCCTTGTTCCTATGATTTTATCCCATTTAGTGTCTTCTAGCAAGGAACGCCAGTTCTGGAAGTTGGCTCTTTTGAAATTCATTGTCTTTTTATTCCCCTCATGCTTCCTATTTGTGTATGCTGAAATGCTTTGTTTTGCTTTGCTGAAATTGCTTTATGCTGAAACGAATTGACCTGTGATCGCTGTTTTCTAATGCTGGCCATACACTACACAGAAAATCGGCCGAAAAATCGTTCGAATGGACACTTCGTTCGTTTTTCGGCAAGTTAGTGGGCACAAATCGATAATCTTTGTGACGTTTTTGTGGTAAAAAAACGAACGGGAAGTTTGGTAAATTTCTGCCGAACGTACGATAAATTGCAAGGTTAATGTGTTTCCCGTCCGAACTTTCTGCACTAGGTATATGTAAAAAAACGAACACAAAATTATTTATTCATGTCCACTGAACAGATTATCGGTCATTATATGATGGCAAGATCGTTTGCGGTCACGGTCGAACGTTCGTTTTTCGAAAAGGGGTTCGGCCGATTTTCTGTATAGTGTATGGCCAGCATTAGTTGCCCCGTATTTCTACATCCAGGATCAAGTCCGTATTGTTAGTAATTAGTAGGTCTAGTAACACATTGTTTCTTGTTGGTGCACTTACCAACTGACCCATGAAATTGTCCTGTAAGACATTTAGGAAATTGCGAGCCTTAGACGAATGCACGGTTCATTCCGCCCAGTCTATATCTGGATAATTAAAATCCCCCATTATAATGACACTTTCCATCCTTGCCGCCATTCCAAACTGTGATAGGAGGTCTGTCTCTCCCTCCTCCCTCAGGTTATATAGCATACTCCCATTACTTTCGTTCCTTTGTAACTCTACCCATAAGGATTCCACCTCTTCCCCTTGCTCCATTAGTGATGTCATCCCTCACATTTTCCTGTATATCATTTTTGTTATACAGGCATACATATAAAAATTCTTTGCAAAAGTCTCAGCATTCACATTGTTGTTTTTCAGGAATAATCCCTGTAATGTGTGTGTATTGCGTGAAATGTTTTGTATTTATTTCTTATGATCTATAGCACCACCTAGTGGCCATACTGCTGCATTTTCTTAAAATATCTCAGGAAAATATTGCATTCTGGCCACATGATGGAGCAGACAGTCATAAGAAATAAAGAGTGTATGTATATGACATTTCACACATATTAGGCACATTAAGGGGATTTTTTTTTTTTTTTTTAATAAACAGACTTTTACTGTTTTGTGGCATATATTGCTATAGAGATGCAGAAAGGAAATGTGGCTTCCCTTCACCCTCTCCCCTCTGAACATTACTGCAGGCAAGTCTGAGTCATGCAAAACTAGCTGGAACCTGGCACCCCTTGTGTCCCTTCAGAAGTAAATCTTGACTCTAGATCAGTGGTCTCCAAACTACTTGCTTTTATCCGGCCTTTGGGGTAATATTTCATCTTCTCATACCAACGATTGGGCATAATTCCACCAACTGACACAAACAATGGGGCACAATTCCTCCTAATGACACCAATGATGGTACACAGTTCCTGCCAGTGACATCAACGATGGGGCACAATTCTTCTTGCTGACACTAAAAATGGGGCATTATTTACTCCCACTGATGCTGGGAGATTTTCCACTTCCAGTGGTCACAGTCTCGCCCCCCTAAAGTTTGGAGACCCCTGCTCTAGATGGTGCTGTTTGTATCAAATCTTTAATCTACAGCAGAAGCAAGAGTTTTGTTTTTTTTTAACATTTGCAAGGCTAGGCCCATAAAAGCCAAGGCTCTGAAAAGCAATCTGCTTTGGCTCTCTTTTCAGAGCACAACTAATCAGCCACTGTCAGGTGTTCAGGAGACAATCCTGCCACCTTCCGATTTTCTATTTTTGTTTTCTTTGTAATGGGGCTAATGCACAGCAACTGTAATGCAAGCGTTTGGCTTGCAGTTGTGGAACCACTCCATTGCCTTTAATGGCCAAGTTTGACTGGTGGCGCCACTTGTCAGCCATGCATTTTATGTTATGATGTGAATCATAACATGTATAGTAACTCATTTGGCTAAAGGGAATATAGTTCTATAAGGTTTGGTCTTTTGATAATCTTTACATATTTGTGTTTCTTTTCACTTCTAGACATGAAGAGGAGGGATTCTATTCAACTTCCTCCTATCAGCATTGAGCACCACCCATCAGATTCTTCAAGTTCTGGGCGTCACCACACCAGAAGATCTAAGGGACTTCTATCTGATCTGCTGATCCATAGCTATTTTATTGCTATAATTGCACTGAATCTGTTATATCTATTTTATTCACAGAATTTCATGTCACAGCAGCCTTTCTTTTGCAGACCTTTTATGTAACCAGCTATTTACAAGATTTATTATTTTGCGTTTGAAGTTTTAAACATAAAAGGGACGTTTTCTGCAATATTCCTTCCTATGACTGTTTCTGTTATATGACTGTTCAGCAACCTCTTTCATTTGCAATACAGACAGTGTGTCTTTGATTTATTATTGCTCATTTTAACTATCGTTTGTTCAGTCCCTTGCATTTCTTACATTTGTATTTTTAGTTTGCCGAGTGAATGGTGTATGACTTATTTTGTGTGTGCTTTGTTGATTAAAATTCTTAAGCTTACAATTTCTGATTCTTTTGTTTCAATTAATGTTACCCATTAAATAAAATTACTAGCTTACCATGCCTTGTTTTACAGGGGAATTCAATCAATCACTTAGAACAGTTTTTGGCAGTAGTTCCTTTAGAACGGCCTGTGTCTGATTCAGGCACACATATGCACCGTTTTCGGTAGAATTACCCATGTGTGTCAAATTCAGGTAGTTCTAACTACTGCCACTTTAAGAACCTGTTGCTATGACAGCGATAGATTCTTCAATAATTATTGCCAGTTCCCATATTATGAAACTGGCAGTAATTACAGTGATATTAACGGTTTGGTTTTTTTTTTTCTTTCTTAAACAAACATCATACTTACCTGCTCTGTGCAATGGTTTTAAACAGAGCAGCCCAGATACTCTTCTTCTCGAGTCCCCCGCCGGTGCTCCTGGCTCCTCCCCCTTGACCAGTGATCCCATTAGGAAGCTGCTAGTTATGGGAGCATCAACCCCCCCCCCCCTCCTCTCTCATTAACTCACTGGCTGTGATTGACAGCAGTGGGAGCCAATGGCTCCTACTGTTGTGTCTCAGCCATAGAGGAAAGAGAGACCCGGGACAGTCAGCTCCCACACACATTGCTGGATCGAGAGGGAGCTCAGGTGAGTAATAGGGGGGTGTAGGGGTTAGCACACTGAAGGTTTTTTACCTTCATGCATAGGATGCATGAAGGTAAAAAACCTTCAGCCTTTACAACCACTTTAGGAGATATGCAAGTACTCAGAATGGGGCCTGGCTGTGCTGGGAAATGCTTCCTGCACAGAGCTCTATTTCCCAAGCCCCATTCAGCTAAATTCACTTAGTGTGGGCAGAGCTGCACAGGGAACTGAGAGACTTGTTCCTCATCAGATCCACCTTTAATTTTGATTGACACAGTAATGGGGAGGTGTCACGTGACCCTAAAAAAAGCACATCGCTAATGCCGCAAAAATGGCCCTAAAGTGCCCCCAAAAGCATCGCAAAAACGTCCGACGTTTTATGGGCAGTTTTTGAGCTCTTGGGTGTGAAAGGGGTCTAAATGAAATCAACCAAAGTATAATGCAAGACAAAGTTTTGTTTTTAATAAATAAGTATATTGCATATTTATACGTAGATATACAAGTATCTAGTAAGTTCATGGGACTGTGGGGTTATAGTGGATGTACCAAATATATTGCAAGATACTACAATATACTTAGAAATCTAATTATGCTTATATGATATGTTTCTAAGTTTACACAAACCTTTGCATTATTCTTAAATACATTCCTATACCATACATATTAATTTAAACGAGTAAGAATGTTGGTGACCGGATATGCTCTTTGCACTAACCATTTTACCCAATTGAGAACCACATTCTCTGTTGGAGTTTCATTCATTTAGATAAAAGAAACCTGAAACATTTTCCACCCTTGTCCTTTGATTTTTTTTTTTTGGCCCGCTACAGTCAAAAATTGTTGATTTGTCCCTATGAACTTTTAACCACTAAGGACCCAGCCTCTTTTTTACACTTGTTTACAATTTAAAACCTTTTTTTTTAGCGAGAAAATTACTTGGAACCCCAAACATTATATATATCTATATATAGAGATATATAGATATATATATTATATCATTTTTTTCCCTAACCCCCTAGAGAATAAAATGGTGGTCGTCGCAATACTTTCTGTCACCGGATTTGCGCAGCGGTATTACAAGCGCACTTTTTTTTGGGAAAAAATACACTTTTTTGAATTGAAAAATAAGACAGCAGTAAAATCAGCCCAATTTTTTTTATATTGTGAAAGATAATGTTACGCCGAGTAAATTGATACCTAACATGTCACGCTTCAAAATTGCGCCCTGTGTAGCTCTGCCCAATGGTGACAAACTTTTACCTTTAAAAATCTCTATAGGCGATGTTTAAAAATTTCTACAGGTTACCAACTTTGAGTTACAGAGGAGGTCTAGAGCTAGAATTATTTCTCTCACTCTAATGATTGCGGGGATACCTCACATGTGTGGCTTGAACACCGTTTTCATATGCGGGCGCTACTAACATATGCGTTCGCTTCTGCTCGCGAGCTCGTCGGGATGGGGCGCTTTGAAAAACTGTTTTTTTCTTTATTTTACTTTTCATTTTTTATTTTGACACTTTTTTTAATAAAATTTTTTTGGGTCACCTTTATTCCTATTACAAGGAATGTAAATATCCCTTGTAATAGAAAAAAAGCAAGACAGGACCTCTGAAATATGAGATCTGGGGTCAAAAAGACCTCAGATCTCATGTTTACACTAAAATGCAATAAAAAAAAGTCACTTGGAAAAAAAAAAAAAATTCTTCTTTAAGAGCTATGGGCGGAAGTGATGTTTGACGTCGCTTCCACCCTCCCATGCCATGGAGCCGAGCAGGGGCCATCTTCCCCTCTGTCGGCAGCCAGGAATCCACAGAAGAGGACGCGATCGTCTCAGCCGCTACCGGCGGGTCTGGTGAGCGGCGGAGACGACCAGAGTGCTGTGGGAGGGCACATCTCCCGCCGCCGATAAAATTGATCTTGCGGCGATTCCGCCGTGGAGACCACTTTTGTCTTAAAGAGAGCGCACAGCGTTCCTGAAAATACTGGGGTTATGGCAGCTAGCTGCTGCCATAACCCTGGTATTTAGCGTCAAAGTACTGACGTACTGGTACGTCGTTTTGCGTGAAGTGGTTAAAATCAAATGTTTAAAAAAAATTATAATATATACTAGGGCTTTGAAAGCATGGACTTTATAGGCATACATAAAATGTATAACAAAATATTTTATTAGAATTATAACAAGATATTAGACACACATGTAATAAAATACATGTAAGTACAAAAGTGATTAAAACATTCTCCCCGGTCCACCATCCATCCAGAAATCTGGGCTTCAAGGATAAAATAGGAGACCTAGGGAAATTCTGAGTAAAGCAAATAACCTACAGGTAATGGCATAAATGGTGACCTAGTTTAAAATGTGTGTTACCCGAGACACAGAGGGACTCGAATATACTCCCTGGAGAAACCGGTAAGATAAAGAGACAAATTCCGGATATAATTGCCCCCACTCACTCACAGTTTGTTCCCAATAGGGGTGTTTGGGTGCTTAGGAGGCATGCTTGGTTTCTCTATCAGTCCGTCACAGAGTCCCCCACATGTCTCACCTTACTTTCCTTTGGGTTAGACCCAAATGGTTCCTTAATCCTATGCACCACCATGTTTCTGTGGATATTACTAAGAGTTATTATTATCTTGTTTATGAATGGAGCCCATCATTTCTGTACGACTGTAAATTGATTTTTTTTTTTTTTTTTTTATTCTTGTACATTGAAAAACCTTAAAAAAAACTTTGAAACAAAAAATAAATGGTGACCTAGGCAGGTCAGTTCCTATAGGTAGTCAAAAATGGGTCACATAAGCTGACTAGTTTCGCGCCAATAAATGCGCTTCTTCTGGAGCTAGATCAATACATATTAGAACAATGTCCTTGCTGTCAGGGAGGCAGAACACCCTAATGGACACAGACCCAGATGGAGCAGCGGGACAATACAAAAATAGACCTAGACCAAAGTCTATAAAGGTATAACTGTGTACGTTAGGCAATTGTCTCTACATCAAAAAATGCCACAGCCATCAACTGATCAAATCTGAGTGTAAAATACATGGGAGCCAGGTAAAGGTCCAACAGTATCTCAAAATAGATGCCGGAACCAGAATATGGTATTATTCACAAGAAATGTAAAAAATTACATTTTTGTTGCAGGGGATGCCTGAAATCTGACTTGTATCTTAGGCAGACTTCTGGGATAATAGGTGAGCCAATCATACAAGCAGGAAATGATGTTTCTGGGGAGTGGTCAGTACACATTCTGTATGCATTTGCATTTATAGAAAATTACAGCAGCTGCAGATTGAAAAGGAAAGGTAATTTTCTAAAAACATTCAATACAATTTGACTTGTATCGCAATTGTACGCGCTATATTAATTTTTATTTATTTGCTAATTTTTTTGGAGTTACCCTTTAAACTGAAGATGTTACTTAGGCTCGGTTCACATACAGTATATGCAAATTGGATGCATTTTGAATCGAACATTCTTGAACCAAACCGACTTTCAATGGAGCCGGCTCACATATCTACGGGCCGGCTGCAGTGCGTTTTTAAAAAGAGCCCTGTACGATTTTTTTAGTCCAGTTCAGGTGCGATTTCAAGTGTCATACACTTTAAAATTTCACACCTGAACCAGGGAATGAAACCACACCGGACTCCTTTGAAACATAGCATTGAAACCGGCCCGGCACATGAACCTGCTCCTAAACTGGAATACAAGAAATCACATTGCCTTATCAGTAATTATGGACTCCGCTACACCTGCAGCTTTTACCTAAAGAGAAACATGAGATTAGCTCCTGAAAATGATGTTCTCATTTGAAAGAATTGAAATCAGTGCTGCAATAAGACATTTGCAATCAAGTTTATCTCATGTAACTAACCAATTAACATTCGTTCGTGTATCTATGCCCTTAGGAAGTCATTTAGGCCCGTGTGTAATAAAAACTGATGAATGTGTCATATTTAAGTCACATTAGACATTTTGTGCAGCTTTTGTTACATCCGTAGCTGAGGTGCACTATAAATAGCTGCTTTCATCTTTTAGATGGAACGTGAAATTGCAGCTCACATCCTGTTATTGTTATAACGCAACCATATGTGAGCAATTGAGTTTGACTTCAGTGTCACAGCAAATAATGTTGCCCTTCAACTAGCCTGCTGTTTAAACTGCATGCTAGTTTTCCCTTAAAGCACTGGTTCTCAACTCCTGTCCTCAGGATCCACTAACAGGCCAGATTTTAAGTATTACCTTGGGGAGATGCAGACTAGAATACTGCAATCACTGAGCAGCAAATTGTATCACCTGTGCTATATTTCAGTTATCTTGCAAACCTGGCCTGTTAGTGGGTCCTGAGGACAGGAGTTGAAAACCACTGCCTTAAATGGAACCTGTGCTGGGAGAAACCTGGAGTCTTCTATTGTTGAGTTGCTACTACAAATGCGATTTGCCTGGTACTACTAGTAATCATCTGTGTTTAATAAAGTCTGAGCTACTGACTTTAAACAAGCATGCAGAAAATGAATTGGTGACATTGCATGAAAGCAGTCTGCAACTAGCATTTCCATAAGAAGCAGTACTAGGTTTCTCTCTGCATGGTTTCTCTCTATGGATTACCCTTTCGCTGCAAGAGTTGTTTTTCTTTTGCACACGTTTAAATAATTATTTTAGGCCTGAAGATTACATAAAACCCCCAAACAGTATATGTTTTCTAAAAGTAGACACCCTAGTGAATAAAATAGATGTAGTTCCAATTTTTTTATGTCACACGATATTATCGCAACGAAATGCAACTTTTTTAGTATAAATACACTAATGTTAATATTAGGGCACACAAACGCAATCAATTACCCAATGTTGGTAAAATATTCAAGATGAGGTTGCTTTGAGTGAATAGATACCCAACATGTCAAGTCTTAAAGCCTGTGAAATGGCAATAAACTTCAGTACCCTATATTTTTCATAGGCGACTCTTTAAAAAGCCCCTATTGGTCAACAGTTTAGAGTTAACCGTAAATTGTGGACCTAGATTTATTGTTCTCACTCCAGCAGCAATATTTAGTATGTGTATGTTGTATGTGAGCCCCAGTCGACACGTGCATTTACGTTTGTTAAATGCACCTTTCATTTAAGTCTATGGAAAAATACACAAAATGCACCAAAAACACACCCAGGGTGTGTTTGTAGGTGCAATTTTGGGGTCACATGGCAAAAAGGTGCTGGTTGTTAATGAGTAGGCACCTGCCAGCGCCGTTAACAACCAGTGTATAGCTGGTTGGTAAGGAGCCGGCACCCAGGGCTGATCCTGGGCAGGTGCACAGGGTGCACCGTGACCAGGCGCCACAAGCTGCTGCAGGGGGGGCGCCAAAGCTGTGGCACACCTACTTATTGTCACATTTAGGTAGCAGCAGTGCTGCCCCGAGACCCTTTTGTTGCACCATCCGCACCTGCGCGCCGCACTGGTTGCTAGAATCGCCTGCCGCCCGGCATCTGGCAACCAGTAACATCAGAGGCTGCGGCTGCCCAGCATTCAGAGCGGAGGAGGAACTTCTTCCTCCTCCATGTCTAGTCAATTAGCTCTACCCACCTTCTCCATTGTCTTCAGCGTGGCTCAGAGCCGAGAAAAGGGAGAACGTCTGAAGAGATCCCTGAGGTGTTACGGCCTGTGTACATGTTCTGGAGGCTCAGCATTGACTCTGTCCATTCTGCCACCAGGCTGTTCTGCAAGGTAAAGGTAGGGCATGCTGTATAGGAGTGAATCATTCAGATATTTAAGGAAGTAAATTTAACATTCATTTAAATGTGCCAGATGCAGCTGCATTCCAAAAATGTTCTATCAGTAAATAAAGAAAAAAATGTTCACCTCCGTAATAGAATAAGACCCCTTTCACATGGGCCACTCCACGGTAGCGGTAAAGCGGCGCTAGTTTTAGCTGCAATTTACCGTCATTTTAGCAGTGCTTTTCGGCCGCTAGCGGCCAAAGAAAGGGTTAAATTGCCCATGTTGCAGGTGCTTCGGCAGCAATGCCCATTGGTTTCAATAGGCAGGGGTGGTTTAGGAGTGGTGTATACACCGCTCTTCCACCGCCCCAAAGACGCTGCTTGCAGGACTTTTTTTTCCGGCCTGCAAGCACACCGCCCAAGTGTGAAATCACTCGTACTTTCACACTGGGGGGCGTTTTTCAGGCACTTTACAGGCGCTATTTTTAGCACTAAAACGCCTGAAAAACACCTTCAGTGTAAAGGGGGCTTAATGTACACACTGCATCTGGATTTAGTATGCAGATCCCATCCCTTTACCCATTATATTTTGTAGCTCCAGGCCTATAGCCTAATGAAAAGACAAGGGCATACAAACAAGTAAACTTACATTTTTATGCGTTATAAATCTTTGCCAAGCGTCATTGCATTTCATTGGCCTTATACAGAGCCGATCCTGGGCGGGTGCGCGCACTTACACGCAGCCACCCTGTCTCTGTGGCCGGGTAAGGCTTCAGGTGTAGGAATGCAGCAAGCAGCGCCTGCGAACAATGGTCACATCGGCAGGAGCGACTTGGGTTTTCCGGTGTGTGCGCGAGCGAGAGAGGCTACAGCAAGTCTCGTGATACTTGTGCTGCAGCCAGCTGAGTGTAGCAAAGAGGGCCAGCTAGGCTCCAGCCCCAGCAGCCAAACCCCAGGACCAGCAGCAAAACCCCAGAATTCAGGCCCCAGCCCCAGAAGCCAGGAATCAGGACCAGCAGCCCAGCGCCAGGATCCAGGCCCCAGGAACAGCAGCCAGTCCCCATGCCTCAGCAGCCAGATCCCAGGACCAGCAGCCAGCCCCAGGAGGACCAGCAGCCAGCTCCAGTACCCTTTATTTAAGATAAGTGAAGTCTTCTGGGACTGGACCTGGGCATCAAAGTGCTATTAATTAATATAATATTGTTTATTTTTACTATTGTTCAGTGACACTCTATCATAGTCTTTCATGGGGCCAGGAGGGGACTCTTTCTATCAGAGACTCTCCAATGGTCACAGAGAGGGCCTCTGTTAGATACCCCCCCCCCCCTCCAGGTCCCATTAGACTCTGTTGTAGTCTTTAATGGGGCCTGCTGAGGGCTCTTTCTAACAGACTCTCAAAAGGACACAGAGAGGACCTCTGTTGGAGAGACCCCACTCCAGGATCCAATAGACCCCATTGTAGTCTTTAATGGGGCCTGGTGGGGAGCTCTTTCTAACAGTGGCTCTCTCTGTGTCCATTAGAGAGACCCCCCTCCGGGTCCCATTAGAAAAAGGGGAGGGGTTAGTAAGATGACCACGCCCATGTAGGGGTGCCAGAAATATTTCTGCACCCAGGCGTCTGTGACCCTAGGATCGGCCCTGCCAGCACCCGCAGGTGTCCTTAACAACTAGCTATTGACTGCCAATGCATTGCTTTATCTTTTAATGCATTTTTAAAGCGCTGCAGTATGACAGTAGCCTTATGCACACTACAGTTGAAAACGGAGCTCCATAGAGTGGCCATTCTTAAACGGATCTCAACAGATACTTTGATCTAAGTACATTTGTATATTGATGTTCAGAAGCATTTACATACCCAGCATTTAGATGCACTTGCCAAATCAATAAAAAAAAATTGTGTTTGCGGTCCGTTTAGTGTTAGTTTAAGGGGGCGGAATGGATGCAGCTAAACCTGCATTAAAGCAGGAACATGTAAATGCAGAAAAAAAAGTGGTGGGAGGCATAAAAGCTTTTATGCTTCCCAAATAACTTTTCCTGCATATAGAAAAGCTAAACGCAGGCATGCCAGTGTGCACGAGGTCTTATTCAACTGCACAGTACAATAACTATGTGCAATTGGTCGTAAAGCTCTTTACTGAGGCCAGTATATTAGAATTTGCTTGGTATGGATTACATTTTGCACAATGTCATTGTACTCTCTCTTGTTAATTAAAGAGACAATGGGGTTGATTTACTAAAACTGGAGAGTGCAAAATCTGGGGAAAACAATCAGCTTCCAGTTTTTATTTTTTTTCATCAAAGCTTAATTGAACAAGTTAAAAGTTAGAAGCTGATTGGCTACCATGAACTGCATCAGATTTTGCACTCTCCAGTTTTGATGGTTGGTTTGTAAAGGCAAATAGGCTGTTCACTTTACAGGGGGATTTATAATTTTCCAAGGGAATTTCCCCTTAGTTTAGTGAATGTGGTGAAAATTCACTTTACAAAGAGTATATAATCACAAGCAAGTCAAATAATAATTAAAAATAAATAAATAAATATTTTTGTTTGCAAGTTTGGATATGGGGGATCAGCAAAGCTTCAGCTCATTCATTATGCCAGGCATCCTCAACCGGTGGCCCTCGACCTTAAACATAATGCAACCTGATATAGACCCTGATATAGTGAAGGCTACAACACTGGTTCAGATCTCTTTTAGCTGGAGGAGTGGGATTAATGGTGATCTGGTTAATAAAAAATGTAATTTTTGTGATTAAACAGTGGGTAAATATCCAACAGGCATTGGTCCCACGGAAAATGATAATCCTGATTGTTTAAAATCTTTATTATGCTATTTAACCACTTAACCCCCGGAAAGATTTACCCACTTCCTGACCAGGCCATTTTTTTGCAATACGGCACTGCGTCGATTTAACTGACAATTGCGCGGTCATGTGACGTTGTACCTAAACGAAATTGACTTTTTTTCCCACAAATAGAGCTCTTTTGGTGATATTTGAACATCTCTGCAGTTTTTATTTTTTGCGCTATAAACAAAAAAAGAGTGACAATTTTGAAACAAAACCAATATTTTTTACTTTTTGCTATAATAAATATCCCCGAAATTTAAAAAACAAAAACAAATTTCTTTGTATATAGATTGGTTTGCATAAAAGTTATCGAGTCCACAAAATAGGGGATAGATTAATGGCATTTTTAGAAATATTTTATTTTTTTACTAGTAATGGCAGTGATCTGCAATTTTTAGCGGGATTGCGGCGGACAGATCAGACACTTTTTTGAGACCAGTGACATTTATACAGCGATCAGTGCTATAAAAATGCACTGATTACTGTATAAATGACACTTGCAGGGAAGGGGTTAATACCAGGGGCACTCAAAGGGTTAAAATGTACCCTAGGGAGGTGCTTTCTAACTGTGGGGGGAGTGGACTGACAGGGAGTAGAGAGAGATCGCTGTTCCTAATCACTAGGGACAGACAATCTCACTCTACTCCCCTGACAGAATAGGGATCTGTTTGTTTACGCTGGCAGATCCCCGTTCTGCCTCTCTGTGGGGCGATCGCGGGTGGCCGCCGGACATCGAGTCTGCCAAACCGGCTGATTGGCTCCTTCGCTAGTGAATGATCCATGCGCGCGCCCACAGATCGCCGTGTATGTGCCCGACGTACAATGACGGCCCAGGAGAGCCAACCTGCCACAGTACAACTGTGGCGGCTGGTCGGGAAGTGGTTAAAATATAAAACTTGAAATTCTGAACCATTTCATTTTATTGCGGCACCTTAGTGTCCTGCGCACCTCAAAAGGTTGAGCACCCTTGCATTAAGCTAAGGAAAAATTCTAATGCAAAGTGAACAGCATTTTTGCCTTTGTAAATCAACCTCAATGTCCTCTGAAGTTTACGATAAGCACTAATTAGTGTTCAAAATATTTCCTACCTTCCTTCAATTTACCTCTTTATTGTCCTCTTTTAGATAATCTTATTGTACTATCTTTATTAGCTGGCTTCTGCCATTTTGCTAGTGATGGCAGTGGGCCCAGTAGCTGCAGAGCTGTCACTCTAATGACGCTCTGCCAAGATCCTACTCGTGCAGTGAACCATCGCTGTGTCATAGTGTAAGTGTAGGAGCTCCTGATTACAAGCTCATAGATAGGAAAGCTCAAGACTTTAGTGACTGTAGTGGCCAGAGAAGCTTCTGACAGGACCATATTTGGGGGTGGCAGGCCAAGGGCTTTCAGAGCTTCCGATACTCCCTGAGGTGAAAGAGAAAATGAAAATCTGATTTCTTTCTCAAGAGAGATTGCTTTGCTTCTTTTGGAGTATTTATTGCACACTTTGTCAGCTTGCATGGGCAAGGTGGCAGTGTCTCTTTAAAGCTAAGTTCACACTAGCTAAAAATACTAACATTGACAGTAACACAAACCAATGTGGCTATAATGAGTACATGTATTTTTACGCGTTTAACCCCAGATGCCCTCCAAGTGATTTTTTTTCCACCTTACTGATATTTGAGTAATGCTAGTAAAACGTGATGTACATGTTTACGGCACATTACCATAGACTTGAATGGTAGGGGTCTACAAGCTTCAGCCCCTCCCAGACTTAACATATAGCTTCGTATTTCCACACAACGCTGTGAAGCGATGCAAACGATACATGTTTTTCAAATGTGCACAGCTCTGACCGCTGCCCATATTACCCATTACAGGCTGTTGTACTAGGCATTCAAGGGCTGGCAAAAATGCGCCTCAAACGCCTGTCTCTAATGCCAGTGTGAACAGGGCCTAAAGCTACAGGTAAAATTAGCCATGGCCTATGTTGCCTATGCAGAACTCTGGCCTTGCTCCACTTCTGCTAGGATTCACCACCAGACCCTCTACAAATACCAGGTAGACTTGTACAATATTCCGGCGTCCCAGAATGTTGTACTCTGTGCCTGAGTGGCCAAGCATTAGGCCTAAATGATGTCATTTGGATGGCAGTGGAGCCCCCTTATTCCTGTGCAAGTTTTGAGAAATTTTGGGGGCAGAGCAAGCTTATGGCAAGTGCAGGTTACATGCTTGAATTTTTCTTATTAGGGCCCCAGTATCTCAAACCCCACAGTTTGCTTTACTAAATGAACCAGTAGAGAAGCTTCCCTGCTCAATGCAAAGACTGATCTTCTTTGTGCTACTGGCTGCTAAACTTACTATATTACGTTCATGGAAAAGACCCTCTGTTGCAATTTCTATGTTTAGGCGCAAGGTCTCGGGATCATGCTAAAGGAGCACCTCGCCAGCAAACTTAATGGCACTTCTCAACGCTTTGAAAGGGTTTGGAGTCCTTGGGCCAGCTATGTCCATATTGACCTCTAGAGATCTACAATGTATGTAATGTTTTCTTTTTAGCTTAATGTGCCCTAAAATCTTCCCTCCAGGCTTCTTCTATCTCTTCCTTTCCTCTCCTCCTGTTCTCTGCTCTACCTTGCCAGACACCACCAGCCACATCTTCAGCTACATCATTTTGACTACAACTTTAGGATCCATAAGGCATATCCAGATATCTGGCTGATAGATACAACCATCTCTAAACCTTTGTGTTCTAGATGGTTTAATAATGTTTGATATACACTCTCTATCAACCGGACCTGCATCAAGAGAAAAGTACTATTCTACCTCTCCTCTATAGCTATGGTCATATAGAGTTATACCACTAAGTTATATAATAAGACCATCCCACAATATACGCATCTCTGGCAACAGAGAACGTGTCATGCACGTTCTCTGTTGCTTGTGCGCTGCTCTGACAGACATAGCTTTCTTTTCATTTTTGAGTTATGTTCTTTGTCTTTATGGGTGGAGCATCAACATTTGGGATATAAGCTACAGATCTGGAACCCGCAAGCCCTCTGTCTCCGAAGAAGATCTGCATTTTGTTTTTCAAAACGCGTTGGACGTTCTGTCTGGTCTTTTCCTTGCAGCTGGTTTCCATTTCTGCTCCCAATATTTGTTTGTTACGTATATTCCCATGTTCATGTTGCTATATATTATCAATGTGTAATAAATTTTGAATATTTTTTTACCATCAGACTATTTGTGGCCCGGTTTAAAGTCCCAATCTGAGGAATTCATGTTTTGACTCCTGTTCTTATCTTTCTTTTCATTTTTCCACTTCTTTGTCTGCATCATTTTTGTGATGTTTCAGACACTTTCTCACAATGTATATTCACTGAGAGCATAGAGTGCTGTTCTATAGTCTTGCTGTAATCTCCACCACTGCATATCAATAGCAAAACACGGGCTGGACGGTCCTCTTACACGGGCTGGACGGTCCTCTTACACGGGCTGGACGGTCCTCTTACACGGGCTGGACGGTCCTCTTACAGTACCTGTTGTGTGGTTGCCCGCCAATAATGCAATGTCTGGGAGTTTATTATATACTGTAATTTTACTATTTTTTTTACAGTGCTCTGGCCTCACGTTTCTATGTAATTGTGTACTCCATTTGTTTAAAATCAAAAGATTGAAATATTTTTTCTTATTAGCTACAAAATTACTTTAAGGTGTCCATAGAGATTAGATGCTCATAGCTTGATCCTTTTATTGTGATGTCTAGAAAGTACTGCAAACTTCATCCAAAAGCCTATGAATTCCAGCCATTTTTGTTACCAATCCTTTATTTAATGGTTTTGGTTTAATAATTTTAAGTCCATTATGAGGTTTGACCTATTCATTTTTTTCTAAAATACTAAGCCTGAGACATATGAACATCAACAACTGATGTGCTTTCCTTTTTTGCACTGTGCCCATTTGTGCTTAGCCGATGCAAAGGATGCTGGTGTATCAAGGGGGAGAAATAAAATTAATCAAAAGTTTTTCAGCTTTTTGATCACTTCTTCCCAGAAAAAAACTTGACAGCTGCCCTAGGGTAACCTTTATACTGCTGGACAGTTTTTTCCAACTTGGACACCAATAGCCATAGGCAAAGCACTTGACAGTGTATTTATTGACAGATGAGTGGCTTAAAAGCAGATGTAACCTATTTTTTCTTTCCAGTCCTTTCTCCGCTGTCTTTTATCTTTGCCTAACATTAATTGCAGGAAGGCATACAGGCAGGAGTGGATGGTCACCCAAGTACTTAACATTGAAGCTGCTAGGCAAGAACTAAAGGCCATGTTATACGACCTTCTGCCACTTGCAACAACTCAGAGAAAGGAAGGTTAAGAGACAATTTACCTTCTCCCGTGCCATCGCTCCCTCGATGCCTGAACTAGTGAGATGTTGCTTTAGGTGCTGCTTCCTCTCTAATGTGTTTCTGTGACATTCCGAGCCGGCAAGGGGGCATTGCCAATTAGCAGAAATGGTTTCTGCAGCTCTGAGATCCTGCTGCCGGCAATGTGTCACCATGCTGACATCAGCTTTAGAATTTGATATGCCCAGAATGAGGCTTAAGAAGGAGTTTTCCTGTTATGTTAGGTATGAAGTGTTTTAGAATCATCTGTACAATTTTCTTTCAGTTTTTTTGAAAGCATTTAGTTGTGATAGTTTTTCAGGACTCAGATCTCTGCCATTGACTACCTTTTCCCACATTCTTCCTATTCCTCCCTGCTGATGTCCCTGAGGTCAAACCAACATGGGCGAATAAGGTTTTTTACTGTCCCTGAGGTCAACCTGTTAAAGGGGTGGCCAGGAGGTGTCCTGGAAATCAGTATAACTTAAGGCAAAACTTTTTCTTTAGTTTTGTATAAAGTGGTTAGGGATTAGAACACCTATCAATTTTTATTGCTGTCTGTGCCCCCATTAGGGTGATTCACCTTCTTTATTTGTCCTGTTTACCATAAGTATTGAAAGTAAAAGTTTAAAAAATATCCTAAATTTTGGGTTGTCCCCAGAAAAAGTAAAATAGGGGAAAACTTATAATGAGGACACTAATTCTGATGGCCTGGGGGTCCCCAAGAGATTCTCTTAATTTGCAGGGATTTTCTCTCACTTCCTGTTTTGGGACAGGAAGAGAAGGTAAATCTCCCCAATGGAGCACAAATGGCAAAAAAAACCAACAGGGGTTATAACCCTCCCTTAACCTGCCTGGCCTTTTTCCCATGTGTGGCTCGGGGTTAAATTTCAGTACCATTAGCGTTAACCCCGAGCCACACTCGGGATTGCATTGCAGGTTTTTGGTGCGGTATACTTACCTTGTCCCCAGGATCCTGCGATGTCGCCCCGCTGTGTCTGCGGGCTGTGTCCTACGCCCGATGCCTCTCCGTTCCCTGCAAGCGTTGCGACGCACGGGGGCGGAGCCTGGCGGCAAATTAAAAAAATAGAAAATTCATAACACATACAGTACACTGTAATCTTACAGATTACATTACTGTATGAAATCATTTCACATCCCTTTGGTCCCTAGTGCTTTGTTCAGAGCCCTCTATGCAGTTTTATATTATATATACTGTTCTTTCTGCCTGTAAACTTGAGATTGTCCATAGCAACCAAACAGTGTCCCTTTACTTCAAAAGTGGTTTTAGACCAACTAGAAAACAGCGATAATAAATTAGAACACTTGCAGAATTGAGCGATAGTGAATCGTGGGGAAATTAATTTTATTATTATTATATTATTATTTTTTATAATTCTTTATAGTTATTTATTATATTATAATTTATGATTTTGTGTTTCAAACTTTATCATACCCGGGATGTCTACTAGACTCTTGTTTGGACAGATTTAAGTGTGTTATTGCTAAGAATTACAGGCCTACAATATAAAACACCAGATTTCTATGCAAAACAATGTACCGCTTTGAGACACAAAAATCTTACATAATCCTACCGCCAGGGTGGCTACTTTATTCAAAATGAAAACAGTACCCATAGTTATACTATAATCTCTACAAAGAACTTTACACCCTAAATGTACCAGTAAGCAAATAGTGAAAACAAATGGAAGCATGCACATTCATAACAATCACATACAATCATACATAATTACACACACATGTCTCTATTTTAAAGTCAGACAGAAGATGTGTAATTCTGTTCATCCAGTCTTGTGATTCACGCATACTTGCACAGGTTGTGGTGACATCCTTATTTATTGGTGCAGCTTTGCAGCTTCCTGTGTCAACTTTTTTAGGCAGCCTACTGGACAATAACCTAACATAATCACAACGGTAAATTATTGTTCAATAAGAAGGCAGGTAAGTAAAGGTTTGTGGAATCCAGCAGAACCGGAGGTAACTAAGAAAAAATTCTGGTACTGGGGAAAGACGCCCTACACAAAACTGAGGTCTAATAAAAGGTTACTTCAGGCAGATCCCAGTGGAGTTAGCCATACGCCAGCAGATCTCTTCACTATATTTAGCTGAGCTATCTGCACAATATACTTTATTTTATTTAGGGAATTTTTTTGTATACTGATACATGGAAAAGTATCACTATACTGTTGAGAATTCGGAAAGATCCTTTATTAGTTTCCCAGAATGCTGGAAAGATTCTGCAACATTGCTGTTGAGTCATGTGGTGCTAAACAGAAACTCTTCAGTCATCCATTCACCACTCTACCCACAGATTATTATTAGCAGATGTGTAAAGGTGTAAATAATTAAAGCAGTAATAAACACAAAAACAAAAATTTGATATATTGCACTTTACCAATTCTCAGATGTGGTTGCTGTATTCGTTTTCTTTTTTTCACCGTTTTTCCTTTTTATTTTCACCTGGTTATTTGACTTCCTTTAACAGATCAAGCAGTCCAGGCAAAAGTAATGCCTCGTACACACGATCGGACTTTCCGACAACAAAACCGTGGAATTTTGTCCGAAGGTTGTTGGCTCAAACTTGTCTTGCATACACACGGTCACACAAATGTTGGCCAACAATTACGAACGTAGTGACATACTACATGGTTTTTCAGCTCTTTAGCGCCACCCTTTGGGCTCCTTCTGTTAATTTCATGTTAGTAGAAGTTTGGTGAGTGTTGATTCGCGCTTTTCTTTTCACGTTTTTCATTTAGCACTTTTCAGTTCGTTTCTGAATGGCCGTTCGTCAACCAGACATGTTGCGGAATTTGAAGGACATAACGTGTTATTTATTATTGGCCTTGGAGTTATTGCTTTGAAATTATTTTTTTGGTTGAATAATGATTTGATTTGGCATATTTTCTATATTTTTGGATGCATAGAATGCACTTTTTGGTTAAGTTCTATTGGCAGATAGCATGTCTAATTTTATTTGCTTTCTTTTTTTAATGCACAATAAAAAAAATTGTGGAGAATAATACTTGGCTATGTGTTTTACTTCAAATGACAGTTTGGGAGTAGGCAGTTACATTTAAAAAAATACAATGTAAAATTAACAAGGGAACCAACATAGTTGTATCTTTAATATAAAAAACTACGGAATAATGGTGTTGTGGTAACTTGACCAAAAAAAAAACAAAAAAAACATAATAATATTATTCTTGATATCACTAGAAAAAAAAAGCCTTTTAAATACATTTGGCAGAACTCCATCCCTATCACCAGCAAAGCAGCTTCATTATTATCCCATTAAAGAAGAAGAGAATTGTGCGCTGCATTTGGAGATTTCATAATTTGCCACGTCACGAATATTAATTCTTCACTCCGAACGCTAGTTTACAAGACCGAGCGCTTCCGAGCATGCGTGTTTGTACTTTGGTCAGACGGACTTGTGTACACACGATCGGAAAGTCCGATAACACACATTTGTTGGCGGAAAATTTGAGAACATGCTAGCCAACATTTGTTGGCGGAAAGTCTGACAACAATTGTCCAATGGAGCATACACACGGTCGGACTTACCGCCAACAAGCTCACATCCAACATTTCCCGTCGGAAAGTCCAAACGTGTGTACAGGGCTTAAGAGTTAGTTGGGATGAGACAAACCATTTAGCACGGACAGGGGTGATTACAATTGTACGCTTTATTTTATTTATGTAAACCTTTATCTCAAAAGGAAAAAATGTTGCTGTAACTGTTTAAATAGTGTTAGGTAGAGCTCAGCTTTAATATTTGTTAGTCAAGTCCATTTAAATCTGCAAATGCACTACTCTCTCCCCTGATTACTACTGTCCAAAGGTGTCTCCATTTCTCCCCCATCCAGAGTGGACGTTATAAGACAGGAAGTGTGCTACTGGCTGGATCACCAGGTGAAAATAAAGGAAAAAAGACTTAAAACTAATGCAGCCATTAGTTACTAATGCAGAATTCATAAACTACAATGTATGACATTTTTGTTTCCTATCATTTGAATTGTCCTTCAGCCTACAGCATTTACTGTATCCACAGATTCATGAATAATGTTATGAGCGTCTTACATAAAGACAACATCTCTGCCATTTTCACCTCCCACCTAAAAACTGCATCATTGCTATTTTGTGATTTGCATGATCATCACGATTAAAAAAAGAGCACTTCTATTTTCTTTATAATTTATACCTTCATTTTTTTTTACATTATAAATTCACAGTTTATTTTCCTTTTTTTATATAAATTACAAGAATGCAAATAGTAACAGTAAATCACACATCTAGAAATTAAACCATAATTCCAACCAAACTTTTTTTTTAGTTTTGGATAAATGAATGAAGGGCAAGAAGCTTATTCTGTCTTCTACTGCACTTTGAGTCCCCTTTGAAAATATTTCCCTTCACCCTACAATCTAGTGACCGTTGTCTGTATGGGTAGTGAGGGAAATCTCTCCAACTGGGGTGTAGACCATAAAAACCTAGCACTGCCCCACTGAAGTGAAAAAGTTTTTTTTCCTAACGCCAACATGGCAGCATGGCAGACTGTCTCTCCCCTAATCTATCAATCTTTAGCCGATCCCTGAAAACCCTTCTCTTTAAAGAAGCATATCCTGCTTCTAACTAATACACTGTTTTACTTCCTCCATCAGCTCATCCCCCACAGCTATTACCTTTTGTATCAATTGACCCTCCCTTTTTAGATTGTAAGCTCTAATCAGCAGGGCCCTCTGATTCCTCTTGTACCAAATTGTAATGTCTGCCTTTATTTTGTTAAGCGCTGCGCAAACTGTTGGCACTATATAAATCCTGTAAAATAATAACAATAATACATTTTAATAATACATGTGGTCAAGTATGCTGCCATGGATTGGCACCACTAAATTAAAATTATGGTATTTGATAAAATTCTCAGTTTTTTTTTTTATTGCTATCTGCACCCCCATTTTAATGATTTCTTCCCCCTTCCTCTCTTGACCACTGTAACTGAGATAGAAATCTTCTGCTATGGGAATCCAAAGAGAAACCATGAACTGAAAGAGGTTCTAAGCCTCCCCTACTCTATCCACAACAAAGAAAAACATTTTGGCTGGAATTTTACTTTAGTTAAACTTGGAGCTCCATACATAACTCTACCTATCTGCACCTTTTAGGACAATCAGATATTGTATTTAATATTTATAGAATGTACATTAGGATTATATGGACATGATCATTCCATCTTGCGCTTGTACAGATTCATAAAATATGGACTGTGCCCAGTGGCAATTTTATTTTTCAGTTGTGCTTGTACAGACTGTTAATTATATGCCCAGTGCTATTGTTGACTCTATGCAAATGTTATGGTTGGGTGTCAAGTGCTGCCTGTGGAATGGATATCCAGCATTCCATGTAAGTACATTGCCCTTAATACAAATTTAAACAGGGCAAACAAAAAAATCAGTCCCAATGCACACTTTACTGGCTTAAAAAAAAAACAAAAAAAAAATAGATTATTATTAAATATCATTTACAAATCTGATTAATTTTGATGCCACAATAAATACAAAATGTACCCAAAAGGTGCAAACTGGTAAATGTATGCTTTAGTTTCTTTTTAGATCCAGTTTTAGAAAGTGCTTGTTTGTTTTAATGAGAATACAGTTTGTAATGCAATGAACACAGCGTAGAGTGATGGTTTTCAATGTATTATTGCAAGCTACCATTTCATTCTACGGGTTATTCTAATGCAGCTATTCCAGTTAAAGGTGCATAGATCTATATAAATGTTCTACTGCATGGCACCGATATGCCAGACAAACACAGAGCACATATAACAGTAAAATGTACAGCTGTAAGGTAGAATAGAGAATACAGCCTTTGAATGATGTCAGAGCCAAATTTTATTTCCAGCAATCACAATCAGAATTATTCTGTGTGCATTCACAGGCCATGGACACTGACAATGTTTTATATGGCCTTGTTTTTGGCAGTGTATACAGTGTGTGCAGTCCCTGTATTATGACCCAACCACCAACCTTTCGTAGAGGGATTTCCCTTCTAAATCTCAGTATTTACTGTCATAAAAGGTTTGCCTTAGCACAGAAATCCCAGGGTATTGACAGGGTAAACATGGCCATAGCCTGTGATAATCTGTTCATCTCAGGACACAATCTTATCTTGGATACACAGCTTTAGCATATCTTCTACAGGGAACATACATCTGGACAATATAAAATAAGGCATCCCTCAATTCTGTCTTTTTCATTCTCTTATCGTTTGGAATGACTGGACATGTTCAAACTTATTCTGTTCCTGTTCTTTTTCAGTATCTGTAATATTTGGGTTGAACTAAAATGAGAAGATTAAGCGAAGAGAAGAAGATTTTCCTGTAAACCCTATGAAACTGCAGGAAGCCTTATCTTTGTAGACTTTGAAGAAAATCCACCATAAAGTTGCCGAAAACACAAGAAGAGAGGTTATCAAAGTTCTCACATCAGTTATAAAATCGGAGTCCTGATCCATCAAAGGGCTGAGATTACAGACTAGACACATGTAAGAAGATTTAACCAGTGATATGTTAAAGAGCACCTGTCACCTACAGATTCCAAAAACTGGAAACCATTTGGTGGTGGCTTGAAGATGTTTTTTGAAAGCATTAGGGCACATACAGGGATTACCATTTGAACCTTGTTGCTTTCAAATATTACAAATAAGTTAAAACTACCATATAATTAAGATGAATTACACCTCATGGACATATTTGTTTTAATATGTAGTTATAGCACTGATCCTCTGAGTCTAGTTAGTTTTACATATGCAACCCCCCTGTGTGCAGACCTGATATATTTTAAAGCTATTCAACCTAATCACAGGGCAGTATATCGATTCATTACAGCTCTGTGAAAGATTATGCCAGAGGTGCATAATCTCAGTGACATGACAGTTTGAACTCTCAGAAAGCTATTGAGAGGTCCCATTATATGGCATAAAAATTGGAAACTGTAAGGAATTGGCACTTTATACTTTAACTATCAAATGTTCAAGAAGAAAAGGGGTATTGGATAACTTGGTAACACACAAAACCCCTTTAGTGACAAAATCTTCATGGGGTTCATGTTTCTTCTACGTTTGTCCACCATTTTGTGTAGATGGCAGGTGCACTTAAAGGTGTATGTTTTTTCCAGACTGTAGAGTATTTACCTCCAGTCCTTCGTAGGTTGGACAAAACCAAGCTAACATAAACAAATACAGCAAAATAATTCCAGAAATTCTGACACTGGACTGGTGAAAAAAATACACCTTTAGTCAATAACCCAGTGAATATTTTGCAGTAAACTTTGGAAAAGAGTGAAATTTATGGTATTTGTTTCTAAATCTAAAGCTTATTCCCCACAGCAGAAAAGTGCTCAGCTCCAATTCTTCTTCACAAGCTGCTATAGATACGCTTTATTACATTAGCTTCTTCTTGGTCGAGGATTCCCTTTTCTACGTACGAATCTGCTTGCTGATCAATGAAGTCTCTCAGTTTGGAAAGGTCATAATCTGGAAAGAAAATCAAATTATGAATGAATCATTTGGAACGTAAATATCTAGCAAGTAGTCAGCATTCATTTTGAAATTAAGAGTTTCCATATATAAATGTGGTTTGTCTAAGCCAGTGGTCTCCAAACTGTGTCCCGGAGGCCCTTTGCTTGCCTTTATCCGACCCTTGGTGGCACTTTTCCTTCCACCGATACAAGACATTATTTCTCCCACTGACACCAACAATGGGGCATACTTCCTGCTACTGACACCAACAATGGGGCACTATTACTGCCATTGATGTAAATGATGGGGCACTATTCCTCCCACTGACACCAGCAATAGGGCACTATTCCTCCTCCTAATACCAAAGATGCACTGTTTACGCTCACTAATGCCAGGACAATTTCTACTCCCAATGGTCACAGTCTGGCCCCCCCCTAAGTCAGAGGGACAGTAAACTGGCCCTTTGTTTAGAAAGTTTGGAGACCCCTGGTGTAAGCCATTGGTTTATCCTACCCTTGGGACACTGCGCCACCTACAGACACCAATGATCGGGTACTATTCCTCCCACTGACACCAAGGATGGGGCAATATTTCTTCAACTGACACCAAAAATGGAGCACTATACCTCCCACTGACAGTAACAATGGAGCACTTTTCCTCTCCCTAATACCGAAGATGGGGCATTATTTACTCCCACTTATGCAAAGACATTTTCTACTCACACTGGCCACAATCTGGCCCCCCCTATGTTCTGTAGGACAGTAAAGGACAGGCCCTTTGTTTGGAAAATTTGGAGACAATCTGTCCCCAGAATATTAATAAGCCTCATGTTTTTATGACTGAAGAGCTAATAAGTTATCTAATAAGTTAGGGATATAAGATCACTGGTGCACAAGTAATGATATAAGTAATTAAACACTTCAGATATTAAAATTGTAATTACTAATTTTTAGCACAGATAAGTAAAAACACCATCTTTTGAGGATTCCGATAAGGTTAAAAAACACAACTCAGCCACCGCTCCCCAACCACAAGTGTAAACTAGGCCTTATGCCGCGTACACACAAGCGGACTTTTCGACCGGACTGGTCCGACGGACCGAATCCAGGTGGACAATCCGACCGTGTGTGGGCTCCATGGGACCTGCAGCGGACTTTTTCGGTCGAAAATCTGACGGACTTTAGATTTGGAACATATTTCAAGTTTGTCCGACGGACTCGAGTCCGGTCGAAAAATCTGCTCGCCTGTGTGCTAGTCCGACGGACGAAAACCGACGCTAGGGCAGCTATTGGCTACTGGCTATCAACTTCCTTATTTTAGTCCGGTTGTACGTCATCACGTACGAATCCGTCGGACTTTGGTGTGGATCGTGTGTAGGCAAGTCCGGTCGTTCGAAAGTCCATCGAAAGTCCATCAAGAGTCAGTCGGAAAGACTGTCGGACCTTTGCTGCCGAAAAGTCCGCCCGTGTGGGCATTACTCCTCAAGCCTTCCCTGTAAAATATATGGTTTCCACACTGATAAAGACCAACAAATTTGAAAGACCTATTCTAATGTTAAAATCCATTATTTTTAGGCTGGGTTCACACCATTGCATATTGGATGCAAGTTTCTTCGCATCCAGTTCGCAATAGCAGGAGATTTTGACTGAATCTCTATGGAGCCGGTTCACATATCTCCGTAGCGGGTCTGATGCGATTTGCACAAAACCACTGTGCGTCTTTTGGTCTGTTTCAGGTCCAAATTCAGCAAAAAATGTGGGTTGAAATCGGACCTGAAACGATGAACCAGCACGCACCAGACCCCTGCTGTGAGCCGCATGCGGCTCATATGTGAACCCAGCCTTAATTTTGGGCTGTATCTGTGCCATACATCAGCGATGAACCTCTTGTTACTTGGATTTGCGATGAATGTGATCATTTATAAATACCTTCTGTTTTAGGAAGGCAACGCTGTACATCACATTATCATAGATTTCTCCATTAAATAACACAATGGCCCGTGTACGCATCAGCCAGTTGTCATAGTGTAAATGTTTGCTCAAAGTTTTACAATTGCTTTTACCTTCTTTGCTTCCTTGCTTGTGTTTTTTCAGCCACTCAATATTCTTTCTGATTGCTTCTAAATATGCTTCTCCTTTCCCTGGAGAAAAACAGCAGGGATGGTTTATAATTGATGAGCGGGAACAGAGACTGGCGTGATCACACTACGGTATATCCTGCATGCTTTTAATAGAACAGTGCTCTCTTTTCTATTGTCTACGACATAACAGTGTTTTAACGATGATCATGAAGTTGAAAAGATGTTGTGATTTGTAAGACGTCCATATTGGGTTGCATTAGTTGTAACCAATGTTACAGGATAGATTTTTTTTCCTTCCCACAAAGTCTTAATATAAGATAATAGCTTTTGCTTGCCAGAAAAAAAAAACAGCTTAAAGGATTAATAAACCAGTGTCAAATACATGAAAGGCTTTCATTCCCTATTGACTTTACTCATTGCTCAACTCAACATGGCTCAAATATTTCATTTTACTTTTTAAGACCAACAAAAGTGGTTGGCTTATGACCTGGTATGAATAAAAGAATAAGACCATGAAAAGCAGCTTACGTAAGATTATTATTACAGTTATTTTCATAAAATTACTTTAAATAAAGTTACCTTCTCTATGGCTAGAACTACATAAGCAATTTCTAGAAGCGTAATTGTGCTAGAAGAAGGATGAGCTATACAGATGAAAGAAATGACTCTCCATTGTATAAATTATACAAGTGGCATGAAGAGGTGGGGAATCTTGCAGAATTGCAGAATTGTAAATATCTTTAATGCTGAGCATTACAATATCATTGTGCACAACTGGCCAATGCTATGTACATGTGTAGTTTACACTACTGAGAGCTCCGTTTGCTACTCTTAGTGGCTAAAGTGATACTAAAGGCTTACATTTTTTTTCAATAACAAACATGTTATACTTACCTACCACGTGCAAGGGTTTTGCACAGAGCAGCCCGGATCCTCCTCTTCTTGGATCCTCCCCTTTGCTCAGTGCCCCCATACCAAGCTACTTGCTACGGAAGCACCTGTGCATGCTTGCTCCTCTATGTGTCCATAAGACACACGGAATGGGGCTCGGCCCTGCCCCCGCCTCACTGGCTGTGATTTTTAGTCTGTCTCTGAGACAATGAAGAGGCAGAGAGACAGAACAGCAGCTGCTCCCCTGCACACCGCTTGATCAAGATCAGGCTCGGGTAAGTATTATGGGGGGCTGCGGGGGGAACTGCATACTGAAGGTTTTTTCCTTCATGCATGAAGGTAAAAAACATTCACCCTTTACGACTACTTTATTTGTTAGTGATTTAGGGGTATTAAATCCAAAAGCAATCATTACACTGCAGCTTACCAATTCTTAGATGAGGTGGCTGCACTCATTTTTGTTTTTAGGCTTTCTTTCCTACATTTTCATTTGGTGATCCAATCAGTAAATCTGTTGTTTTTCAACAGAACAAGCTCTTGTACAAATGTAGCAGTTGAGTGCTGAGACAAACCATTTACCACTGACAGGTATGCTTACAGTTATCAGCTTTTCTTTAAACATGTAAAACCTTTATCCCAGAAGAAAAAAATAAAAACCATTGCTGTAACTGCTTGTGTACCTGAAGTGTGAGATGGAGTTGGGCTTCAATTTGTTACTGTAAATCTGCTAGTCCAGCTAACTCTCCCCTACCCTCAGACTGACAATGCTGCTATCCAAACGTGCCCTCCGTTCTCCTTCACCAGAGTGGGGGCATTCTAATACAGGAGGTGTGTTACTGGCCAGATCACCAGCTAAAAACAGAGAGGGCAAAAAGCTTAAAAAAAACTTTTCTCTTTAAATCGAAGCTGAGTACTTTAACTGGAACCCTAGCCAAGTGGGGAAGAATGGGGAAAGGTAAGCTGTCAGCTATTTTTTTTCTAGTGATGAAGAGCACGTGAGCACACCAAGTACATTATAATGCAGGATTTGCTGCCCCATATCAGCAAAAAAAAAAAAAAAAAGATATACCAATAGTTCAAGAGCACAGAGGCCCTCTTTTTCAAAGCAACAGACAGCTTAAAAAAGAAGGCCACTGTGCTCTCTAAATATTGGAATAACTGCTGAATTGGGATTTTAGTAAATTCTGCTTCTACTTGTGCTGGTTTTCTCTTCGATGGATTCTGTACAGTACTGCCATTAAGGCCTTGCACCCAGCCTTCACAAGGGTTATCTATGGATGTCTGTGTTGTATGGTTTGATGAACTGTTAAGCATGAGCTCTTTTTTCAGTTTGCGTCCCAACCAGGAGATTTTCCCGCACTTCCTGTCCAATGACCACATGGGAACTGAAAGAAAACCTCTGTAATGGGAACAATAACAGCAATTAAAACCCTGACAAAAGATTTTCCTATCCTTCTAAAAATGTGTTTAGTGCCTTGCTGTCCTGTTGGGGAGATTTTTCCCTACTTATGACCTCTCAGGAAGTGAAGGAAAATTTCACTCTTCGGAAAGGAATAGCAGTTTTACCTTCCTGTAGTATATCATTGAATACCTATATAAAAAGAACACGCTCACTATACTGATCATAGAATACCTTTGGGTTTCAAAATGTCTGTAGATTCTTTAGGCTCCTCGAGTTTTGTGGAATCCTTGAATTTCTCAAACTCCTTTTCCATGTTAGCTGCAGCTTCTTTGGTACTATCAGCCTCTTCATCTATTTTGTCAGCTAAATCAAGAATTGACAGGGCGTTACATCTCTGTTAGATTGTGTCTTGTGGGATCATTGTTGAATAAATCATTCATGTTCTTGAAATCTACAAACACTCAACTCAACACTTTAATCTTAGAATATGTAATGAGGAATCAGAGTAAATGGTGTACCATCAGGGACGGCCCGTCTATCCATGCATCCGGTCCCTAAGCTAGATTCGTGGATTTCAATGGGGGGGGGGGGGTTTGAAGCACGTGATTACAGCCAGAGGCTCTAATAGGCTTCAAAAAAGGGTGGGCTTGGGGTGCAAGCACTGCGCCCCAAGCCCACCTAGTTGTGTGACAAAATCGAATGCATATTCGCCATTTTCACACTGAATCTCCTCCCCGCCAATCAGGAAGCGGGTGAGGAAGGAGACAGGAGACGTGGAGGCCGCCGAAGGAGACGCAGGGGACGAAGCTGTCGTCCAGAGGGAAGCGATGCCTGGGGGTAAGTGCAGGGCTCATCGACTGACCTGGGGGGGTGGCGTTTATTGCAGTATTGCTAAAATATTGGTATTGGCTAACTGTGGTAATGTAAGGGATCATGGGTAATGTTCCCCATACCATATAATACATTTCTCAAGCAGCACAGCTGTGACAAGCAATGCTTGTGACAGTGCCATAGTATAGGGAGAAGTGGAAAACCAACCAGTGTACACATTGCACCCCTTGTCCTGTGCAAGTACAAAAATTTGTATAAATGCAGAAATATCTCTCTCTATTATTGTACATGTATACAGGGACCACTAGTCTCAGTTTTCATCTGCAATAAAAATACATTCTGCTATGGCTTACACACTGGGTATGAAGAAAGTGACCCTTCTCTACTACTACAACTGGGCCTTTACAAAAGGAACATTTAGAGAGGAAAACCTCTTCTATTAAAAAAAGATAAAACCAGCTATTTTTTTTTAATTCTGTTTGTTGAACTTTTTCAGAGGACTACCGACCAACCGACCCAAGGGGGCACAAGGCCGAAAAACCTGTAAAGTATCCACAGAGAAGCTGAATTGTATAAAGGTGCTGTACTGAATTGGCGGATGATGCCACCATACAATCATAAAGATATAATAACATTCACCAGCACACCATGGTATAGTGATAATCTTGTCTTTGTTCATATAAAACAACAGACTTATGCCGCGTACACACGGTCGTACTTTTCGTCTACAAAAGTCCAACGGACGCTGACGGACTAAAGCTGGCTGGTAATCCGATCGTGTGTGGGCTTCTCCGGACTTTCAACGTACTTTTTTAGCCTCAAATCCGACGTACTTTAGATTTGAAACATGCTTTAAAACTTTACTTCGTAACTACGACGGACCCCGAAATCCGCTCGTCTGTGTGCTAGTCCGACGGACAAAAAGCCACGCTAGGGCACCTATTGGCTACTGGCTATGAACTTCCTTATTTTAGTCCGGTGTACGTCATCACGTACGAATCCGACCGACTTTTGTGTGGTCGTGTGTAGGCAAGTCCGTTCGTTAGAAAGTAGGCCGCAAGTCCGCCGCAAGTCCACCGAAAGTCTGCCGGAAGTCTGTCGGACAGGCTGTCTGACTTTTGTAGACGAAAAGTACGACCGTGTGTACGCGGCATTAGGCCCCTTTCACGCGGGGCGGATGCCGTCAGCAGATCTACCTACTCAGCAGGGGATCTCTCTGCAGATCCCCGATGAACAGGCAGGTGACAGGTGCGCTGATGCGGAGTGGACACGGACACAGCCTGCAGTTCTCTATGAGGCGATCGGATGGAAACGGACCGCCTATCCTTTTCCATCCGACTGTCATCCAATCTGCCGGATCGGATGCCGGCAGATGTCAAGAAAAAAATCAGCTGTTCAGAACAGAACGCCACGCCAGTGTGGATGGACTCGTGCCTTAGACCCCTTTCACACTGGGGCGGTTTGCAGGCGTTATTGCGCTAAAAATAGCGCCTGCAAACCGCCCCTAAACAGCCGCTGCTGTTTGTTCAGTGTGAAAGCCCGAGGGCTTTCACACTGAAGCGGTGCGCTGACAGGAGAAGAAAAAAACTCCTGCCAGCCGCATCTTTGGAGCGGTGAAGGAGCGGTGTATTCACCGCTCCTAAATCGCTCCTGCCCATTGAAATCAATGTGACAGCGCGGCTATACCGCGGCAATAGCCGCGCTATACGAGCGGTTTTAACCCTTTTTCGGCCGACAGCGGGGGGTTAAAACCGCACCGCTAGCGGCCGAATACCGCAGTAAAGCAGCGCTATAAATAGCGCTGTTTTACCGCCCCAGTGTGAAAGCAGCCTTACTTCCTTAACCTCCATGTAAGTGGCTAATGCACCTGTATCTCATTAAAATGTTTACAGTTCTAACCTAGAGGCGCCTGTGTTCCTCTTCTCATTTAAATAATATAGCAGAGAAGATTGTTGCACAGTTGGGTTTTCACAGAATGTGTCCTAATTTGGTCTAATCATGCTAATGTCATAGTTTTTAAAGGAAGAACCTGACTGCACAGGGGGTCTCAATCCCAGAGGAAGAAACCAACAAGCCTACAGAGAAACAATAAGGTTGACTTCACAACTTTGTGTTGCAGTAACATGGATTTCCTATTTTAAATTGGCTACCTGAACAAATGTTTTTTTTTTCCTATAGGAATTTAAAGTTCGATAAAATAGTATTTGTATTTATATCTGCTAGGACTTATGTTTAAAAGGAAAGTTATAAAAGACTTTGCAACCATTTGAGATTCTTGGCAGGTCAAGATAGCAAAACATTTGAACATTCACAAAGCATGCTCTATGAGGGTTTCTTACTTTGAAAAGCAGATAGTGTCTTTAGCACTGAGAAATGTTTTACAGCTTTCCCTAAATGTCCTATTTGAGAGCTAGACTACATCCAATGCGCAATATTGTGAACCCAGCCTTACTGCATTTACAGACTGATTTTACTGTTGTGGTGTTAGCAACACTTTTCATCATAAGATTAGGTCCATCAGAGAATTGAATGCGTTAGAGGGCGTGGCTTGGGAGGTGACAAGCTAAAGCCGATCTTTAACATATTATGACCCAGTGGTTCGTTTGCATGCGGCTCCGTTTTTCTCTTTGACAGTTAGCTTTATCGGGCTGGATGGGCCTTCTGGATACCCTGCAGTAATAGGAGGCACTGGGCTTAGAGATATTGCTGCTTGGAATTCAGCTTTTTGTCTATGAGGGTCACACTGAACCAATACAGAAAGCCAATGAAAGCAGAACCAGCCATTCTATTGTCTATGGATAATGGATCCTTCTACTAAGAGTGCTACTGGTGTATAACATGTTGCTCATAGAATAACAGGCAACTCTGACTTCTGAAAATCTACAAACCTGATAAGAGCCCATTTTTCTGATATGTAGAATTCTTTCCAAGTTTGTTCTTTGTCTGTACAGCTATCATGGTATCTATATTTTCTGCCAAGAAAAGATTTAGAAAAGTTAGACATTTAGAGAAGGGATAAAAACGGATTAAACTTTTTAAAGGTATACTTGAATAATATACACATACTGTACATACTTCAGTAGCAACAACTAGAAGGAAAGAATGTGCATATACAATATAACAAGAATAAAGGGCAAGTGAGTGATTGACGAAACACGTCAAGCCTGAATCCCTTACACGTCATTTCCGGCAGGGATGGTGGAACACACGCGGATCTGCAGACAGTGTCATCTCAAAAAAGCCATCAGTTGCACGGGGGATGTTCGGCTGGGTCACTTTGTACAGGATTTTAAGAAGGATTTTTAAATTGGAAGATGCCTATGTTCAATAAATATCTTAAGGATCTTATACCATGAGGAGTTTTCTCTTTACTTATTACATGCCTGCACACCTTGGTCCAGGAGTGCTGCAATAGGAGGCAAGCCACCACAGCGGGAGTACCCAGTGGAAATTGTGGTGGGATAGGTCCCCCCTAAGAGACCTAAAAGCACAGCTGACTCCTTCTGACCATAAGATAGAGGAGTCCAACTAATCTGGTGAGTGCGGAACCATACAGCCTCACAACAGGTGGAATAAAGTCACCATTGGAGCACGGAGCACAAGAGCACTTTAAATAGACATTGTTTGTACATGTACATGTATTATCACGTGTCACTTTATTATTGTATTCATTAGTCACCATTTATTTATTCTTTCATCATTAATTTATTTATTTAATATCATTGGTTTTATCAGTCACATAATCACAGGATCAACTTATTCAATTTTTATTTTAATTATTTATTCATTTATGGACTGTATTGGCACAGAAAGGTTCACATCAAAGATATTTGTCCAGACACAAACACAGAATAATTACACAGAGATTAATTTATTTATAGGTGTGTTGAGACAAGCGCCGTTTAGCTATTTCTATCACTTCTCTGTTCGTTTAAGGGGGACAGCTCTCACAGCAGCGGCCTAAATAATGAATCCACCTTATCAAGGAGCGAGTGTCACACAATTTTAAATATTTTTTGGCACTTGGATGTTTTCCTATGGCCAGTGCTATACACAAGGGGAACTTTACAAGAAGCACAAATCCTTTCATCAAACAGAAAAAAAAAAGAACATTATTTATTTTATTTTTTTTAAAGACAAATATTCTGTTTGCCCAGTCTAATTGCAGATCTAGCAGAAATGGAACCATCTGCCTAATATTCCACAAGTGGCTGACAGATAGACGTCAGTTGTCTGCACCGTAAACTCCTAATAGGATAACAGCCATCTGTGCACAGGTGGACAGTGTTTGCTTTGAGGTACATTAGGGCATAGCTGGAGCTGACTCATCCCAGGCACCAGGCTGGAGTTTGTGGCTAGTTTCCAAGCAACTGGTTGTCCTAATGGCTTTGCATGATCTTATCATTCTGACATTTCAGTTTGACTTTTATTTTATGGATAACAAAGAATTCCAGAAGCATCTTTATTTTAGTTCATGTTTTACTGACGTATTTGTTCTAACCTCTATGTGCACCATTTGTAGTCATTCTATGATTTTATTACATAATGTGTTACATGATGTTGACAAATGGGTACAAATGGGAGCAGCATAATACAGCCTAAATCAGGGGTAGGCAACCCCTGGCACGGGTGCCCCAAGCGGCACGAAAAGCCTTTTTTGCCAACACCCGACTCCCTCCCCATCAGCAGAGCAGCGCAGGGAAGTGTCAGTGAGATACTAATGTATTCTAATCTCAGAATTCCCCACACCGTACCTGTACTGAGGGGGAGGCACTGTGCCCCCACACATTATAATAGATGGGAAACATTGTTTGGTTCTCTAACTTTGCTTTAGCTACGATCGTCAGCTTTTGTGATGGGGAAGAGATTGGGTGCAGTTCTGCTAGGGGGGGGCAGTCCCTGTTTTCAGGAGGAGGAGGACTCATTGACCACTGCTAAAGCCAATCACTGTGTTTACTATGCTTCAGTTTGTGAATGAACTGGGAGCTCTGTACAGAGCTATTCCTGTCCATTCATTCTGTGCTGCTGAGGATTTAAAGAAGGAGATTAAGGGCTGTGTCCTCAGTCTCATTTCTCTGCCTCAAAGGTAAAACATCAGAGGTCTAAACCCCTGATATTTCACCAAAGCCCCCAAAAGGGGCTCCTAAAAAATAGTAAAAGAAAAAATTGTAAAAAAACTAAGTATATAAAATAAAATGGTAAAAAATAATGAAAGAAATAAAATAACAAAGATAAAAAAAACTGCTGACACCAGTGGCGGAACTACCAGGGACGCAAAGGTCACACTTGCGACCAGGCCCTGGTGTTCCGCCACCATGGGGGGCCCAGGCCAGGGGTCAATGTGGCCCTTTATGGTTTCCTTGCACCATGGCCCTGAAGGTTATATTTACGCCTCGGACTGCTGGCTTTCCAGCAACCAACGATTTACAGAATTCACTGGAGGATGGATGCAGCTTCAACTATGCTGTAAGCCTAATTACAGTGGTAAGAAGGATTTAAATACATTTAAAGTGGGCAAGAAACTAGTAAAAATATTGTGTCAGTTAGCAGGTTAAGTTTGCTGTAATTACAATAAGATCACAGCATATTACACTGAACAAAATGATATGAATGTATGGTGGTTTTTAGGGCCCATTTACATCACATGCACTGGGCTGTGCTGGGCGGCCTTGCTCAACACAGTCCCAATGGATAGACATAGCAATTTGTCTTATGTACTATTAGCTCAGTTTACACCAGGGATATGCAATTAGCGGACCTCCAGCTGTTGCAAAACTACAAGTCCTATCATGCCTCTGCCTCTGGGTGACATGCTTGTGGCTGTCAGAGTCTTGCTATGCCTCATGGGACTTGTAGTTCTGCAACAGCTGGAGGTCCGCTAATTGCATATCCCTGGTTTACACCATTGCACTGTGGTGCTGGACACTGAAAAATCAGGACATGCTGCATCTTTACGCGGCACAGTGCACTGCAACACACTACACCACAATGCAATTAAGTGCATAAAGAGGAATGAAATGTCATTTTGTGACATTTCAATAAAACTGAAGGTAAATGGCGTGATGTCTTCTAACAATTCATCGCAGTGCACCTTCATAGCGCATACCAGCAGCCACATAGTAATGCGTTCTGCTGGTGTCAATGGGCTCTTAATGCTAGCTTTATATGATCATAGAGAATTTTCCTTCAAAGTCCAGTTTTGCATAACAGATCATGCAGAGAGTCTGTTTTTATTGCTTTGGGATTTTTTTTGCCCATGTTAATGATGCAATGATTTAATACATGACATTACCTTTTTCCAAAAAAAAAAAAAAAAGCTTACTGCAAATTTCAAATCATCGGCTGTTTTGGAAGCTGGAGTATAACTCCATCTTTGTTTTGGATTAATAAGGTAGAGGTTAGAACCCCTGACAGGTCTTTATCTCTGTCCGTGTCCCAATTAAGGAATTTTCCACTCACTCACAATACAGCCTGTATCATATGTCCTTTGCCTGCGCTGTAAATGTCACTGAAACCCTATGAAGGCACGAAGCCATGAGCTGTAATCCAAATTAATTCTTCACATAATGACAGAGGAGACCTCTGAAAGGTGGGTTAGCACTCAGAATCCACACCAGACTTCAATCCACTATGACCAATGTGACATTTATTAAGAGAAGGTCATGGTGTTTCTCTAGTATTCTGCTGCTTTTTGTAGTGATCTCCAGGACAGCATTATATTACAATATATAATTACAGAAAATACAAAAAAACAATACAAGGGTATAGCTGATGTATATATTTTTTTTAACCTCATTTTGTGCCAGTGCTAAATATGACCTGCTAAATAATCATTTTTTGCATTTTTAACTTCTATTTTCTTTATTCTCCTCTGGTTAGCATCTACATATGACTGTCTCTGAATACAGATTATCCATAGTTCATCAAATTATAAAAGCACTAATGATAAGCTAAAATGGGCTTGCATGCAATGTGCTAATTTTGCATAAGGGGCAACTTTATCACATCTTAGGAATTGTGACAGAGTGACAAATTAGAACCTCCAATGCAATACTCCCAACGCACACGTACCTGCACAAACTGCTGTATCTTAGATTGGGTGCTGAAATGACCAACGGCTGGGACCGACTGCAATCATGAGAAGGAAGTGTCACCAGCACACCAGGATCTCCAAAATTGGGTCCAAAACTTTAATCACCTAGTATCAAGAAATAAAAGCGATGTTTCAGAGCCACGCCGGACCCCTTCATCAGGCTGTGACACATGTGGTGACATGTCTGATGAAGGGGTCCTGCATGGCTCCAAACGTCGCTTTTATTTTTTATTTTTTGATACTAGATGATTAAAGTTTTCAACCCAATTTTGGAGATCCTGGTGTGCAGGTGACACTTCCTTCTCAAGAGCGACAAATTAGGTACATACTGATGCCTTTTTTTATTTATCGTAAAAAAGAGCTACATTGGACTTTTCAGGCACCCTTTAATTATTCTACAATACAACAGAATCTAAAATTCATAACTTTAATGATGCATCATAAAATCACAATTCACCTGATAACATCACATATTTCAGCTGATAATTGAATCCAAATTGGTTCAAGATGATTAAAAAGCATACACAACAACTCTCAGCTCTTTCCATGTCTAAATCTAGTTACGTATCATCATTATTATGCATATTGGCAAACGTTTAAAACATTTCCACAATGCTAATCGTGCCTGTATCTAAATGTTGTATTTAATTAATTACCCATGCAGTACTAATGAAATAAATTTATATCTTTATATAACAGATTTGCTCCAGGAACTTGTCATATTCTTATATTTTGTCCTTATATGTGAGGATTGACCTGAATCCGAGGGGTTAATTTATTAAAACTGGAGAGCGCAAAATCGAATGCAGTTGTGCATGGTAGCCAATCAGCTTCTAGCTTCAGTTTGTTTAATTAAAGTGTTACAACACCCACAACAGTAAAATAAGTCTGCAGCCTCAGAGTAAAATGAAAACTCCTTCTACAAGCTTTAACCAGACACTGATAGAAGTTACAAGACTACCGATGAGAAAATGTATTCAGTTTACTAAAATAATTTCATGTTCTGTGTACTGTAGGAGAGCAGATATAGGGAATGCAGGGTCCTGGGTTTAGCAACACTTTAAGGTTTGACACAAAACCTGGAAGCTGATTGGTTTCTATGTTGAGATGCACCAGATTTTGCACTCTCCGATTTTAGTAAATTAAAGCGGCTGTAAACCCTCGTGTTTTTTACCTTAAAGCATCCTATGCATTATGGTGAAAAAACACCTGGCAGTGACCGCCCCCCCAGCCCTCCTGTTTTACTTACCTGAGCCCCGCATTTCTGTCGGCGGAGACGCGCTCTCCTTCTCTCCACAGGGTCCTGGCTCTTGATTGGATAGATTGATAGCAGAGCAGCCATTGGCTCCTGCTGCTGTTAATCAAATCCAATGTCGTGAGCGTCGGGGGGCGGGCCGAGTCCGGCATTCCTGTCTATGGATGCAAATGCTGGACTCAGGAGCATGCCCGCAAGGTAAACCCCCCAGGAGAGCGCTTCTTCTAGTGGGTTATCTGATGTGGGGAGGAGCTGTCAGAGCCGTCAGGGGACCCCAGAAGAGGAGGATCGGGGCCACTCTGTGCAAAACGAGCTGCACAGTGGAGGTAAGTATGACATGTTTGTTATTTAAAAAAAATAATAATAATAACGAACCCTTACAATCACTTTAACCCCATAGTCTACAAAAATACAAGCTGGTGTGTTTAATGTTTCTAGGCACTAAACTGTCTATAAGCCCACTGTAGCCTCATCCACATATAGTGGAGCATAACACAATAGACTCCAGCAGAGTGTCATCAGTCAAGGTGTTTTCTCAATAGAAGGCCATTGATTATATTATTTGTTGAGTGGAATTGCTCACTATACCCCCATTCATGGCTGGGCACATTGTTGTGTGTTATCCTACGTGTGACAACACTCAATGTCATAAATTCTATTGGTATTAATTATGCCTGTTCACGCTGAGTTGCATGTAGCTCGATGCCTGTAACTTAAAGAAGTACCTGAGCTTTTTTTTTTTTCAGGCAAAGTCGAGTGTTTTAGGTCCCATTGACTGTAATAGGAGCTTGCCAAGAAAAGCGCATGAGAACATACTAAGCATGTTTTTCAAATACTCTCATGATTAAAGTCTATGGGTCATGTGAAAAAATGCACAAAGCAGAAAAAGCATAACACTTTAAAATCTCCTGAATATGGTACACTACAATGTGAATGGGGGCTTATCCCCCATTTACACCTAATCAGTTAGTAGTGCATTTCCAAATGTCCTTCAATGCTGAATACTCCAATTTCCATGTTGTTCTATTGTGTCAGTTCACATATGAGTGACATACTGTCTGCCAATGTTCAGAAAAAGAGGTTTCTTTGGGGCATGATTGTGCATTTTAGCCCCAATAGACTTAGGATTACTAAACCTTCGTTTTAAAAATAAAACAAAAAAACAAACATGTCATACTTACCTCCTCTGTGCAGTTGGTTTTGCACAGAGTGGCCCCGATCCTCCTCTTCTGGGGTCCCTCTGCAACGCTCCTGGCTCCTCTTCTTGAGTGCCCCATTGGAGAAGTGCTCTCCCTCAGGGCACTCCTGCGGGCATGCTGCCATGTCCTGCTGCTGCGTCTATTGACACAGGCCTTGACCACACCCCCCCACGTCATTGGATTTGATTGACAGTAGCGGGAGGCAATGGCTGTGCTGCTATCAATCTATCCAATCAGCACCCGAGACACCGGCTGGAGCTTGTGTGCTTGTTCTCTCATCGCTGGAAAGACCGGGCTCAGGTGAGTAAAAGGCGGGGTGCTGCACTATAGAAGGTTTTTCACCTTAATGCATAGAATGCTTTAAGGTGAAAAACCACAAGGGTTTACAGCCCCTTTCAATGGGAGCACCTAAAAAAACATGCTTTTTTTTCTTGGTGTTTGACGTCTAAAAACTAGAGGTACAACGAATGGAAATTTTGGAATGGAAAACCAAAAATGCAGGATGCCAAAAACCAAAACCAAAAATGACAGTTCTTAAAATATATATATAGATCTATATATATAGATATATATATATATTATATATTGTATTATAATGTATTATATGCAACTTTTTTTATCATGAATTCAAATGAATATGAATTTATTGTCGGCCATTATTGGTCCCTTTAGCGCAAGAAAAATGCATCCCTTTAAATTCTATGTATGTCTTCACACTGGTCCGTTGCGCTTCCATTGTGGAGTTAAAAATCCCGCTTGCTACATTTTGGGTACGTTAAAAAAAACGCACCAAAAACTCACCTCCCTGTTGAAATGCATTGAAAATGCAGGAAGAACACATCAACAACGCACCTGTGTTATGTTTTTGTTGCGTTTTTTGAGCCACATGACCATTGAAAAACACACCATAAGCACAGTAAAATCATGGTAAAATCACAGCAAAATTGTGGTACAATTGCGGCAAAATCACGTGCAATTTCAGCGCCATTATCAGCACGTTTTTCTCTTATCAGCAGCTGAAATTTCGGTGCATCTCTACTAACAACCATCTCTCCCGCCTAGTAACTAGCCTTCCATTGGCTAAAATAAAAAACACTCAACCCTGAAAATGTAAGAAAAATGTGCAGAAAATGTGTGCAGAAACTTGAAGAAAAGAAGATGCCGACCCTCAAGTGGGAATGTCGCTTTAATGACAAGATTGTATTTCTTCAAACGTCTTCTATAATATTATTCTGATTTTATTCTGAATGTATTATACTTCGGTTAGCACAGTTTCTCGTTTCTATTACTGATAAGGCTACATTAATGCATTTCAATGAAAGGCGGTATTAAGGTCTCTTTTTTTTTTGCGGCTCGGTTCATGGTAATTATCTATTACAAAGCGCTCATGGCTTAGTGGACTTAAAAGAAAATGTACGAGAGTAAATTTACTTTATAGAAAGCGCTTCCCGTAATGGATTAAACATTTGTTCTCCTACCAAATATACCCTTACTGGTAATGGATATGAAACTTGATATTTCATAATACTATCCTCAATGTTTAATATAAGGATCTCCATCTTTTTGTTTTTATTTGAACTGGCTAAAAGGCAAACAGCAAATGACCTCTCAGGCTTAAAGTAGAACTAAAGTCAAAACCAATTTTGGATAGAGTAAAGGGTGGTGGTGGTGGTGGGGGGGGGGGGGGTGTAACCCCTGTCACTGGGGCGATTTCCCTTCACTTCCTGTCGCCAGGAAATGAGATGAAATCCCCACTAAATGAGGGAAACCCTGATTGTCACCAGAACTAGTGCCTTCATTGGAAAACTTCCCCTTTATCAAAGAGGAACTGCAGTCTGCTCACATAATGTGTAAAAAAAAAAAAAAACATCTTTGCCATTCTGAAGTTTCCCTCCAACCACTTTGCATATTATTAAGTGTTCTTGCATAGCAAGACCACTTACTGTTATCTCACATATATATTATTCTTATTATTATAGCCAAATTTACCACCCTAACTCCTCCCACAGTTTTTACACTACATAGACAAGTAATATACCGAAACGTGCGGATTGTTCCCGAATGGTGTGCTATTACTTTGTGGAACGTTTCGCCGAATGGTTCACGAAATATCGTCGTTTTTGCGGCGAAATTGGTCCCATAGGAATGAATGGGGAAACTAGAGTGGGAGATGACAAAAGCTGGAAAATCAGAACATGATTTCTAAACTGCCGCCACTCCCTCATTTTCAAGCCCACCTACACAAATCTTATATCAAAACGTTCAGCTATCCCTGCTGCCACTAAACATGTCCACGGCTAAGCCATAGTCCTGATAGTTTTCACAATATGACCATTTGTTTGCAACTCACGCCGTCCATTGACATTCATTGAAACTACACTCTAGCCCCCCCCAAATTTGAAGGGCAATTTCTAAACTGCGACTGTGCCTTCATTTTTAATATTTCAGAGACATACTATACATCAAAATCTAGGTCTGGGTCTTGTGATTCTCACAATATAAAGATCTTCGCTGTAGGATGTATAGTTTTTAAAATACGGCCATTTGTTTAGAGGTCATTTCAGGAAATTTTAGCCATTAATCAGAGTGTACTGTTAGTGTTTGTTGCCATGGTTACCAAAGCTTCTGTTATACACAGGGGGGAAGGTGGCTGGAGCATCTCAGCTGATTACAGAGCCCGGGGGAGGGGACAGACACACCATGTACTGATTTATAATAGAGGAATATGATGGGGCAGTTTTGATGGGGTAATTCTGATGGGGCAGTTTTGATGAAGCAGTATTTGGGAAGCATAAACAGGGCATGAGCGTTGCTAGGAAACAGTGGTTGTAAACACAAGATGCTGAGACACTCCAAATGCATGTGACTTCATCTGCTGGACTTGATAATGCTTGTAGACTCCTCCCACAGTTTTCACACTACAGAGACAAATAATATACCGAAACGAGCGGATTGTTCCCGATTGGTGTGTTATTACTTTGTGGAATGTTTTTGCCGAATGGTCCACGAAATGACGTTTTTGCGGCGAAATTGGTCCCATAGGAATGAATGGCGAAATGTTCAAAACTAGAGTGGGAAGTGACAAAAGCTGACAACCCCATGATCAGCCAAAACATTATGACCACCCCATGATCAGCCAAAACATTATGACCGCCCCATGTAAAAAAAAAAATATTTTTGAAAAAAAAAATTATTTTTGAAAAAAGTAAAAAAATAATTTTTGAAAAAAAAAAAAAACTTTGAAAAAAAAATATATTTGAAAAAAAAATATTTTTGAAAAAAAAATTACTTTTAAAAAAAAAATTATTTTTGAAAAAAAAAATATATTTGGAAAAAAAAATATTTTTGAAAAAAAAAAATTTTTTGAAAAAAAAATTACTTTAAAAAAAATAATAATTTCGAAAAAAAAATTATTTTTGAAAAAAAAAATTACCTTTGAAAAAAAAAATTACTTTTGAAAAAAAAAATCATTTTTGAAGAAAAAAAAAATAATTTTTGATTAAAAAAAAATTCATTTTTGAAAAAAAAAATTACTTTTGAAAAAAATGTTCAGCTCTTTCAGCGAATGATGGAACTTTTTTACTACTATTTATACTTTTTAAAATATTAAGCTTTTTAACACTTTTCACAGTTACTCAAGCCACTCCACCCCACCCAGTTACTCCGCCCACTCCAGTTGTAGAGGCAAGAACACTTTCACAATTTCCCCAGAAATTGTACCTTTTCTAGTTTTATATATACTGTGATTCTGTACTTGCCAAATATGCTGCAGAAATCTCCCTCCACTAAGTCTGGCTGCAACCATTTTAACTGTGGGCAGCTGAAGCTGCTGCCTGTTCACTTCCTGGATTTACACAGACACACAGAGGCACACCTCCAGCTCTGCAGCTCTCATTGGCCCTCTTATGACTCATCCCCCCTCCCTTCCTGGCAAACTCTCACGAGAGTGAGAGAGAGAGCTGTGCATGATGTCATAAGCCTAGGCTAATGAACAGGCAAGAAATAGGAAGAGGGCTGTATAAGGTATTTACTGGCAAAAAAAAATGTTTTACTATCCAAAGTTAAAACAACAAGGGCAGAAGATTTAATAGATGGAAAGTGAAATGATTGAAGGTCCGCTTTAATATTCTGATGAGAACCCAAAATTAGGAATATTCTTTCACTTTCAGTCAGTGATAACAGTAAACAGGACAAATAGAGAGGGTGACTCCCTAACAGGGACACAGACAGCAATAAAAACCTGACAGGTGTTGTAATCCCTGTCCACTCCAAACCAAAGCAAAATTTTCCCTTTAGTTATAACTATATTATATAGCAGGCATGTCCAAAGTCCGGCTGCCAGGGAGGGGGCGGGACGAGCACCGTCAGATTACATACAGGAGAATCTCCTGTTTACTCGGCGGCGTCTGTAATAGGAAGTCCCGTTTCCTAGGATGCCATTGGACGACTGTTCTGTCTATCATAGGAGGTGGGACCTTGTATTAAAGAGACTGCCGTGAAAACAGGAGATTCTCCTGTATGTAATTTGTTGACGCTCGTCCCCCCCCCCCCGGCCCCTCCGAGGCTGCAGATGGGCGTCGATCAGGCTGCACTGAATGCAATGGTGAGGCTGCATTTATGGCAATTGTGAGGCTGCATTGATGGGCACTGACCCTTAGTTTGCTTCACAGTTCTTTATTTAAAATTTTATTTTTTTCCTGAAACTTCCCACAGTGAAGGTGTGTGTTATACGCCGATAAATACGGTATATCCAAATAACACGCCCAAGCTCATCCTTAGTCCTGAGCGGCGCTCAAGGATTCGTTGGGACCACAAAAGATAGAGATATACATATATATCCATGTAGCACGCCCAAGCTCACACACAGCCACAAAGGCAAGAGAATTCTTGTTGGGCAGTGTATTATGCCGCGTACACACGGTCGGACTTTTCGTCTACAAAAGTCAGACAGCCTGTCCGACAGACTTCCGGCAGACTTTCGGCGGACTTGCGGCGGACTTGCGGCATACTTTCTAACGAACGGACTTGCCTACACACGACCACACAAAAGTCCGACGGATTCGTACGTGATGACGTACACCGGACTAAAATAAGGAAGTTCATAGCCAGTAGTCAATAGCTGCCCTAGCGTGGCTTTTTGTCCGTCGGACTCTAGCACACAGACGAGCGGATTTCGGGGTCCGTCGTAGTTACGAAGTAAAGATTTGAAGCATGTTTCAAATCTAAAGTACGTCGGATTTGAGGCTAAAAAAGTACGTTGAAAGTCCGGAGAAGCCCACACACGATCGGATTACCAGCCAGCTTTAGTCCGTCAGCGTCCGTTGGACTTTTGTAGACGAAAAGTACGACCGTGTGTACGCGGCATTAGTGATCGGACGAACACACTTAGACCGAATTTTAATGGTTCAAAGAATGTCAGGCAAAATGGTCGGCCCTCACACATGTTCACTTCATCAAATCTGGCCCTCTTTGAAAAAAGTTTGGACACCCCTGTTATATAGGTTTAATGGTTAATTGATTAGGTAATGTTATGCAATGCATCTTAGAGAAAAAGTAATACAGTAGTATACATCAGGGGTAGTGAAATAAAATTCAAGGAGGTCCGGTAACTGAATAATTTTTCCAGCCGAGGTCCGAATCACAAGTCTGTGCCATGAAAGATTACACGCGTCTTCTTTCATTTTTCTTACTGTTTCTTCCACACACTCTGGTAATACTTTGTAAATATAAATGTCCCCAATAGTGTTCCCCCTTACATCAGGTGCCCCTACCAGTGTATTTCATTACATTGGGTGCCCCCATCAGACTACCCCCAAAAATCAGTCGCCACCATCACAGTATACCCTTATATCAGGTTTCCCCATCACAGTGCCACCTTACATCAGGTGTCCCCATCAGAGTGCCCCTTTACGTCAGGTGTCCCCATCAGAGTGCCCCTTTACATCAGGTGTCCCCATCAGATTGCCCCTTTACGTCCGGTGTCCCCATCAGAGTGCCCCTGTACATTAGGTGTCCCAATTACAGTGCCACCTTACATCAGGTGTCCCCATCGGTGCCCCTTTACATGAGGTGTATCCATCAGAGTGCCCCTTTACATTAAGTGTCCCCATTACAATGCCACCTTACATCATGTGTCCTCATCAGTGCCACCTTACATCAGGTGTCCCCATTACAGTGCCCCTTTACATCAGGTGTCCCCATTACACTGCCACCTTACATCAGGTATTCCCAACAGAGTGTCCCCTTACATCAGGTATCCCCCATCACATCAGGTGTCCTCATCAGCGTGCCCCCTTAACATAATATGTGCTCATTAGCGTGCTCATCAGTGTGCCCCTTTAACATAAAATGTGCCCATCAGCATGCCCCTTGTTTCAAATTAAGGGGCACTCTGATTGGTACATTTATTTTAAGGGCATGCTGATGGGCACATTTTGTTGCGCCCATCAGAATGCCCCTTAACATAAAATGTGTCCATCATCATGCTCCTTTAACATAAAATGTGCCCATCAGAGTGGCCCTTTAACATACAATGTGCCCATCAGAGTGCCCCTTAACATAAAATGTGCCCATCAGCATGCCCCTTTAACATAAAATGTGCCCATAAGAGTGAACCTTAACATAAAATAAGGGGGATGCTGATAGGCACATTTTATGTTAAAGGGGCATGCTGATGGGCATATATGTTAGTGGGGGCACGCTGATGGGCACATATTATGTTAAGGGGGCACTCTGATGGGCACATTTTATGTTAAGAGGCACTCTGATGGGCATCAGTGTGCCCCTTAAAAAAATATGCCCAACAGCGTGCACCTTTACAAATTCTGCCCATCAGTGTGCACCTTAACAAATTATGCCCCACATACCTGGAGGTCAGGAGTCAGCACATTTGGCAAGCTACATGGGGGCAGAAGCTCCGAGGCATACCTTTGCAAGTGAGAGGCAGTAGCAGGAAGCTGCAAGCAGCGGGGGGGCGCGCACGTGACATCCCACCCGAACGGGACTGAGAGCGAGAGCCGTGGTCAGGAGCAGGAGGCGGGGCACACGCACGTGATGTCACTGGTTGCTGCGAAATCTGCGGTCCCAGCAAGCCAATGACTGATACCACACTGGCGGCCCAGGCAGGAGCGCCGCGTGGGTCGTGCTCGGACCGTGGGCCGCCATTTAGTGATGGCTAGTATACACCAACATGTTGTCCCTGAAGTTAATGTGTTGACAACAGAAAAACTGGCATAGGGATTTGAGCAACTTTGACAAGAGCCAAATTGTAATGGCTCAACAAATGGGTCAACTCCAAAACTGCAGCTCTTGTGAGATGTTCCTGGTCTGCAGTTGGATCTACCAAAAGTGGTCCAAGGAAGGAAAACTGATGAACTGGCGACAGGGAGCTGGGCGGTCAGGGCTCATTGATGACGTGAGGAGTGAAGGCTGGCCTGTGTAGTCTGAGCCAACAGATGAGCTACTGTAGCTGAAATGGCTGAAAAAGTTAATCCTGGCTCTGATAGAAAGGTGGCAGAACACACAGTGCAGTGCAGTTTGTTGTGTATGGGGCTGTGTAGCCGCAGACTGGTCAGGGTGCCCATGCTGACCCGTGTCCACAGCCAAAAGCACCTACAATGAGTACAAGACCATCAGAACTGGACCACAGAGCAATGGAAGACAGAGACCTGGTCTGATAAAATCGAGAACAGTTTGCAAAACACAACAACGAGTTCAAGCATCTGTGGGATATGCTGGAAAAACAAGTCTGATCCATGGAGACCCCACTCCACCTCACAACTTACAGGACTTAAAGGATCAGCTTGGTGCCAGATACCACACAATACCTTATGAGGTCTAGTGGAGTTCATGCCTTGACAGGTCATGGTGGACAGTCATAATGTTATGGTGTAATTCTCAAGAGCATCATACCAATCATGGTAGTAACTAATATGGTTGACACTTTACATGTGCTGAATAAAATAGAATGTTTAGTAATATAGATGATTAAAGTATAGCATGGGTTTGACTCAAAATCTTATTATATATATATGGTTTGCAAAGATTTTAAAAAGTTGTTTTGAAGCTTACTGCTTAATACATTTCTATAAATAATTTAGAAATAATTCCTTGTGGCTTGCTGATGCATCTACCTGTATTATCCTCTTATTATGGCTCATAACATTTCAATATAAGTTAAGCAATCCATACAGTAGATTATACAATTTTCTCCCATGGTGGAAGGAAAGAAAATTGCTTGATTATCCCATCAACAGAGTCAGTGTTGATGGAGAAATCCCTCCCATCGCACTAATGTGTTCTGCCGGCAGGGAGCCATCCCTGCCGGCAGAACGCGATTACTGCTAGCATCTTTATCCACCGGCAGTGATTGCATGCAAAAAATTTGACAGGGCTGGTTGTACTGAAATTGATCGATCGATTTACGGATCGTTAGTATGGTGCTTTCGACAGCCGATTCCGGTTTTTACGTACGACAAAAGCTGGATGTGAAGGCTATAAAATTGTAATCGTACGTGAACACAACATCCAACTTTTAATTAGTACGGTTTTCATCCGAAAAAAATCGTAAGAGCAAGACTACGCATGCTCAGAAACGAAAGAATACATACAAAACTATTCAACACATTACATCACTTCTGAAGTTGAATTCTGTAGTATGAGTATTTTCATATGGTGAGTAACCTCTTCACTTTCGATATGAGACTAGCATGCAACAAAAAACGGACAAACGTTTGTTAGAAAATCTGATTGTGTGTACGAGGCTTTAGTGGAGTAGTGAGTGATACTGCTGTCATGCCTCCTGTCGGACTATAGTGGCAGAGCCTAATGCACGATTATAATGAGGCCCCCAAGCACCTGGGTTCTTTGGGCAGTGCCCAGGCGGCCCATGCATTAAGACAGCCCTGGAGTGTTGGCCAGTGTATCCCCTGCTTTGCTCTGTGGTTTCACCAGTGGCTGGTGGGACGAAGCACATACTATACCAATATACCGTATATACTCGAGTATAAGTCGAATTTTTCAGCCCTTTTTTTTGGGCTGAAAGTGTCCCTTCGACTTATACTCGAGTCACCGCCATCTGTCTGCATGATCAGCGTGTCATGCAGGCAGACGGCGGCCGGCGTGTGATGATAGTGTTCGGCGGCTATTGCAGCTTTCAAAAGCCGCGCCTCCTGCTCGTCTGTGATAGGCTGAACAGCTGTCAGTGTACAGCCTATCACGGACATTCTCTCATCCTTGTCCGTGGTATGAGAATGAGAGAATGTCCGTGATAGGCAGTCAGCGGTCAGCCTATCACAGACGAGGAGGAGGCGCGGCTTTTGAACTGTGGAATGGCCGCCGAACACTATCATCACACGCCGGCCGCCGTTTGAGGATGGAGATCACCACAGGGAGGATGGAGATCGCCACAGGGAGGCTGCACAGGACACAGGTAGGCTGCACATGCACACAGGACACATGCATACAGGACATGTACAGGACACAGGACATGTACAGGACACACATGTACAGGACACACATGTACAGGACTCATACACATGTACAGGACACAGGACACATGCACAGGGTACAGGTAGGCTGCACAGGACACAGGGAGGCAGGCAGCTGCAGATGGGCATTGTTGACCCTCTGCATTTCTCACCCTCGTCTTATACTCGGGTCAATACATTTTTCCCAGTTTTTTGTGGTAAATTAGGGGCCTCGACTTATAGTCGGGATGACTTATACTCGAGTATATACGGTAGTATGTTTTTAGTCGAAGGGAGAGTTCCCTTCGAAGTCATGTGAAGTCATACACATACAAAAAAAAATCCAAATACTAAATTATTACAGCATCATATACTTTTTTCTGTTTCTGATTTTCCACTATAATAGACTCGGGGTTATTTTTCCTAGACAGCTTTTTACCCTTTTTGTAGATTTCTTTTACACTTAAACCTGTTAACGTAAAAAATACGACAAATGTCCATACCTGGACAATATATTGTAGCTGAATAAATGGTTTCAATTTTAAAATCAAGAAAACATCTAAATCTTACAATGTAGCTACAAATAAAACGTAAAATTTATATCAAATACTTACCGTAATTTTCCTTTCCTGATGGACTCCATGGCAGCCTACGTATGGGTTAATCCCGCCTCTCATACCTCATAGGACCCCACTCCCATAAATCTTTGCTTCTAGACAGAGACCGTGTTCCGTAACTTAGCCTACTCCAGCAAATGGGAGGGAACTCCTGCTGCCATGGAGTCCATCAGGAAAGGAAAATTACTGTAAGTATTTGATATAAATTTTCTGTTTTCCTGACAGACTCCATGGCAGCCTACGTATGGGAAATAACTAGCCATACACACCCGGGTGGGTAATTGCTGGATAAAGAAAAAAAGATTTAATTGGCACCATCAACAGATAATACGTGCAAACCAAAGTTAACCGAAGACAAAGAAGCTGGTTCTACACAATAGTGCGTCATAAAAGTGTTAATTGATGACCATTTGGCCGCTTTACAGATTACTTCCGGAGATACATGCCGGGATGCTGCCCACGATGTAGAAACGCTCCTGGTAGAATGAGCGGTCACTGCCTCCGGAGGAGCCAAACCCTTAGACCTATAAGCCCACTGAATGGCCTGAACGATCCATGCTGCGATGGTCCTAGAGGAAGCACGCAATCCCTTGTTTTTACCATGGAAGAGAACAAACAGGTGATCAGACTGGCGAAAGGAAGCTGTGGCTTCTAAGTATTGTTTTAGAACCTCTCCAACATCTAGAGGGTGAATATTAGAGTCCTCAGTAGACCTGATCGTAGAAAGGACAATCTCCTGATTCTCATGGAAGACAGTTGTTACTTTTGGATTTGAACCTAACATGGGAATCAAGACCACTCGATTTGGGAAGAAGGTAAGGAATGGTTCTTTGCATCCTAAGGAACCAATTTCGGAAACCCTCTTGGCCGATGTTATGGCTACTAGAAAGACCACTTTGAGAGAAAGCTCTTTAATCGATTATTGGTCCATATGTCGTATTTCTTTTCCTGAGAAGAAATCCAAGACAAGAGGAAGATCCCATTTAGAAAATCTTGGTTTTCTTTGAGGCCTAAGCCTTATTTCTCCCCTGAAGAACTGCCTAGTAAGAGGGTGTCTGGCCCATGATACGCCTGTGAAGGCCGAGATTGCAGAAACCTGGACTCGCAAGGAACTAACCGATAAAGACAGATTCAGGCCAGTTTGTAGAAAACCCAGAATATCCTGAATCTTTGGGTCATTACAGGAACCATTGGTGGAAACAACGTAGTCCGCAAACTTCGCCCAAATTCTTTGGTACACTCTGTTGATGCCCGCTCTTCTGGCATTCAACAATGTAGCAATAGCTGTACTCGAACATCCTAGCACTTCCAGCCTTCCCCTCTCAACCACCAAGCCATCAGATGGAGATGGGATGGGCATGGGTGAAGAGACGTTCCCTGCAACAGGAGATCTGGTCTGGACGGGAGAGGGACCGGCTCCCGGTAACTGAGCTGAATCAGGAGAGGAAACCATGGCCTGTTAGGCCAAAACGGGACAATTGCCACTACTTCGACATCCTCCCACTTGAGCCTCGATAGAAATCGAAGAATGAATGGAACCGGGGGAAAGGCATAAGCCCTGTGGAATCTCCACTGGTCCGTCAAGGCATCCACTCCGAAGGCCTGGGGACAACGACACCTCGTGTAATATTTCTCCAGTTTGAAGTTGCAAGGGGGAGCAAACAGTTCTACTTCCGGCATCATCCCTAGAGACAGGCCCCAGTTGAAATCTGCGGTGTGGAGAGACCACTCGTTGTTGTCCAGGGTGACTCTTGAAAGGAAGTCTGCCTGGACATTCTGAGTTCCGGGGAGATAAACAGCCGTTAGATTTGTCAAGTTCGTCTGGGCCCAGGGCATGATCGGGCTTACTTCCTTCAGTAAGGAGAGACTGCGGGTGCCCCCCTGTCTCTTGATATATGATACTGCGGTCGTATTGTATAGCCTCAGGAGGACTGAGGCCCCTGATATCAGATGGAGAAAAGCTTGGAGAGCACAGAAGGCAGCTCGAAGCTCCAGAATATTTGAGACTACCCCCTGGGACGGGAAATCCCATTTGCCTTGGGCTACCTCCGTCAGACAGAGAGCGCCCCAACCTCTGTTGCTGGCATCCGTTGTCACCAAGATCCAGGTGACAGGTGCTATGGAATGGCAATTGAGGAGATTTCTCCGTTGTAGCCACCAGGGGAGGCTCTCCCGCATGGAAGGGGTTATCCGTACAAGATGGTCTCGAGACCCTGGATCCCACTGTTGGAGAAACCCCCTCTGAAAAGGCCCTATCTTCCATTGCGCCCACTTCACCATGGGAACTGTGGCTACCATGGTGCCGATTATCTTTAGGCATTGTGAGGCTCTGAGAAGAAATGATGACAATGCGAGACGAATTCTTTCAGCGGAATTTTCTCCAGAGGCAGGGAGATGGTGCTCTCCACCGTGTTGAATTGGGCTCCGAGGAATATTAGAGCCTGTGTCGGGACTAGATGACTTTTCTCTCTGTTCAACAGCCAACCGAACTCTGTCAGGGTAGAGATGACTTGATCTCGATGTGACAACATCTGTTCTCTGTCTTGTACCAGCAGGAGTAGGTCGTCCAAATAATGGTGTAACCGAATACCTCTGACCCGGATTAATGCCACCACAGCCAATAAGAGCTTCGAAAACACTTGAGGCGATGTTGTAAGCCCGAATGGGAGACATGTAAATTGGAGATGCCTCTGGTCTACTGCAAATCGGAGATACATCTGGAATTCCTTTGCAATCGGCACATGAAAGTAGGCATCTTTCAGGTCTATGGAGACAAGCCAATCTCCTGGTTGTATTGTTTGTCTAATTGTCAGCAGAGTTTCCATCTTGAATTTTTCCTTCTTGATGAAGGAGTTCAGATGTGTCATGTCGATTACTGGCCTCCAGGAGCCATTCTTTTTGAGGACCATGAAAAGGGGGGGAATAAACCCCTAGAAATCTTTCTTCTGATGGTACCTGAATGGCGGCCCCCTGAGCTATCATTGAATCTGTATATGATAGAAGAATTTGTTTCTTTTCTTCTGAATGCGGAAGGACCGTAGGAACAAACTGGTGTATGGGTGGACTGTTGAATACCCAAGTATGACCTGAGGAGACCGTTTTGACGGTCCAGTAGTCTTGAATCGAGGCTGCCCAGACGTGCTGATAACGGAGTAAACGAGCCCCTACTTGCTCCGTCTGGACAGGCGCCATATCAAAAGGACTTGGAAGCCTCCCGTCCCCCTGATGGGGCTGTCTTTGAGGATTTTTGGCCGGAAGGTTGGCTTCTCCTCCAGTTTTTTCGAAACTCACGGCCAGGTCTGTAGCGGCGAGCATCTCTAGCGCGCTCTGGCTCTTGCCTAGGTTGAGTTCTTCTTTGGTTTAGGATACGACAGTCCTGGGGTAAGAACCCTGATTTACCACCAGTAGCACGGGTAATGGCAGAGTCAAGTTTGTTTCCAAAGAGTGAGGAACCCTCAAATGGAATCCTACACCATGCTTGTTTAGAAGCAGGGTCTGCAACCCACGGGCGTAACCACAGGGCGCGTTTGGCTGTAACTGAAGAGAGCATGACACGTGCCACAAGACGAATAATGTCAATGGATGCTTCCCCCAGGAAGACCGATGCCAGCTTCAGCTCATGTACTGGAGAGCTCTTGAATAAGTCTTCAGACACACTTCCTAAAGCTGCACCCACATCGTCCGTCCAAGACTCCATAGCTTTAGACAAAGCTGCAAGGGCCAGGGCTGGTTTACAAGCCATACCCGCTGTGATATAAATACGCTTTAAGTCCGTATCAATCTTCCTCTCCAAACCATCCTTGAAAGAGACAGTATCCTCTAGAGGGAGTGTAACATGTCTCACCAGCCTCATGAGAGCTGCATCAATAAGGGGTGCCGATTCTAGATGTTTTACTTCATCACTCTTGAATGGATACATCTTTGCTATCTTTGAAATTAAAGAGTTTTTCCTTTCAACTTTACCCCATTCATTCGAGATAATTTCGCCAAGTTCACCCAGGAAGGGGAAATTTGGGCGATCTTTCTTAAGATGTTTAAAGTATTTCCTCTGCTTAGAGGGTGCCTCTACTGGTTCTTCCCATCTCAATGCGTCTTTAACCGCTCTGACCAACTGTGGAACCAGGGAGAAATCAAAACCTGCACCAGGCTCATTCATCTCTGCCTCGCTGTCCGAGGAACCACTCAAAGAGAGACTATGTTGAGATAGACCCGGAATTTCGGGGTCAGTTTCCTCAACAACTGGAGCTGTAACAGACGGAGGAATAACTGCCCGGTCAAAATCTGTTTTGTTAAGAGATTCTTGGACCACTTTCCTGACCAGAGCTTCTACTTGCTGGTCTCCAGCTCCTCTTTCTTTCGTAGCTCTAGAATAACATAACTCACAGAGGGATTTACCCTCTGGGACTTGAGTTTTACATCCCCAGCAAGCTTTTTTCTCCGAGCGGCTGGAATGGCGGTAAGAATAGTGTCTGGATCTGGATCTTGACCCCTGTTTGCGGTGTCTGGAGGACGACCTAGCACGTCTAGAACTTGACGTGGACTTGTGATGTTGTGACCTAGACTGGTCTTTCTCTTTGTGTGCCGATAATTGAGGTTCAGACCTAGAAGGGCTGAGGGAAAAGAAAAGAATACCTTGCTCCTAAATAATACCGCAAACAATACAGGCAGAATGAAAAAACAAAAAATTTTCATCCTACCTGCGGTGCAAGGGTTGGCCCCTAGGGGGCGGTGACACATCCATGGCAACAGAATCAAAAGACTGAAAACAATCCAATAAAAACTAATGAATAACAGACTTTTTCTTTTTTTAAAAAAAGCAGTTTACCAAATAGCACAAAATCCCCTACCTTAGATGCCAGAGGAACTAACACAGGGAAGCCTGCTGCCTGAGCGGTGAAAGCAACCCAAATAACAGCTGCTTCTGACAGCTATTTGAATCTGCCGCCTGATGATGACGTCATCGCGTCTACAGCGTACCTACGCTGTGACCGACGCCGCTCTACGGCGCTCGCGCGCATGCGCGACCGCCGCCATCTCGCCCGGACCGCGCAGGCGCGAACCAAGCTTTGATCTCAATCGAGACTTTGCAGCTGCGCAATCAGAGTGGGAAGCGGCGGACTGGAACGCAGATGCGTCCCAGCCGCCATGGCCAAACAAACAAACCAGAGCTACGGGGACAAAACAACACACACAAACTGGCTGCCATGTATGAAAAACAAAAGGGCATACATTACCACGACGGCACAAACGAGATCCGTCCTGGGACTGGGAGCTATGAGACCGCTCACTGCACAACCGGGGTATTGTAAGAGGAGGCCTCCCGCTAATAGCTGGGACGTTTGGCCATGTTGCCGCTTTCCAGCCAATGGCTGGCTAGTAAGATCTTCAAGGCATCGCAATAAACCACCGGTGTCCGCCCTGCTAATAGCTGGGGAAGCTGGACTTCAGCAAGACACCGCTATCACCATCAATCATGTGCAAAACCACCAGGACTGGATCAATAAACTCCGTAAGGTAAGAAATACACCTTGGTCCTAGGAAGAGGACAAAAAAGGAACACGGTCTCTGTCTAGAAGCAAAGATTTATGGGAGTGAGGTCCTATGAGGTATTAGAGGCGGGATTAACCCATACGTAGGCTGCCATGGAGTCTGTCAGGAAAGATTATTATTTCATGAAGATTTACTAATGATAGTTACTAATTTTTGCACATTATATTTGCCCAATGGCTATGGATGGTATTTATTTTCCAGAATAATACTTGCAGCCAAGGTAGTGTTGGCTGCATTATTATATTAACGCTCAGGAGGCTCAGTCTAGGAGGTATCTGAGGTTGTGAAAAATAATAATTGCTTGGGGCTCTCCAAGACACAAGAGACAGCCAACAGACTCTGTAGTAATTGAGCTTGGCAGGTGAAGGCTCTAAGTGGCCTCTATTTGCTTTCTAAGGAGAAAGGAGGTCAGTAATTAAAAAAAGGGAACACATCCTTATACAAATTAGGTGTTTGATTTTATTTCTAATTCCAGACATAAACCTGGGTCTCTCAGACATAAATCTATCACAAGATTGAATTTAATCCAAAATCTAGGGCTAAACACAGGCTTTGGCACATCAATGCCCTCTTATATCATGTGATACTGTGGCCTCATCCACACTGGAAGTTTTTTTCTGCTGCTTGTAGGGGCGTTTTTCTTCCTGCCTGTAAACTCACCTGCATGTAAAGCCTCGTACACACGATTGGATTTTCCACAGACAAAACCTCTGACTTTTGTCCGAAGGCGTGTGCCTGGATTTTGTCTTGCATACAAACGGCAAGGAATTGTCGGCCAACAAAAACGAACATTGTGAAGTACGACATGGTTTTTCAGCTCTTTAGCGCCACCCTTTGGGCTCCTTATGCTAATTTCGTGTTAGTAGAAGTTTGTTGAGTGTTGATTTGCGCTTTTCATTTCGCGCTTTTCATTTAGCGCTTTTCAGTTTGTTTCTGAACGGCTGTTCGTCAACCAGACATGTTGAAGAATCGGAGGAGATAATGTGTTATTTATTATTGGCCTTGGAGTTATTGCTTTGTCCAGTCCAGGAACAGGAGGAGGAGGAGTTCTTGGACCAAAAATTATTAATCGTGACCAATTATGTCATATGCCTTTGCTGCGGGAGCTCCGGGAGAATAATCCAGATGTTTTCGGAATTATCTCCGGATGACCCCTGCTTTCACCAACTCTTGGCATTGTTGACCCCCTATATTATAAAGCAGGACACATGCAGAAGGCTTTTATTTTATTTTTTGGTTGAATAATAATTGTTTGATTTGTTACATTTTCTATATTTTTGGATGCATAGAATTTTGGTTAAGTTCTATTGGCAGATAGCATGTCTAATTTTATTTGTTTTCTTTATTTAATGCACAATAAAAAATTGTGTAGAATAATACTTGGCTATGTGTTTTACTTCAAATGACAGTTTGGGAGTAGGCAGTTACATTTAAAAAAATACAATGAAAAATTGACAAGGGACACCAACATAGTTGTTTCTTTGATCTTAAAAATAAAGAGATAATGGTGTTGTGGGAACTTGCCCCCCCCCCCCCCCAAAAAAAAGCATAATAATATTATTCTTGATATCACTAGAAAAAAAAGCCTTTGAAAATTTGTTTGCAATAACTCCATCAGTATCACCAGCAAAGCAGCTTCATTATTATCCCATTAAAGAAGAAGAGAATTGTGCGCTGCATTTCGAGATTTGCCGCATCACGAATGTTAATTCTCTGTTACGAATTCTAGTTTACAAGACTGACCGCTTCCGGCTCGTCCTTGCTTCCGAGCATGCGTGTTTGTGCTTTGGACTTTTGTATGACGGCACTCGTGTACACATGCTCGGAAAATCCGACAACACACATTTGTCCGCGGAAAATTTGAAAGCCTGCCATCCAACATTTGTCTGTGGAAAATCCGACAATTGTCCAATGGAGCGTACAAACGATCGGATTTTCCACCAACAGCCTGTCATCACACATTTCCGGACGGAAAATTTGATTGTGTGTATGAGGCTTTATATCATGTGATACTGTTAATTCAGTTCAGTGGTCAGAATAAATTATTATTCTGGCCAATTAAATTAATTAACGGCCCAAGCGCTTCACTGATGAACAGGTTCAGCTCATGTAAGAGGATTTAGGCTGGTTACAGTCTCCTGTCATGCGAATTGGATGCGGAGAAAACCCCATCCAATTCGCATGACAGGAGACTGTAACCGGCTCTCAATGGAGCCAGTTCACACATCTCCGGAGCGGCCACGGAGCGCACTGGAAAAGGGTCCAGTGCGGCTTTGGCTCCGTTTCAGGTGCAAATTCAGCCAAAAATGTGTTACCTGATTTGCACCTGAAACAGTGTACAGGGACGCACCGGACCCCCTGCTATGAGCCGCCGCCACAGCTATTGTGAACCCAGCCTTAAGGTTGTATTAAACCCAAAGCCAAAAGTGGCTGAGAGGCTGAGCCGGATGCCGGTCCAGGCATGTGGGTGGATCCCGACCATATGGTCGCGATCTTTCCCGAGCCTGGACCTGCTCTGTGATGTCAGCGGGGCTTCTCTGCTGAAAGCGGGTCGCAGGAGTGCAAAATGATCTGCACTGCTGTGATCCACAGAAGAAGTACAGCCAACGAGCTTTGGCTGTACTCCTCCTTTAAAGATTTGGGAGCCATGGCTTAATGATGCGTTACCTTCTTCCACCTGGCCAGCCTGTCCTATTTTTTAGCTCTTGTTTTGGGGTATACCTGAGTCCATGGGGATTCTTCCCCAACCTTTCCCCCTATTTGTTTTCCCTTATACTCTCTTGTCTCCCCCTCCTCATTTTTTTATTTTAGCTAGCCCCTTGATGTGACCTATTTTACCCAAATCTTGACACCAACCTTAAAGCGGGAGTCCGGCAAAAAATTTTTTTTTAGATGTCAGCAGCTGCAAATACTACAGCTGCTGACTTTTAAAATAAGGTCACTCACCTGTCCTGGGGTCCAGCGATGTCGGCACCAGAGACCGAACCGTCCCTCGATCCTCGGGTGCTGCCGCCACCATTCTCAATGAGGGAATCAGGAAGTGAAGCGTTGCCGCTTCACTTCCCAGTTCCCTACTGCGCATGCGCGAGTCGCGCTGCGCGTTCTCCATTGTCCCCACTATCTCCTGGGACCTGTGTCTTTCCCAGGAGACAGTGGGGGAGTGCGGGAGGGGGCGTGACTCCCGCAGGAGTCTATTCCCAGAAGTGGGTGCAGATACCTGTATTATACAGGTATCTGCACCCCCCTCCCCCCTGAAAGGTGCCAATTGTGACACCGGAGGGGGGGAGGAATCCGATGAGCGGAAGTTCCACTTTTGGGTGGAACTCCTCTTTAAGCGGTCTGCCCCTTGGGAGTTTGAACTTGTGTTAGTATCCTTGCTTTGTACTATGTTTCATGCAGATGCTTTAGCCCCTGCGTGGGCTTGACAGCTGTTCATTTCTTTTCCTAAACCGGTGGTAAAGTTCGCTTTGTGATTTTTACCTACAATTAAGCTTATAATAAGGCTTACCTGTAAGTAAAATGATCTCCTAAATGTGCACAGTTTAGGAGATATTCACCCTGGATGCAGCCGGTGACTTCAGCGAACCTGGAAGGCAGACTGGGGGGGAAGATGGAAGCCCTCTCAGCGGTGACAGTGCACCACTGGAGGGCTTAGTTTTAAGGTAAGTATTTCATAATGTGCTAGTATGCGATGCATACTAGCACATGATGCTATTATTTTGCAGGGGAAAGGTATTTTTTTTTTATTTAATTTTTTTCTTGCACTGGCTTACTACCGCTTTAATGTACCAATAAAAAGAATAGAAAAAAAACAGACTCACTGGCAGGATCACCAGGTGAAAATAAAAGAAAGAAATCCTAAAAAATAAAACTATTACATTTAAGAATTGGTAATCTGCAATATAATAAATGATTGCTCTTGGGTTTGTTACTATGACTGTGTATCACCTGAGGCTAGTCACTTATATAAGGGTTTATTATCACCTTAAATTGCCATATAAATTTCCTGGGAAATTACAAAAGTTCTATAGGAAAAACGTTATCCCCAACGCTAACAAGTTCTATTTGGTGTCTAGCACAATTGTATTATTATTATTCGCTCCAATTCTCCTGTCTGCTTAATATACTGTACTTCCCATTTCAGGTTCTCCGAGCCGCCATTGTGACAGTGAACGGTTCTTTTCTCTGCAGAAAGCGGGGCATCAGATATCAGCGCACGGCGTCCACAGACGCACGCTAACACCTATAGCTTAGCAAGCACATATAAATATTTATAAGCAGATGCATTGTTTGGCGATAAAAAGAACCAAGGTTATAAAACAGGCTAGGAAAATTTACAAGGGCATCCCCGTCTCTGTTATTCAGCCCGTATAACCGGCAATTATTGTTCACATCACAATTTTCTTTTAAAACCCTGACAAGTGGAATCTGAAAGACCTTGAACCTTCATGGGGTCATTGAAATTTTGCTGTGAGATCAAAAATTTTGCAGATTTTTCCTAAAGTCATTCAGATCCATATTACAGCCGAGAACTACAGTGTTCTTCGTGACATATTTCCCGTTATGCTCATGGTATTGGATTACATATATCTATTATACTCTGGGTTGAAAAAATCAATAGACATAATATGTAAAGATCCTGATCTCTGCAGTATGCATTACTCAGTTGTTATTTGATCTAGTAGTTTGCAGATGTTTTCTCTGCAGAATGAATAGAGTGCAAAGTCTGTGCTGCCTTTGGATGAGAAAAGCTGGATTGGTAAATACAGACCACAGCAGCCTGTTATTAAATGATATTCAGGGGCAGAGAATGTACAATGAAGATAAGTGACAGCTAAGAAAATGGGATTTTTTTTTCCATGTCAAAGTCAAATATTAGGACTTACAGCCTTACATAATGAATCAACTGATTAACCACTTGTATACCCGCCTGTAATACCGCTTTATTACCAGGCCTTTTCTTTCTGTGCTATAATGCATTATATTTCCTATAATACCTTAATCAGGAAAATGCTGCATTATGGGCACTATATACATGTATGTAGAAGTGACAAGCAGACTGCTGCCTGTTAGGTGAAAGCCATCCGATTGCTCCTACGCACAACCGGTACCCCCCCCCGTACGCCACCCCCCCGCCATGTATTCCAGACTCCACTTGCCCATCTGCGGGCCCGGGACTTACATGGCGGGCGCCAGCGGGTAGATGGTAGGGAGAACAGCGGACACACATCTCTCTCCTCCCCTTCTTGTTGCTGACCCGGAAAGCGACGTGTATGACGTCACTTCTGGGTCACCCTGCCTTTTTCCCCGGCTAGCATAACAGGGAAGGGATGTATGGAAATGAGATGTGGAATGCGATCCAGACCCTGCATGTCTCATTATAGAGAACCTGTCACCTAAAAACCATCACATAGAGGACTTTTTGTCCCCTATGTGTTGAAAAAAAAAAAAGCAAGCAAGAACATTAAAAAAAAAAAATAAATAAAGTTACACCCAAGCACATAAAATCCCCCCAAAAATTGTTTTATCCCCCCCCCACATATACGCACCTAAACGCTTAAACGCATGCATGGGGGGGGGGGGCGCCTACACATGAAAACGATTGTGATACATATGTCACATAGTGAGAGCAATAATTCTAGCACAAGACCTCCTTTGTAACACTAAACTGATGGCCCATAGGGGTCTTTTGAAGTATCACCTATGGAAAATATAGGGTACTGAACTATGTCATCATTTCACGGGCGCACACAAGCTTAAGGTTTGACATGTTGGGTGTCTATTTACTCAGTGCAACCTCCTCTTTTATATTGTATCAAAATTTGGGGAGTTTTTTGCATTTGTTTGCCCTAAAATTCACTTTAGTGTGTTTTTTACTTAAATATTGAGTTTCCAAGACCTTTGCCATAATTTAATCAAGAAAAAAAAAGTCGGTCTTACTGTCTTTTTTTATGGGGTGGGGAGCTTCAGAATTCTCTGCCTATAGGCTCCTGAGATGTAAATCTGGCTCTGTATACACATCCTCCTGCCTTTACAATATATACCACCTCCCTCCATAAAGTGTATACACCCCTCTTCTGCTTTTACTTGTGTGACACCTACCACAGAATACATATTAATTTATTACATTTTCTTTATGAAGAAAAACTATTTGATTGATATATTTTATAACAGAATGAAAGGGAAAATTGTGGGTATTTTTTTATATAGTAAAAAAATAAATAAACAAATGGTTAAAAAACACCAAAATAAAGTTAAAGATGTATTTGTGTCTATTTGTCTAAAAAAATGATATAACGTTTATTTGGGAACACTATTGAATGACCGAATAATTGTCAGCCAAACTATCACAGAACTAAAAACTGAAAAATGGTTTGGAAAAGAAGCAAGTAAAACATGCTAGTAATGAGGTGGTTAATGAAGCATGAAAATTAAAAAAGACTGAAAATATCTTTTGAAATTGCAGCAACAAATTAATGTATATATGCAATTTTAAGATCTACTTTATCTAACATTTATATAAGTTATTTCTTCCTAATAAAGTAAAATAATTTACAGTTATGCTATGCTGCAAAAGTTTTTTTTTTTTTTTTTACTTTGCTGTTGTTTTTTTTCCAGTTGCAGTCATTTGTTTTAATTTGTATGTATATGTAAATTCTCTTACCTAAATAATTGACTCCTTCTTCTGGTGTAATTGTTCCATATTTTACCATCATTTTCACAAAGTCAATAAGAGTTTTCATTATGGTTATTAAGGTTTCCTTTTCTTTAGCATCATTTTCTATGGATGAAAATGTGGAAATTAGGTTAAACTATAACATTTATAAAACACAACTATAATTACTAATTTTAAATACAATGTTATCAATATATTATCAATCACTGCTCAGTTAAAGTAATCTTGCCATACCTTATACAATTATAAGCAACACTGTCATATAAGTTCCTGTATCATGAGGTGACGGTACAAACCCTTTGCCTTTAGAATGAGGTTCCATTCACACCAACGCGTGCTTACACTTACATGCTTTTTGCAAAAACGCAGGATATTATTTTTAACATGTGCTCCTATGGAACACGTTCACATCAATGCGTTTTTGTGCCTCTGCATTTTTGGGAAGGGTCATAGACTTTTTTAAAACAGAAAACGCTGCTTTTTTTGCATTTTTGGTTTAAAAGGCTTCAACGGAGAAGCTGCAGAAAAGCATGTAAAATGTTGCTGGAATTTGCATTTTTTAATCTGTCCAAGACCAATCCCCCCCCCCCCCAAAAAAAAACACAAAAAACCCCACAAATCATAAATTGCAGCAAAAACGTGTGTTCAAAAATGCAAAAAGCACTGCAGAAACGCTCAAAAGCAACATGAATCAAGCCTAACAGTGCTAAGTGGCTAACAGTGCTTGGAATCCAAACACTTTTTTTTACAAATACCAACTATCTGAAGAATAATAGGCACCCCCCTCCTCCCCCATTTTTTTCAAAAGGTCACACGGGCATTTCATTATAGAATACTGATGTGGAATCATAGGCAAAATATACTCCAAATTTCAGATGCTGGTATGAAAAATAAAAAAGAAGCTATAACACATTACGGCAGCTGTAATTGTATACCAATTTTGCTTTATAGTTTTTATTTTGTAAAGACAGGTTTGCTTTAAATGTAGTACCAATTTTTCCAAAAAAAACAAAAACATTTAATTAAATTGGATGATAAGAACATTAAATCAACTTTTGTTACATCATCATGGAGGGGCAATAGAGATAGACTCTACTGTGTTCCAGGTATGAGACAGGAAGTCTCGGCTCGGAACACAGTGCGCTATGCTGTATGTAGCCTTAGCCTCTAACAAAAGCTGGAGTTCAGCTTTAGAGTAGACCTAAAGGCAAACATTTTTTTTTAAGTTTGGATAGAGGAAGAGAGGGATATAACCCTGTCAATTATACGTTTGCCACCTGTGTCCCATTGGGAAAATTTCCTCTCACTTCCTATCCCACAGGCAAAACCGGAAGTGGGAGGAAATCACTCCAAATTGAGGGAATCCCTGGTTATCACCTGTGTGTGCCCCCAATGGAAGATTTTCCCTATATTACTATTCTGGTGCCAATCCACATTTTTGAAATTTTTGTGTTTATTGTAGCTGTGAAACGTTCTGTCCACTTCCTCTCAGGAAACAGAGAGCATCAGTATGGTAATCATGGCAACAGGTTTTGGGGGCAGGTCCGACTTTCTCAAGCCTTGGCGGAATGTATCACAGCTGGAGCTCGGACTGCTGTTCAGCTGAACAGTAACGTAGAGGTGTTTGGCAGCTGTGGACAGGTGCCAGGTCTTCCAATGTGGCCCAGGAAGGTCAAAAAGTTATGCCGCGTACACACGGTCGTACTTTTCGTCTACAAAAGTCCAACGGACGCTGACGGACTAAAGCTGGCTGGTAATCCGATCGTGTGTGGGCTTCTCCGGACTTTCAACCGACTTTTTTAGCCTCAAATCCGACGTACTTTAGATTTGAAACATGCTTTAAAACTTTACTTCGTAACTACGACGGACCCCGAAATCCGCTCGTCTGTGTGCTAGTCCGACGGACAAAAAGCCACGCTAGGGCACCTATTGGCTACTGGCTATGAACTTCCTTATTTTAGTCCGGTGTACGTCATCACGTACGAATCCGACCGACTTTTGTGTGGTCGTGTGTAGGCAAGTCCGGTCGTTAGAAAGTAGGCCGCAAGTCCGCCGCAAGTCCACCGAAAGTCTGCCGGAAGTCTGTCGGACAGGCTGTCCGACTTTTGTAGACGAAAAGTACGACCGTGTGTACGCGGCATTAGACAGCCCTACTCTATGCTTTTCCAATGAAGGTTAATACAATGGTGTAGGAATAGGATTAAATAAGCTATTATTTATTATATACCTGCATTAAGGCTCTTAATGAGTTGATAAAAGTTTGGGAAATATTGTAAATCTTCAAAGTTTTCTTCCAATGGCATTTCATTCCTCCTTTCCATATTAGGTGCAGGGGACCAGTCACTGTCAGCAACATTGGTGCTCTGTTCTGAGACTTCCTTCTCTTGTGGTTCCTTAATTATAAGTATACAAAAAAATAAAATAGAGTAATATAAAATTTTATATATATATATATATATGCACACTCTATATATTGTAAATTTGTTTTCAGAATTAATAAGGCTTTCCTGTAGAGGAAAGCTAGAGTAAATAATATTGGAATTTATTTTAGAAAACAAATGTGTAGAAGATCTATGCTCATTCCATATGATCTGATGTACTTTATGTTTCTCCCTTTGTATAATAACTGCATACTGTATTCATCTCTGAAGAATTTTCATGTGCCAAAGAGTTAATAATTAAATAACAACATTACTCAGCATTGCAATTACAACTGATAATTTGGATGCCGAATATTAACTTGGCCCACATTATGTAATCGCCCAGTGAGAAAAATATGTTATTTTTCAAAAGGTGGGGAGCGTGGTGCAATGAGTCAGCTCCTGGCATGCATCTTATATGGACTTTTTAGCGTGCTTTATGTTTGCACTCATTTGGGTATTCCATGACTTCTTCTCTGCCCTCCATGATTTTAAATAATTTAAAGAGTAACTCCACTTTTGTTTAGAAAAACATATTCCCCTCTGGATGATATATGCACATTGCAAGGATTTTAACAAACTTTGTTGCAGATTCCTACCTTTTGTTATTCTGAAGAAATCCCTGTGTGTTTGTCTGTGTCCATGAGTGAATCTGTATGGGAGTGGTTTCATAATTATCAATCAACTGCAGCACCTGCAGGGCTATAATGAGGGAAATTGCAGGGTCTGCATCCCTTTAGATGTAATTTCCTATAGGGAGTATCACACTAAAAATTACATTTTTGTTGCAGGGGATGCCTGAAATCTGATTTGTATTTTAGTGTAGACTTCTGGGAAAACCAGTGAGCCAATCACACAAACAGAAAATTATGTTTCTGAGGGGCATTAATTACACATTCTGTGTACAGAACACCTCCAGGTAGCCATATTACATTGCATTTTACATAAAATTTTAGTGCTGCAGATTGAAGAGGAAAGGTAATTTTCAATACCATTCAATTACAATATGACTTGTGTCACAATGTATATCCTATATTATTATTATATTTTATTTTGCTATTTTTTTCCCCCCACGAAAGTGTAGTTACCCTTTAACACTTCTGAATTAGTGCAATAGATGTGCAGACACAGACAACAATAAAAAAATAAAAATAAACCAAGAATTTTTTTGCTGCCCCTCTGCAACCTTGAAGAGCCCCAGATCATCAGCCAAACATGTTGGTAAAAGCAAACAGTCATTTTTATTTAAAAAAAAAAATAGGCAAACAGAAAAATATCTTCAGCAAACAAAAGTCCATAAATTGTTGGTGAAACAAAATTAAAGGGTGTTTGAAAGTTCCTGTCTGCCTGAGGTCTCCACAGTTCAGCAGCCGTGTCTCAGCCACAAGCCTGACCACATTGCTCACTCAGCTGTGCTCTGCTTTACTCCACCTCACACAGACAGGTGCTGACTGTTTCCTTTTCTTTTTCTATATATATAGGTTATATATAGGTTTTGCCTGATGTTACACTTTAAGTAGTAGGAGAGGGATATAACTCCTGTTTTTTTTCCATCTGTGTCCCGTTGGGGAAATTTCCCTTCACTTCCTCTGTCATAGCTAAAACAGGAAGTGAGAGGAAATCTTTCTAAAGTGAGGGAATCTTGTCACCAGTACTAGTGTCCCCATGGAAGGATTTTTCTCTATTGCTGTTCTGGAGACAACCCACAATTTGGAATTTCCTTTTATTTTGAATCGTGATGATAATGGTATACACAACAAATACACAGTAAATCTCCCTAACAGGGGCATAGGCAGCAATAAAAACCCTGAGGGCAGGGCCCCCCATCTAGAAGCACTGGGTGACTAGTTACAAGCAGTAAGAGAGGAGGGGAGCTTGACCTGAAGCACTTGTTTATTGTGGAGTGAACAGAGGTGCTGGGAGCCCAGTCCTGCTACCCTGGGGACTCCCGTCACCCCTGAGCCCTCTTACCCTGGGGCCCTCCATTGCCCCTGAGCCCTCTTACCCTGGGGCCCTCCATTGCCCCTAACCCCTGCTACCTTGTGGACACCCAACGCCCCTCAGCTCAGCTACCGTCCCCCGTCTGCCTCAGACTCTGGAGCTTTTATGTCTTTTTGGGGAACAATGGGCAACAGGTGCCCCTGAAAGATTACAGTCTGTGAAGACACTGGGATCACTGTTCCATCTCTCAAAAGGCCCGGGCTGGGTATTAAGCCACAAGCGAGTGTGATCTCCTGTAATAGGAGATCATTTGGAGCCGGTAAGTGGCAGTGTATGCAGAGGTGGAGGTCTTTATCTCTTTTAACCACGACTCTTGGGTGTATCGTGTGTTAATTTCACGTTTTGAAAATCACCTTAAAACAGTGGATGTTTGAAAATCACCTGAAACAGTGGACTATTTAAAACATGATCTAATCAATTAATTAATCAATTTTTTTTTTATGTACGGAGTCACTTTATATATATATATATATATATATATATATATATATATATATATATATACCGTATATACTCGAGTATAAGTCGTCCCGAGTATAAGTCGAGACCCCCAATTTACCACAAAAAACTGGGAAAAACTTATTGACCCGAGTATAAGTCGAGGGTGAGAAATGCAGAGGGTCAATAATGTCCATCTGCAGCTGCCTGCCTCCCTGTGTCCTGTGCAGCCTACCTGTACCCTGTACATGTGTGTCCTGTACATGTGTGTGTGTCCTGTACATGTGTGTCCTGTACATGTGTGTCCTGTACATGTGTGTCCTGTGTGCATGTGTGTCCTGTGTGTATGTGTGTCATGTGTGTCCTGTGTGTATGTGTGTCATGTGTGTATGTGTGTCATGTGTGTCATGTGTGTATGTGTGTCATGTGTGTCCTGTGTGCATGGGTGCATGTGTGTCCTGTGTGCATGTGCAGCCTACCTGTGTCCTGTGTAGCCTTCCTGTGGCGATCTCCATCCTCAGACAGCGGCCGTGTGATGATACTGTTCGGCGGCCATTCCACAGTTCAAAAGCCGCGCCTCCTTCTCGTCTGTGATAGGCTGACCGCTGACTGCCTATCACGGACATTCTCTCATTCTCATACCACGGACGAGGATGAGAGAATGTCCGTGATAGGCTGTACACTGACAGCTGTTCAGCCTATCACAGAAGAGCAGGAGGCGCGGCTTTTGAAAGCTGGAATAGCCTCCGTGCATTATCAGCACACGCCGGCCGCCGTCTGCCTGCATGACACGCTGATCATGCAGACAGACGGCGCGGACTCGAGTATAAGTCGAAGGGAAACTTTCAGCCCAAAAAAAAGGGCTGAAAAATTCGACTTATACTCGAGTATATACGGTAAATAAAATTTTGCATTATTAAGGTTTATTGCTAGTATTCACTCACATGAGAGCATAGTGCAACTTAATATAGAAAGCAATAAAAACCCGACAGGTGTTCTAATCCCTCTCCACTCTATCCTAAAAAAAGTTTTGCTTTTGGTTATACTTTAATTCCAGAACATCTAACAAAAACTTCAATACAAATCTTGGTGGAAGGATCCTATGATCTGTCTTCAACATCCAACTGCAATGAGTCATGTGACCTACTATTCAACCCAAAAGGTAAATCACATCTTTTCTTACATCTTTTGTACTGGAACACAATGACTACACATGAAGCTGTAGACCAGATAAGGGTTGGAGATGAATCCAATGTAACTGATCACATAAAACGTTCACCTGGCCAGGCATCAATTCACTAGCTACACAGAGTTATGGGGCGTACACGCGGTCGGACTCCGACGGACGCCGACTGACCAAATCTGGCGGACAATCCGATCGTGCGTGGGCTTCCCTGGACTTTCAGCTGACTTTTCCAGTTGAAAATCTGACGGACTTTAGATTTGGAACTTGCTTCAAATCTTTACGTCGTAACTCCGCCGGACCCAGAAATCCACTCGTCTGTATGCTAATCCGACGGACAAAAACCGACGCTAGGGCAGCTATTGGCTACTGGCTATCAACTTCCTTATTTTAGTCCGGTGTACGTCATCACATACGAATCCGTCGGACTTTGGTGTGATCGTGTGTAGGCAAGTCCGGTCATTAGAAAGTCCACCAAAAGTCTGCCAAAAGTCCGTCGAAAGTCCGACGGACAGGCTGTTGGACTTTTGTAGCTGAAAAGTCTGACCGTGTGTACGCCCCATTACACATTTTTTCTAAGGTCTTTATTAATGCAAAAAATGTAATACTCTGGGTGGAGGCATTCTGAATGATTATCTGCCAGTTCCAGAAAAGGAGCATGTCTGCTAGTTTTCAGAGACAGAAACGAAAGACAGAACTAACCAACAAAATGTTCTTGCCCTTCATAATTTTTTTTCCAAACTGCTGATTCTCCAGAGCTTAATATTTAGCAGTGATCTGAATAAATCTGCACCAAGGTAGCCCTCTCATGTGCGAAGTTCACATATTGTGTATGAATAATAATATGTAACACTATTAAGTATCATTTTGCTACATAAAAATAACTGCAAATTCTGGCAGGAGGAACTTGGAAAACCCTGAATAAGATTATGAGGAAATACGAGGGGGTGCTGATAAGTACCGAGCCTTACCCAGAAATTGAGCTATGAAGCTGTAAATTGCACGGTGTAATGGCTAATTTGTCTATATTCAATGGTGCAAAAATCAACTACCTATGATTTTAACTTGTCTTTCTTTTTCTTTTTCAGGTCCAAAATGAACATGGCAGCACCTCCAGAAAAATTCAATGTGGAAGAGCATAGGACCATAAGGGAAAGGTGCGAAGCAGATCCATGATGAAATGTCACAAACTTTGGGTGACAGTGGCCCTTCATATGCAACAGTTAAACGTTGGGTTGTCAATTTTAAAACTGCCCATTTCGTTGTTGAAACTGAGAAACCCAGTGGAAGGCCTGTTTCTGTCTCTGTGCCTGCAAATGTGAAAGCCATCCATTACATGATCATGGAGGACTGCCGAATATCAGCCAAAAGTTTTGCTACATATATGAGAATATTACGTGAAAGAGTTGGTGCCATTATCCACAACGACTTGGAAATGAGAAAGCTTGCAGCAAAGTGGATCCCAAAACTTTTGACAACCGAACAAAAGAAGACAACGCCTCATCACGTCTTATCACACACTGCAGGTGAAACAATGGCAAAACTGATGCCCCATTCACCCTATTCGCCCAACCTGGCTCCTTCTGACTATCATCTGTTCCTCATTCTCAAAAAACCTCTAAAGGGACAATGATTTGGGAGTGTTCTGGAGGCAACTAATGCTGCACATGAGTGGTTACACCAGCAGTTCGAAGAATTTTATTTGCAGGGACTTAAGAAGCTGCAGGACAGATGTCACAACTGCATTGACTTCCTGGGGAAATATGTAGAATAGTGTGGCAGGTACAGCTTCCTAGCTCAATTTTTTCTGGGTAAGGCCCAACGTGTGACTCCTTGTAAGCCACGCTGAGTGGGGTGCTGTCTCACCTCAGGGCATTTTTTGGTCTACCAACACGCGGGATTATCTGACAGCACCTATGGGAACCTCGGCTGGGAGGCCCCCTCCGTATGCATTTAGGTAATTATGCGAGATGGTCATTGTTGCGTTTACATGACCAGTTATGCATTTTATCCCATTTGACATGCTAAATGTAGTCTCTTTGCAGCAAATTTATCCTCTGAAGAAGACCCTAACGAAATGGGTTGAACTGTGTCAGGTTCTGTCATACATTAGACATGTTTGCTATTTAATGCTATGTTATATTTCAGTGTTGTAATATTTGCACCCTTTGGGCCTTTGCAAAGCTCATATTTTAACCTTCATGGTTAAATTTTGTACATTAATACATTTTTATCAACTAAATACTTTTCTTGAATTACTTGGTACTCATTTACCTCGCTGCTAAAACACCCCCCTTGGGGGAACCTTCCCATATTATATTCTGGGGCCTTTACTTCTTGTATTTGTATTTAAAAATGTAAATAAATTGAACAAGAAAATAACTGCAAACCCTTTTTCTGCTTTGTGAACAATGATATGGAGATTGCAGAACACAGTTATTATTAACCTGATATCTAATCTATATATGAGGCATCTTCAATAAAAGCTTTAGTAAAATAATTATTTTGTAAGGACAAGCTCTGCACTCTTTTCTCCATTCACCAATCAGGATCAAGAAACTTACCATTCTGCCCTCTTGCTTCTCCTCTGTATTGGCGTCTGTCTTGACTGCAGGATAATCCACATCTTCTGATCCCTTTTCACGATTTTTAGCCTCATTAGCAATTAACTGTTGTAAAACAACAGCCACCTCATCTTCTAATGCGTATGCCTGGCTTTCTGTAATCTGGTAAAAAAAAAAAAAGGACAATGCTCATTAAATTATACTTAGTTCATTACATCATACTGTTGAATCAGCCCAACAGTAATGCTGCCAACTGCAGGACAGGCCAAGTGGACCATTTATTTTACAGTCTGTTTAAAGGAAATCTGTACTGAGGAAGTATCGAGGATGCCATTGATGACAGTTCCTTGGTGGTCATGCTGATCCAATGGCTTCAGTAATTAGTCACTGAGATAGAGTAATTTGGCAGATTAGTAGTTGTGACTCCACACTGACTTTCCTAATCTGAGTAATCACTGTCTCAGAAAATACTGAAGAGAGAGACAGACACACAACTAGATTGTCCAGGAGTTAACCAACAATGAAAGCCACCTTACAAGGTAAACAGAAGTCAAAAACGTAAAAAAGATCAATATGGTATTTAACCCCCAACTTCCCGCCATAGTGTCCCTTTGAATAGTTTGGAACGCCTGATGGCAGGAAGGATTGGCGATCATGTAACGGTCACAGTGGTCACATTATATGATCGGTAGCCAGCGGGACCGGCTTCCTTACCCCAGACTGAGAGCTGTCTTTGAGCTCAGTCTTTATGCTGAGAAGCATATGTGTGGCATGTGGGCGTTACAGCCTTTTGTCGCTGCAAATGTGTTTTGGTCAGTTATAAGGGGGTTAAAGAAGATCATAATTCCTTGTAACATTTTTTCTTTTTGGTCCTTCTGCCTCCCTCTAACAAAAAATTAGAAAACATGTATTCAAATGTGTACCCTTGGGTGTTTTTTGTGATGCATTTGTATTTTGGACCTGTTGCCGCATCTGCCCACTCACCGTAACTTTTAAGATGGCAGCATGGAAGGGAGATGGGGAAGGAATGGATTTGCCGTTGAAATTCTGCTTTAGTTTGCCCTGTCTCTCTACCTTGTTTATTCAGAAAATGCAAAGCATTCTTTGAAAGGCACCCATGCTGAGGGGCCGACCTCCTGTGTTCAAAATGCATCAGGCCAGCTGCTCAGCTTGGGACTTGGAAGCAAGAGAAGATTACTGGAGTAGTTGTAACTACTTCAGTGATTTCGAGACATCGACCAGGTATGGTATATACACAGTTACATTGATCCAAGCTGGAATAATGTAAATCTATAAAATATCCACACCTGCAATTCTCCTTTAAAGAGTAGCTCCACTTTTGCTGAGAAAAAAACATTCCCCTCTGGGTAATCTATGTACATTGCAGGGATTTTCACAAACTCTGTTGCAGATTCCTACTTTTTGTTATTCTGAAAATATAGTTGTTTGTTTGTCTGTGCAGAGTGAATCTGTATGGGAGTGGTTTTATTATTAGTGGAAATGGACTCATAGCTCATAGCTATGAGTAAGCACTTATTATAGTGTGAAACGCGTCGCAACGAGTAAGCACTTATAGTGTGAAACGCGTCAGCTTTCCCTGTATCGCTCTGCTGTGGTTTGTAGTTTGTACTGTGATCCTTGTCTACAATAAAAGGCATAAGAAACTTTTTCCGGAGTGCGGCTGTCGAGTTCTTCTGTCCATTTCCACTTGTACATGCATTAGCCAGCACCTGGGGTTCCTGTTTTCTGGAGGAGAAGGATTCGTCTCGATGGATCTACCTGGAGCGGTGGTGTTTTCTTCTCTCATTTGGTTTAGTGGTTTTTATTATTACTATTATTATTATTATACAGGATTTATATAGTGCCAACAGTTTGCACAGCGCTTTAAAACATGAGGGCAGACAGTCCAATTACAATATAATTCAATACAGGAGGAAATAGAGATCCTTATTTCTTAGAGCTTACAATCTAGAAGGGAGGGTCAAGTGATAAAAAAGGTAATAAATGTGGGGGATGATCTGATGTAGAAAATAAAAGTACAGTTGTTAGGTGGGGCAAAATAGGTGTCTCTGAAAAAAAAAGTGTTTTCAGGGATTGTCTAAAAGCAAACAGAGTAGGAGAGAGTCGGACAGATTATGGTAGGAAGTTCCATAGGTTAGGAGAGGCTCAGGAAAAGTCCTGGAGGTGAGCATGGGAGGAGGTGGCAATATAATTATCAGTCAGCTGCTACACCTGAAGGGTTCTAATGAGGAAATTGGCAAAGTCTGCATCTCTTTAGATGTAATTTTCCTTCTCACCAGAAATTACATTTTTTGTTGCAGGGGGTGCTCAAAATCTGACTTGAAGCTTAATGGGGACTTCTGAAAAAAATCAGTGAGCCAATCACACAAGCAGAAAATAGCCATATTGCATTGTATTTTACAGAAAATTACAGAGCAGCAGATTGAAAAGAAAAAGCAATTTTTAATAACATTTAATATCATTCAATTACAATATGACTTGTGTCGCAATTGTATATGCTAAGGTAATTTTTTTAATTTGCTATTTTTTTTACCACAAAAGTGGAGTTCTCTTTTAAGTAAAGCTGTATTCATTTCCATCATCCAGCTACGTGCATATGTATATTTCCTAGTACATGATTGGATTTTGAAATTAGATATTGCTTCATTATATTCACTAAGTGATCACTCATTATCCCTTTAACAAATCTGCCCCATAGACATGGATTAAACTTGAAAAATTTCAGTTCTCAGTAATTTCTGAATTGTATGCATGTTGTATAGATAAGAAGTTCAATAACACAATGTCACAGTGACTCAAGTCATTTTCTCTTGTAAAATGTTGTGAATTTCAGCTAGTTTAATAAAAGTGATAGTAGTCATCAGTAGAATTGCTGCCAATGTTTTCCCCTCCTCTGTCTTAGTCACCCAGCTCGTGTCCTCCTCAGGATAAGCATTGGCTGTCTCCTTTCCCTGCTGCTGCTGGTGGAATTGATCTATTAAGCCTCCTGGCGTCTAATTTCTTCATTTATTGTCTGCGGACCTGCCTGAGACGTGCTGCAGCTCTGCCTCTGGATCTTTACTTTCCTGCTATTCCCAGCGCTGTAACTTAAGCAGACCCCTCTACATAACATTCAATGAAACTTTCATTTTCTAGTCACCTCCAAAATCAAAAGTTTTTCTTTGTTGACCTTTTCTGCTGAAAAATTCAACGTTAATATGGCATAAAAAAACATCAAATATGCATTTACCAGTCCAACGCTGCAGTCAGCAAAACTAAAATAATTACTTTTCAACAGTTATTAATGCTAAATTCCAGGGGAACATCAGAAACATTGAAATGTTGTTTACCACATTATTGCCAAATGATTTGTAATTCTATTGAGCCTGTCTTGTGAGTCTCCTCTTCCCTACCAGTTAGCACAGCCAGAGACAGGACCTCCCTGCAAACTGCTCTAATAAATCAATTTATCCCGGCTGGGGACTCACCCCAGCTTGACTGGATAATGAAAGATCGGCAATATACTAATGAGTGTTTCACTCATTCTGTAGTCATATCCACAAAGGATACAATGCAAAGTATTCAGTCCATCATGAATGCTGCTGCCAGACTCATCCACATTACAAATCCCTCAGTGTCTGCTCCCCCCCTCTGCTAGTCCCTCCATTGGCTGCCACTCTCCCAACTAACTTGTCAGGGCTGGGCTCAGCCCTTCCTTCTCAGAGCTGGCCGCTCAGCTGTCGGCTAATTGCAAGCTCCTATCTCTCCACAGTTACTCAGCTGTTGATGATATCCTGCTCGTCAGTCCTGCCTACTTAAGCCATCCAGTCCAGAGGATCTCTGCCTTCGCCTTGGTCAACATCACAGAGACATCTCCTGAGTTCCTGTTTAAAGACTTGCTTTGCTGACATCCCTTCTGGCTCCAGATCCTGCTTGCTATTCCACTACATTGATCCCTGACTTCTGGCTTGGCTGACTATCCGTTCCTGTTACTGAACTTTGGCTATGTTTTGACCACATTTGTTCTTTTTACTTTTATTATTAAACAAGTGTGATTTAACTGTACTTCTGTCTCGGTCTGATTTCAACTTTTCTGACATAACTAAATTGAAAATACTAACAATAACTTACAGAGCCATCCATGACCAGCTACATCACTAGCCTATAAACAAGAAAAAAACTGCGATAAACGTGAATAAGTGAATGCAAAATATATCAATAATGCATAGCAAAGTTCATAGGATGAGAGATCAGGAAAATCTCCCATAAAAGTGAAACAAATCCCAAGGCAAAGTCCTTCTATGGTTCACAGTGAAGATAAGTGTGGAAACCTAAAATAAACACCACTCGTAGTGATCCGGAACCAGATAAAATTCACGCTTACCAGAAAGCACGCTAATACGGCTTGTATGTGGACCGGGGCCCAGAAGGCACAGCAGATGATGCAGCTTCTCTGTGCCAGCATAACTGGGGGAGTGTGATGAATGATGGTACAAGGACCAACCCAGGCTCAGAGTCAGTGACGGTATTTCTACGAGCCTTTCAGGACAGCACCTTGGAGAGAGCGTAGCTCCACCTCTTCACAGGAAACACTGTGTGATAATGCCCCTTAAAGCAGCTGCTTCCACCATGCCGTCAGTTGTTACAGAGGATTCCTCCGACATGCTGACTCCTGAAACAAGATCTGCTGTCTCCTGGCACCACTGATCTCTTGATGAGACTCTCTGTCTTTGCCCCCCGGGTAAGAACTTCTGTCTCCCTCACTGGGAGTGATTTCTTAGGGGGTACTGTATGGCATCGTGGTATTTTCTTGTTTTTTACATCACTAGCCTGGTCTCAAAATACCAACCTAATTGTCCTCTTTGTTCCTCCCAAGACTTCCTGCTCTCTAGCTCCCTCATCACTTCCTCCCATACTCGCCTTCAGGACTTCTCCCGAGCCTCTCCCATCCCTACCCCAATCTGTCAGACTATCTCCAAATCTATCCACTTTTAGGCGATCCCTGAAATCTTTTCTCTTCAGAGAAGCCTATCCTGCCTCCACGTAACAACTGTACTTTCATTTTCTTCAATAGGTCATCCCCCTCAGTTTTTTAACCTTTTGTATCACTTGCCCTCCCTCCCAGATTATAAGCTCTAATGAGCAGGGCCCTCTGATTTATCCTGCACTGAATTGTATTGTAACTGTACTGTCTGCCTTATCATTGTAAAGCACTGTGCAAACTGCTGGCGCTATAGAAATCCTGTATACTAATAATAATAATTAGATTGGCTGAGTGCTCCACCACCCACTCCTAGTTTGAGCACTGATGTATAGGGGACCGTAAGGCCTCGTTCACATTGAAGTACTTAAAGTGGAAGTAAAGATGAAACCTAACTAACTCTAAACATGCTCTCACCCACATTCTAAGCCTAATCTATCTTGCCCTGTAAAAAAAAAAGATTGCTATACTTACCTATTTCGCAGCCACTCCAGTCCAGCCCTGAGGCTGAGCTGTCAGCAGCGGCTTCAGTGTGTAGGAGAGGCAGCCGACAACGGAAGCCCCATAGTAAGTCCATGAGTGACGTCACTTCCCAGTCGCAGTTGGCTTTCACCTGCAAACAGAGGGCTCTGCTGGAGGCTTAGGCAAGTATAGCCATCTTTTCTTTACAGGGCAAGATAGATTAGGCTTAGAATGTGGGTGGGGGTAGGTTTAGAGTTAGTTAGGTTTTTGTCTTTACTTCCACTTTAAGCTTACACCCGTGCAAAAGCAATGTTTTTCTGCATTGAGATGCACAGGCGTTTTGTGCAGGTTGTCACATTCATGTCAATTGGAATGCAGCGGCTGCATGGACTCAGCCAATGCTCCCAATTTGATATCTGTGAGGGTGCACACTGTCTGTGTTTGGGGCCCTGTACCCAAATCCACACAGTTCTCAAATTAATTATCTCATAACTCAGAACATTAATATTTATCAAAGAATTTTATATTTAGTAGCTGTGTTTTTAACGCAATGTTAGTTTAAAATATTATTGGATTACCATATTAAAACACACTGTTAGTGTAAAATATTATTTGCGGATGATACTAAGCTAAGCAGGGAAATAACTTCTATGCAATGTAAAATAATGCATTTGGGTGCCAAACATACGAATTCAATCTATACACTGGGGGGGGGGGAACCTTTGGGGGAATCTAGGATGGAAAAGGACCTGGGGGTCCTAGTAGATGATAGGCTCAGCAATGGCATGCAATGCCAAGCTGCTGCTAACAAAGCCAACAGAATATTGGCATGCATTAAAAAGGGGACTCACTCCAGATATAAAATGATAATTCTCCCGCTCTACAAGACTCCGGTCTGGCTGCACCTTGAATATGCCATCCAGTTCTGGGCTCCAGTCCTCAGGAAGGATGTGCTGGAACTGGAGAGGGTCCAGAGAAGGGTAACAAAGCTAATAAAGAGACTGGTGGACCTTAGTTATGGGGAAAGAATACGAGCACTGAACTTTTTCTCTCTGGAGAAGAGACGCTTGAGAGGGGATATGATTTCAATGTAAAAATACCATACTGGTGACCCCACAATAAGGAAAAAACTTTTCAGCGGAAGGGAGCATAAAAAGACATGCAGCTATTCACTAAAATTAGAAGAAAAGCGGTTTAACCTTAAACTGCGTAGAGGGTTCTTTATGGTAAGAGCGGTAAGGATGTGGAATTCTCTTCCACAAGCAGTGGTTTCAGCGGGGAGCATAGATAATTTCAAAAAAACGATTAGATAGTTACCTAAACAACCATAACATACAGGGATATACAATGTAATACTGACATAAAAGCACACACACAGGTTGGACTTAATGGACTTGTGTCTTTTTTCAACCTCACCAACTATGTAACTAAGTAACTATGTATTATTGGATTACCATTTTGATGACACAATAGTCTCAAAGTAGCAAGATGTATCGCAAATTGCAGTTTATATAAAAACAGTGTATTTATTATTTTCTCAAGTCCCATATCACAGTGATTTACAATGCATATGCAAAAGCTTGCATGAAGTCCATATATACAACCAGGGCTACACGTTTTATATTAAAGTGTACGTTCACCTTTTCAGAAAAAAATGAAAAGATAAACTAACACCCCTTCCCGGTCCCTGCTGTACTTACCTCCATGGGTGGTGAGCTGTCAGTGCCCATGCAGCTGGTTAACGGTCTGGGGATTTAAAATCCCAGCTGTTCTCCCTTTCTTTTCTTCAAGTCTTCCAGGATGAATCAGAGCAATTTTCTGTGTCTGTGCTGATCAATCAGAATCGCTCTGCTCCATCCCGGAAAACCTGCAGAAAGAGGGGGAAGGAGAGTGAGTATTTCAAATCCCCCAGACCGCTACACTGGCTTCATGGGCACTGACAGCTCATCACTACAGAGGTAAGCACAGCAGAGCCCGGGGGAAGGGGGGGGGGAGGGTGTAGGGTGTTAGTCAACCTTTTCATTTTTTTTTTTGACATAGTGAACTAACCCTTTAAATGGAAAACTGTCATAATAGCTGCCATTGTTAGTTGCCTGGCTGCCATGGTGACTCTTTTGCTTCAAGTCTTTGAGTCCCTAGCTCAGAACCATTTTGCCATTAAGGACATTTGATGTTCCTGATCTGCTGTTCTCTTGTTCTATTCAGAAGATATTAATACCAGTAGGTCAGCATAACACATTTAGGCCACTATCATTTTCAGAAGGAGGTCAAGCAATGGCAGCCTCAATATTTTTCCCACTATGGGTTAACTGTAAAGTTTAGTTTTTAGTTTTTTTTAAATCAGCACAAGGGATGGTACTTTTATTGAATGAAATGTGTCCCTTGTGCTGGTGGCTGCAAAATTGAGCAGTACAGTAAGCAAATAACTACTTAGAGAACGTGTTTAATCACTTACCAGACCCAGATTCAGGAGCTTGGAAACAATCTTATCAAATACCCCTCGGTCATTTTCTTCATAAATTCTCGTTGCAATCTTCTGAACAATATCTTCAGCAGTTAACGGGGTTCCATCCAATTGGTGGAGACCATCGGGATCATCTAAGGGAATAAATGAAATTCTAATCTGTTCTACTGTCTGGATCTTGGTTATAAATACAACTTAGATCAGAGCAAATGATGGTAACATTGCATTCATTAGTACATGGTTTTAGTTTTGGGCTCCACTCCTTAAAACCTATCCTAGCTAATTTCCATTCATAGGGCATCATACATAAAGAAGGCACAATTTCACGATCTATTTTATTTACATAAGGAATTTGTTTCAGTTTTGTGCACTGCATATACAAATGCACTTAAGAAAGAAAGAAATTAAAAGCTGTCTGTAATTTTAAAGGTTAAACCAAAACTGGACTTCACAAATACTTGAAACGAAGGTGAATTGATGTAAACATAGCTCTACATTTCCAATGAACTTATAATTACATTTCAGTTAATCTTAACAGAAGCCTGTATATACATGAAGACTGTCTGCTTTAAAGCAGTGTATTCTTTATGAAACATCAAAATGCATTATACTAAAAATAATTTAAAATCTGTCCAAATACAACTGTAGAAATACAAAATTAGAAATTCATTAAAAAACATTTTACCAATGTTTGCAAAATGTAGATATTCTAATTAGGTAATCATGCCTACCTAGCATCACTTATTCATACTGTATATAATCTGGCAACAAAGTGTTAAAATCAAAAATAATACATGAAAAATCATACAGTATGTAACTAAGGCATGTCCCCACAGTTATACTTACAATAAGCAACCTTGAAATTCCACAAATTAAAATTTTTACATTAAATAATAATAATAAGTTGAAGAAGAATTCAATGCATAAAATCGATTCCCAGTGTATATTTTTCCAGTTAGGAAAAATAGGGTAAACTACGGTAAATGGTAAACTAGGGTAAACTACGGAAACCTTAAGTAAAAAGTCTAAAAAAGTCTATGAGGGGCAATGGTCTTCAAGGAATGAAGCTCCTTTTCCCCTTCGTTTGAAAGGTGTTTTCTGACTTACTATTTGTGAGTTTCAGAATGAGTAATAAATATTGCTGCTGTAAATCCAAAGAATCTCAGAATCATATGGATATGTCTGGCTTCATCATCTAAGCTAAATCAGGGGTCTCCAAACTTTTTAAGCAATGGATATGTCTGGCTTCATCATCTAAGCTAAATTAGGGGTCTCCAAACTTTCTAAGCAAGGGCAAGTTTACTGTCCTTCGGGTCTTAGGGGGGGTCGGACTGTGGCCATCGGGAGTAGAAAATGTCCCAGCATCAGTTGGAGTAAACAATGCCCCATCTTTGGTGTCAGTTAGAAGAATTGCACCCCATAGTTGGTGTCTTTGGTAGGGATTATGCCCCATACTTGGTCTCATTGGGCCCCATTGTTGGTATCATTGGGAGAAACTGTGCCCCATCATTGGTGACATTGAGCCCCATCATTGGTGTCATTGGGAGGAAGTGTGTCCCATCATTGGTGGCATTTGGGCCTCAATGTTGGTGTCATTGGGATGAAGATGCCCCATCATTGGTGACATTGGGCCCTGTCGTTGGTATCATTGGGAGGAATTGTGCTCCAACGTTGGTGTCATTGGAAAGAATTGTGCCCCATCCTTGGTGGCATTGGGCCTCATTGTTGGTGTCATTGGGAGGAAGTTTTTCCCATCATTGGTAGGAATTGTGCCTCATGATCGGTGTTATTGGGAGGAACTGAGCCCCTTCGTTGGTGACATATGGCCAAGGACCATATAAAAGCAAGCAAAGGGCCGCAGTTTGAAGACCACTAATCTAAATGTATAAAAGTGGTGGGCTACTTGAATCACTAGCAAAATACCTTCATCTTTATAATCCAGTACACTTTTGGTGGAGTCAAAATACTCCACAGGCTTCAAACTCTTTGTTGAGTCTGCATCCTCAGTGGCGGTCTTCTGGCCATTAGTTGTACTTATTACTCCACCGCTTCTTTTCACATTTTTCTCTTTTTCTGCCACTGACATCAAGAAACTCAAGTCATCCACAAGGGAATCATTTTTCGTTTCTACAGGACAACAAAATGAATAGAAATTTAGCATTTTCATAACTGCATAGCAATAAAAAGGTTTGCTTTCCATGTCTATTATAACTTACCCGTGCTTGCACCTCTGCTCACTGTGTCCGCCTCTGCAATCTTTTGAGAGAGAGGATTAAAAACAGAATTAACTTGATGCATTATTCTTGGTGATTTGTCTTATTTTTTATTTTTCTCATTAGCATTCTTCAGTGTGACTCATGCCCCGATCCAAGTCACTTTTAAAGAAAAATTAGATTTTTAGGCCTCATGCACACTGGACGTTATAATGACATTATAAAAACGGCAGTAGCTTTGCAGTGAATTTTTCAACGTTTTTCAGCATTTTTGCAATATCGTTTTTTAGCGTTGTTTCAGCGTTTTTTAGCGTTTTTAAGCATTTTTTTTGTTATTAATCAATGGGATCAAAAACAGCAGTTTTTCAGTGTTTATCTGCGTTTTTACAGCTGAAAAACTCTTCTCAGAACGCACTAGTTTTGGGTTTTTTTACAGCCCAAAAACGCCACTGCCAAAAACAGTTGATAACAGCCTATGTGTGCATGGACACATAAGATAACACGATGGGGAGTTTATTGACTGTAGAAAAAAACATCGGACGCCAAAAACAGCAGCTGTAAAAACGTCCAGTGTGCATGAGCCCTTAAATGTTGGACAAATTTTAAAAACATGATACAATGAGCAATGGTTTGTAGAATTCCATAGCCACTAATCATAAGCAAGTCATATAACCAGGTTTAGCTCATTTCTGAGTAGATGCCATGGGTTACAAAATATTTTTTTTACACAGTTCTGTAGCATAGGCCCCATACCATAATTGTGTACATAATGTTGTAACATAATCACCATATCCTATATGGACAAAAAGGTGTAAATGAAGTAACAAAGTAAAAAAAAAAAAAAATGAAGTACCAAAGTGCCTTTTAATTATTTAGGGGTCCATTTGCTCATGTTTTCACTCAAGATTCATATAATGCCCATTCAAGATGCACACATTTCCCACATAAGATTCAATTCGAACAATTGGTGAATCTTGGGTAAGGACATTGTTCAACAGACACCTTTATAACATAAAATGATTAAACTTCTTTGGAGAGGTCAAACACATCATTTGTGCATTGAATTCACAATATCTGGTATGCCACAAATGGTCAAGGTCATTGAACAGCTTTATTTTGTATATACAACCTATCTGCTGGAATATATTGCACTTTAACAACTTCATTACACTCGTAGCAAACAATCTACTATGACACTATATAGAGACACAATCCATTTTACTCCATTACTAGGTTTACACTGGTAGATATTCTGTATATTCTGCTCTAGCAATATTCTGTTGATACCACCGTCATCGTCATCATCTTTCTTCCACATGTAAAAGCAGTTTAACATATCTACCCTTCCATTTGGCAACAAATCACACCTTTAGCTATAGTTCACACTGGCATTAAAAGCAGGCATTTGAGGGGCACTCAAAACGCCTCTAAAACACCTATGCGAATTACCATATAAAATACACAGTGCTGTTCACATTTTCAAAACATGAAGCCTTATGCCGTGTACATACGAGCGGACTTCTCGTCTGACTGAACTCCGAAGGACTTTTCAATGGAGTTCCGACGGAGTTCCAACGAAACGGACTTGCCTACACACGATCACACCAAAGTCCGATCGTTTCGAACGTGATGACGTACGACCGGACTAGAATAAGGAAGTTCATAGCCAGTAGCCAATAGCTACCCTAGCGTTGTTTTTTGGTCCGTCGGACTAGCATACAGATGAACGGATTTTTCGATAGGAATCAAGTCCGTCGGAAAGATTTGAAACACGTTCTATTTCTAGGTCCGTATGAATTTTCGACACAAAAGGTCCAATGAAGGTCCGATGAAGCCCACACACGATCGAATTGTAAGACGGATTTGTTCCGTCGGACCTTTGATGCCGAAAAGTACGGTCGTGTGTACGCGGCATTAGCGTTGCTTCAAAGTTGAAGACTCATGTCAGGTCAGGAGGCGTTTAAAGCCTTTCAAGAACTCCCATTCAAGTCTATGGTAATTCTTTGCAAACACTCTGGCAGGCGTTTGTGGCACAGCTGTGGTGCAGTTGCAGGCCGTTCAAATTGGTTTATTTCCTGTAATGTCACTTTCCATTGTGCAGCAGTTTTATCGCACTTTAACGCTCGTCAAACGCTTCAAAACTGCACATAGGGCATTTGGGGAGCGTTTTTAACTCATTAACGCTTGTAAAACTCACATCTTCATACCATCCCCTCTGTGTTCTAATTGTGTGTGCCCCTGTGTGAGTGATTTATAAAAAAAAGGTCTGCTATACCTCATTTCACAGTTCTTCTTAGCGATCACATGATCGGCTGGCTTTCTTCTCTCCCAGTCTGATAGATGCAGCGGGCGGGCCCGAGATTCCCCCCCCCCCCCCCCGTGCTAACATCACATGGGAGAGGACAGGAGATCGAGGGCCAGCCGATCATGTGATCGCTGAGAAGAGCTGTGAAATGAGGTATAGCAAACTTTAAAATCACTCACAGAGGGGCACACGGGATGGTATGAAGATGTGAAAGTTTTTTGAGCAGCAGGAGTTGAGGGGGAAGGCAATGTGACAAGCTGACAGGCAGAGAGAGGAGGGGGAGAGAGCACAGAGGAGACAGATAGCAGGCTGCGGATGACAGAGGCACGCACAGATGACTCCGGTGTCAGGGCTCAGCAGCCCTGATATATCAAAGTCAGTTTACAGGGGGGAGGGTATAGCCAGGCAGGATCAGCCAGGTATTACAGCACTGTGCTGTATAAAATGCATCAAAGGAAAAGGATCTTTTTTTTTTTTGGGTTAACCACTTAAGGACCAGCCGCCGCAGTTATACTGTGGCAGGTTGGCTCTCCTGGGCTAACTGCCGCCATTGTACGTTGGCTGCTTTAAGACCACTAGGGGGCGCCCGCGTGCCTGCGGTGTGACGCTGGAGCGGATGTGCATGGCCGGCAGCCACAAAGTCCGCCGGCCACCCACGATAGCTCCTGACAGAGACAGAATCTGTCAATGTAAACAGACAGATCCCTGTTCTGTCAGGGGAGGATAGACAGATCTGCTGTTCCTAATGATTAGGAATAGCGATCTGTCTCCTCCTCCAGTCACTACACTGCCCCCACAGTTAAAAACACCTCCCTAGGGAACATTGAACCCCTTGATCGCCCCCCTAGTCTTAACCCCTTCCCTGCCAGAGACATTTATACAGGAATCAGTGACTATTTTTAGCTCTGATGGCTGTATATATGTCACTGGTCCCAAAAAAGTATCAAAAATGTCCGCTGCAATGTTGCAGTCCCGCTAAAAATCACCACCATTACTAGTAAAAAAAAAAATTAATAATAAAAATGCTATAAATTTATCCCCTATTTTGTAAACTCTATAACTTTTGTGCAAACCAATCAATATACGCTTATTGCGATATTTTTTACCAAAAATATATAGAAGAATACATATTAGCCTAAACTGATGAAGAAATTAGTTTTTTTACATTTTTTGGGGGGGATATTTATTATCGCAAAAAGTAAAAAAATATAGTTTTTTTTTCAAAATTGACGCTCTTTTTTTGTTTATAGCACACAAAATAAAAACTGTAGAGGTGATCAAATACCACCAAAAGAAAGCTCTATTTGTGACGAAAAAAGGACATAAATTTTGTTGCACGACCGTGCAATAGTCAGGTAAAGTCGCAAAAAATGGCCTGGTCATTAAGGGGGGCAAATCCTTCCAGTCCTTAAGTGGTTAACAAATGCTTTAAGTGTTAGAAATGTAGTCAAGTGTGAACAAGCCCTAAATCAAAGAATCAACACCTATGCAGGCGTCTGACGCCCCACACTGTGGTCAGCTGGTGAACCGCTTCCTGTGTCTCTATGGTTTTCATGTCCCAGATCTACATACCAGGAAGTCATGAACTTTTCTATGGAACACACCAGGTGCCAAGATCCTGAAATTGAGATGGGGTTTAAATGTCCACTGGGTTTTATGTACTTCACAGTGGATCTGTACCGGTTTTTATTTTATTGGTGACATCTGATGGTGGCAGAGAGGATCCAAGCTGGAGACGAATCTGGAGACGAATCTCAGACCTTGTAGTGTGAGACATATTTAAGCGCTAGCTGAACATTTAAAACCTATTGATCCACATTGTCTGGCAAAAGGCTCCTTGAATGGTGACACATGGTGGTGGAAGCACGTGTTTTCAGTAGGAAGTAGGAGTATGGGGACACTTTCACTTAAAATATATGAACTGCTACATAAGAATCATTACAACTCATGGACTTTTGAAGGAATATATGAACTTTTGCACAAGCATCTGCACTTTAATTTATTATTTTGAGTTTGTTTTTTATTTATTATTTTATTGATTATGGAAAAACTTTTTATATATATTTTTTCTTTGTATACACTAAATATAATTTATTGTCTATGTTGAGAATTTACTGCTGCTTTTATTTTCTATTAAATGATGGCTGCTTTTTTCTGCTAGATATAGGACCTTAACGCGGATAATTATTAAATTTTTACAACAATGTGGTGTACCTCAGATGGGATGGCACCACAATTTTAATACTCCTCATCCTGCTCCTGGACAATCAATTCACACATTTCATGGTGATCAAATTAAGGTGTCCTAAGGTGTGGATATAAATGCTGGGGTATCTTCCTGACACTCTAGCAACTAAAGATGGGCTTGATAAGCTATGAAATGTCTTCAACTTTATACAGATCAAGTCCAGCTGAATGTGACTAACTAGCTCTAGATATACTGGGTTTATTTACTAAAACTGGAGAGTGCAAAATCTGCTGCAGTTCTGCATAGAAACCAATGATCTTCCAGGTTTTATGGCCAAAGCTTAATCGAACAAGCTGAAGCTAGAAGCTGATTGGCTACCATGCACAGCTGCACCAGATTCTGAGTGCACCTGTTTTAGTAAATCTCCCCCACCATGTCCTAGATAAATGAGAACCTTCACAGACACTTTGATATGACATGAATGAAAACATATACAGTAAGCTGTAGGCAGGCACACTACATTTTATTCTGCTCTTCTAGGGATCATTCTACATATGTGAGCATAACATCTGTTTAAACATATTGCACAATTTAACAACTTCATTACACTTGTAGCAATCAATCTACTAAACAAACTGGACACAATCCATCTTGCGTCGTTACTAGGTTATACCAGTAGATATTCTACATAATCTGCTCTAACAATATTCTTTTGATACCACCATCATCGTCATCATCTTTCTTCCACATATAATGTCAGTTTAACATCTCTACCCGTCCAATTTGACAGAAATTCACATTTTTAGCCATGTAAATCAAAGAATCAACATCTATGCAGGCTTCTGACACCAACCATGGGGTGTACTTAAAGCGGAGTTCCGCCAATTTTTTTTTTTTTAAAGTCAACAGCTACAAATACTGCAGCTGCTGACTTTTAAAATATGGACACTTACCTGTCCAGGGCGCCCGCGATGTCGGCACTCAAAGCCGATCTGTCCCTCGGCTCTCAGGTAGAAGCGCCACCATCTTCAGTAAGGGAATTAGGAAGTGAAGCCTTGCGGCTTCACAGCCCGGTTCCATACTGCGCATGCGCGAGTCACGCTGTGCGATCCCACTGGTCTCTGCTGTCTTCTGGTACCTGTGTGTCTCCCAGAAGACAGCGGGGGGGGGGGGGGGAGGAGGCGCGGGACATGGCTTAGATATCCGCGGATACTGCGGCTATCTATGCCCGGAAGTGGGAGCAAATGCCTGGATTAGACAGGTATCTGCTCCCCCCTCCCCCTTGAAAGGTGCCAAATGTGACACCGGAGGGGGGGAGTATTCTGAAAAGCGGACGTTCCATTTTTGGGTGGAACTCTGACAGGATGGCACCACAATTTTCATACCCCTCATCCTGCTCCTGGACAATCAATTTACACATTGGGTGGTAATTGGATTAGGGTGTCCTAAGGTGTGGATATAAATGCCGGGGTATCTTCCAGACCCTTTAGGATCTGAAGATGGGCTGGGTAAACTATGAAATGTCTTCAACTTTACAATTTTAGATGAATGTGACTAATTACTACTAAACATACCATGACTTGAATAAAGGGGAACCTTCACAGACATTTTCATGTGAAATGAATGAAAACACACAAGCTGTAGACAGGCACATTTCTACATTTGTGAGCATACCATCTGCTTGAACATATTGTACAATTTAACCACTTTTGTTACACTTGTAGCAATCGATCTACTATGAGACTATATTTAAACTAGACATAATACATTGTATTCCTTTTATAGGTTTATACTAGTAGATATTCCGTATATGGGCTCTAGCAATATTCTTTTGATACAAAATGAATATATAGTAGTTGTATGCAGACACAACACATGGTAACTTACCTGCTCTTCTAGCGGTCTTTCTACACTTAGTTCTCTATTATGCAGAGCTTTGTCTACAAAGAGCAAAACAGACAGATTTACAGATTTTCACACTGGTGCTTTAGACACAAGAAATAAAGAATTGGCTTAATTTTGAATTAACAAATATAACATTTTAATGAATTCTTTGTGCTTTATAGAAAACGTCATTGCTTTAAGAGCTGGTTGTGGAGAAACATGTCTAATCGGATTAGTTTAATCCGAGGATTAGAAGGGAACATCTCTGCTGGCCACCCTTCATATACATCCTGGTCTGCATTTCTTCTTAAAAGCTACACATATATACCATTCAAGTCATGCTTTACCGGGAAATCAATCGTTATATCACTACATCCTGCAATGATAACCTGATGAATTATCTTCTACATTTAATCAGCATTTCCCCAATGAAATAATCTGCATTAATAATCGGATTAATGTTACAGTCATATTTTACTTAAATCACTACATCCTGCATTATTAATCTGAGTATTGTCTACAATTAGTCTACAATTCCCCAATTATATGATCTGCATTATCAATCTGATAAATGTTACAGTCATCCTTTAATATTAATCACTTACTTTATCACTACATCCAACATTAATAATCTGATGAAGTATATTCTAGATTTAGGATAAATACCCCCTATGAAATAATCTGTATTAATAATCTGATGAAGTGTCTTCTAGATTTAGGATACATTCCCCCCTATGAAATAATCTGTATTAATAATCTGATGAAGAATCTTCTACTTTCCCCCAATAAATTTGTAACCTGCAGTAACATTCTGATGAAATATTCCCCCAATTCAATAATCTGATGAAGTATATTCTAGATTTAGGATACATTCCCCCCTATGAAATAATCTGTATTAATAATCTTATGAAATATCTTCTAGATTTAGGATACATTCCCCCCTATGAAATAATCTGTATTAATAATCTGATGAAGTATCTTCTAGATTTAGGATACATTCCCCCCTATGAAATAATCTGTATTAATAATCTGATGAAGTATCTTCTAGATTTAGGATAAATTCACCCCTATGAAATAATCTGTATTAATAATCTGATGAAGTATATTCTAGATTTAGGATACACCCCCCCCCCCCCCCCTGAAATAATCTGTATTAATAATCTCATGAAGTATCTTCTAGATTTAGGATAAATTCACCCCTATGAAATAATCTGTATTAATAATCTGATGAAGTATCTTCTAGATTTAGGATACATTCCCCCCTATGAAATAATCTGTATTAATAATCTGATGAAGAATCTTCTACTTTCCCCCAATAAATTTGTAACCTGCAGTAACATTCTGATGAAATATTCCCCCAATTCAATAATCTGATGAAGTATATTCTAGATTTAGGATACATCCCCCCCCTATGAAATAATCTGTATTAATAATCTTATGAAATATCTTCTAGATTTAGGATACATTCCCCCCTATGAAATATTCTGTATTAATAATCTGATGAAGTATCTTCTAGATTTAGGATACATTCCCCCCTATGAAATAATCTGTATTAATAATCTCATGAAGTATCTTCTAGATTTAGGATAAATTCACCCCTATGAAATAATCTGTATTAATAATCTGATGAAGTATATTCTAGATTTAGGATACACCCCCCCCCCCCTGAAATAATCTGTATTAATAATCTCATGAAGTATCTTCTAGATTTAGGATAAATTCACCCCTATGAAATAATCTGTATTAATAATCTGATGAAGTATCTTCTACTTTCCCCCAATAAAATTGTAACCTGCAGTAACATTCTGATGAAATATTCCCCCATTTCAATAATTTGATGAAGCATCTTCTACATTTAGTCTACATTTCCCAACAAATAATCTGGATTAATAATCTGATAAATGTTAAAGTCGTGCTTAATAGTAAATCAATTGCTTTATCACTACATCCTGTAGTATAAATCAGATGAAGTATCTTCTATATTCAGTATATATTTCTCTAAATGTGTATTAATAAGATGAATTATACATTTATGGTTTACTAGTAAATCAGTTGCTCTGTGGCTCCAGCCCGCATTGCTGATCTGATAAATTATCTTCTACATCTAGTCTAGCTTTCCCAAATAAAATGATAATCTGCAATAATAATCTGATGAAGTGTTCCCCCCCAATGAAATCATCTACTGAAGTATCCTCTACATTTAGTTCCCCTCCCCCCCCACAATCCATGTAATAATCTACATTAATGATCTAATGAAGGGTGTCCCCAATGTAATGATGTGATGAAGGTGTCCCCAATGTAATGATGTGATGAAGGTGTCCCCAATGTGATAATGTGATGAAGGTGTCCCCAATGTAATGATGTGATGAAGGTGTCCCCAATGTAATGATGTGATGAAGGTGTCCCCAATGTAATGATGTGATGAAGGTGTCCCCAATGTAATGATGTGATGAAGGTGTCCCCAATGTAATGATGTGATGAAGGGTGTCCCCAATGATATGATGTGATGAAGGTGTCCCCGATGTAATGATGTGATGAAGGTGTCCCCAATGTAATGATGTGATGAAGGGTGTCCCCAATGTAATGATCTGATGAAAGGTGTCCCCAATGTAATGATGTGATGAAGGTGTCCCCAATGTAATGATGTGATGAAGGTGTCCCCAATGTAATGATTTGATGAACAGTGTCCCCAATGTAATGATGTGATGAAGGTGTCCCCAATGTAATGATGTGAAGGTGTCCCCAATGTAATGATGTGATGAAGGTGTCCCCAATGTAATGATGTGATGAAGGTGTCCCCAATGTAATGATGTGATGAAGGTGTCCCCAATGTAATGATGTGATGAAGGTGTCCCCAATGTAATGATGTGATGAAGGTGTCCCCAATGTAATGATATGAAGGTGTCCCCAATGTAATGATGTGAAGGGTGTCCCCAATGTAATGATGTGATGAAGGTGTCCCCAATGTAATGATGTGAAGGGTGTCCCCAATGTAATGATGTGATGAAGGTGTCCCCAATGTAATGATGTGAAGGGTGTCCCCAATGTAATGATGTGATGAAGGTGTCCCCAATGTAATGATGTGATGAAGGTGTCCCCAATGTAATGATGTGAAGGGTGTCCCCAATGTAATGATGTGATGAAGGTGTCCCCAATGTAATGATGTGATGAAGGTGTCCCCAATGTAATGATGTGAAGGGTGTCCCCAATGTAATGATGTGATGAAGGTGTCCCCAATGTAATGATGTGAAGGGTGTCCCCAATGTAATGATGTGATGAAGGTGTCCCCAATGTAATGATGTGATGAAGGTGTCCCCAATGTAATGATGTGAAGGTGTCCCCAATGTAATGATGTGAAGGTGTCCCCAATGTAATGATGTGATGAAGGTGTCCCCAATGATATGATGTGATGAAGGTGTCCCCAATGTAATGATCTGATGAAGGTCTCCCCAATGTAATGATGTGATGAAGGTGTCCCCAATGATATGATGTGATGAAGGTGTCCCCAATGTAATGATCTGATGAAGGTGTCCCCAATGATATGATGTGATGAAGGTGTCCCCAATGTAATGATGTGATGAAGGTGTCCCCAATGATATGATGTGATGAAGGTGTCCCCAATGTAATGATCTGATGAAGGTGTCCCCAATGTAATGATGTGATGAAGGTGTCCCCAATGATATGATGTGATGAAGGTGTCCCCAATGTAATGATGTGATGAAGGTGTCCCCAATGATATGATGTGATGAAGGTGTCCCCAATGTAATGATCTGATGAAGGTGTCCCCAATGTAATGATGTGATGAAGGTGTCCCCAATGATATGATGTGATGAAGGTGTCCCCAATGTAATGATGTGATGAAGGTGTCCCCAGTGATGATGAAGGTTGCAGTAGATCGGAGTGTCCTCCTATCTGGGTGATGAAATGTGGGACTGATGGGGAGATCTCACCTTGGGTGGTGTCTGGTTTGGGGAAGCCCTGTACATTACAGAGGATAGCAGTGCAGACAAGGAAGGTGATGACCCCCATGTCCCCGGGGTGTCGGTGATAGAAGCCTCTTGCAGTGTGTAGGAGGAGGAGGAGGAGGAGGCTCGGAGGGCTCAGTGATGGAGCTGTCCGGAGTGTCTGTGGTGCTGAACGAAGCGGCGGTGAGGAGCGGAGGCGGCACAGCGCGGGGTCCGTCTATTGTTCATCCCCACACAGCGGAGTGTCAGTGGGCAGCGCTCCTCGCTGTGCCGGGGATCAGGAGTCCTGTGTGCGTCACCTGGACGGAGCTTCCCACACCACCAATACCCACATCTCACACAAGACCTTTACCTCCATCTCCCCGGCTGGACATGTAACACCCCCTCTGATTGGATCCCCGACAGCTCTGATTGGAGGAGGAGGACACGCCCCTTCTGATGATGAGCTGGATTTACACATATAGGACCTGATCAGAGAAGGAAAACATTGGGAAGAGGAATGTATTATAGGGAATTTCAGCCCAAATACTAAATATTAATACATTATACATGTATTATATAATACACATCTAATACAATATCCGATCACTAAAGAATAATTGTAGGTATGGTATATTTTTACATATTTCTCCAGCTTTGACCAATGTAACTATGTATACTATGTATATACCATACTGGAACTATGAATACTATGTTCTATACCATACTGGAACTATGTATACTATGTATATACCATACTGGAACTATGTATACTATGTATATACCATACTGGAACTATGTATACTATGTATATACCATACTGGAACTATGTATACTATGTATATACCATACTGGAACTATGAATACTATGTATATACCAAACTGAAACTATGTATACTATGTATATACCATACAGGAACTATGTATACTATGTATATACCATACTGGAACTATGTATACTATGTATATACCATACTGGAACTATGTATACTATGTATATACCATACTGGAACTATGAATACTATGTATATACCATACTGGAACTATGAATACTATGTATATACCACACTGGAACTATGTATACTATGTATATACCACACTGGAACTATGTATACTATGTATATACCATACTGGAACTATGTATACTATGTATATACCATACTGGAACTATGTATACTATGTATATACCATACCTAGGGATCCCCCTGGAAGCTGGAAATCACTAGTATCCATCATTACTCCAATCATCTCTACTAACTTCCAGGTCCCATGCAGAGCACCTTCCCTGCTGCTTACTAGACACAAGAGGTTATTCACTCTGCATGGATGCCATACAGAGAACACTTAACATATAGTAATTAATAAAGTAGTGCTCTCTCATTGGATGAGGGGAGTTTATGACGTCATCACCCCACCTCATCCAATCAGAAAATGCTTTGCATTCATTGAGAAGTTGCAAAGTGTTCCCTGAATGGTGTCAGGGTCAGTTCACACCACATGCAGTCCAGTGCGTTTTTGTTCTGCATCAAAAACGCAAGGAAAGTAGGTTATATGGTTTCCAGTGGCATAGTTCACACCAGTTAGTAGAACATGCTGCATTTTTCCTGCACGGGTCTGTACAGGAACGTGATAAAACCACAAAAACACACCGGAGTGCACTGGAACGCATCAAAAACGTTCCGGACCCCATTACAGTGGGGAAAAAAAAAACAGGAAAAAAGAAGAAAAAAAGCATTTAGAGTGCATCCGGAAATGCATAAAAAACGCATCAAAAATGCACTGGAACACACCAAGAGCGCATTAAAAACGTGCATGCAAAAACGCATCTGGAACGGATATGAAGTGCGTTTTTGTGGTGTGAAGCAGCCCTCAATGCCAAGCGAATAACCTCCTGTGTTCATTAGGAAGCAGTGCTGAGCAGCTGCTCAGCACAGGACCCAGAAGCTATTGGAGATCACTGTAGTAATGGCCCCTGTTACAGCGATTTTCAGCTTCCACATGGATCCTACATATATAGAAAATACATACTTACATTGATCCAAGCTGGACCAATGTAACTATGTAAAAATGACCATACATGGAACTCATCTTTCCCAAATGAGTGTATGCATATACACTATATTACTATAATAAATTATATTATATAAAGACATGGATGAGCGAGTTTGGGGTGGAGAAACTTGACTGGCATGCACAGAGTCCTGACCTCAGCCAGATAGAACACCTGCAGGGTGAATTAGAGCGGAGACTGCGAGCCAGGCCTTCTCGTCCAACATCAGTGCCTGACCTCCCAAATGCGCTTCTGGAAGAATGGTCAAACATTCCCATAAACACACTCCTAAACCTTGTGGAGTTGAAGCTGTTATATCTGCAAAGGGTGGACCAACTCAATATTTAACCCTGTGGACTAAGCCTGGGATGACATTAAAGAGGGAGTCCACCTACATCAACCTAAAAAAAAAAATATTAAAAGCCAGCAGCTACAAATACTGCAGCTGCTGACTTTTAATACATGGCCACTTACCTGTCCCATGGTCCAGCGATGTTGGCAGCCGACGCCGATAAATCGCTCGACTCTCTGCAGCTGCCACCGCCATCCCAGGTGAGGGAATCAGGAAGTGAAGCGTTGCGGCTTCACTTCCCGGTTCCCTACTGCGCATGCACGAGTCGCGCTGCGCATCATAAGTGGTCCCCGCTATCTCCTGGGACCTGTGTGTTTCCCAGGAGACAGCGCGGAGGGACAGGAAGAGGCATAGACTCCCGTCTCAGACAGGTATCTGCACCCCCCTCCCCCTTGAAAGGTGCCAAATGTGACACCGGAGGGGGGGAGGGTTCCGAAAAGCGGAAGTTCCATTTTTGTGTGGAACTCCGCTAGTTCATGTATGTGTAAAAGCAGGTGTCCCAATACTTTTGGTAATATAGTGTATGTGGCTTCACGAACATGGGTCTATATATTTGGGGCTGCATAGAAGCGCCGCTGTTTTTGTGCTTACAGCAAGCTACACAGAGACTGAGCTCTCATCAAGAGTTCCTAGTCTTGTACTAAAGATCAGGAATTGCGAGGTCCGGTCCTCAATCACCTGATTGCTGTGATAGCCTCTAATTTGCTATCACATTGATCATAACTGCAGAGCTAACCTTTGTGCTGTTTTCTCCTCTTGAATGGGGAAAACGACACATGTTATCCTTTTCTCCTTGCCAGAGGAAAAAATAGAAAGATAGGTGGGTGTAAAAAAATAAATAGATAAAAAACAAAAAAAAAAATAGATAGATAAGGGTTTGATCCAGGTCAGGGTTAGGGTAAAATGTAATGACCAGGGTCAAAGGTTGGGGTCATTGTATTTTTGGTAGGATTAAAATATAAAATGTTTTTTTTAAATATTTTGTGCCAATTTTCCTTTGATATTAGAAAAAAAGAACAGGAGCTATACATTACAATTTACCACCAAAGGAATGGCCAATTTGTCCTTAAAAAAAAACCTATAATCCACCTGGATACAAGTAATTGTTATGATATGTACAGTTTTACTAACTGGGTTCAGGCATTAAGATTTGTTTTACCTTTGTCACGAAGGGGTTGCAATTAGTAGTTACATTAGATCTGACCGGTAACACACATCCTGTCAAGGTTCACACTAGTCAAGTTTCTGATCTGTGGTGAATTGCCTTCCAGAGTAAAGCTAATCAGTCGCTGTCCAGCGTTCAGGAGGCGATCCTGCCACCTCCTGAATGCATTTTATTTTCGGAATGGCATATTTATAATGAGGCCAATGCATTTCAACAGCCAGCATCATTGCCTTGAATGCTCGAATTTGACAGGCAGTGCCACCTGTCAACTCAACATATTCTGTTAAATTTGTCACAATGTAAAGCACTGAGGCCACAACATATGAACAGTCTCTTCCAACTGTATTTAAGACTTTTGGTGCGCAGCTAGGGGGGCAGTAAAATCGCGACTCATCCAGCTGTTTTTACCATCTCCTACTGCTAATGTGAAAAAGGCTCCACTCTGGATGTAGGAGCAATGGAGACACCTTTGGACTGCAGCATTGCCAGTATTGGGGGAGGATAGTTTTAGGCTAGCAGATTTAGATGGACTTGACTAACAAATTATAGCCACTACCTTAACTAACAAATTAAACTCCAGATAACACTTTATAAGCAGTTACAGCAACAGTTTTCTTTCACTTTAGGATAAAAATTTTACATAAATGAATAAAGGCTGACCATTCTAAGCACCCCTGCTAGTAATCTCAACACTCTAACTGCCATTTTTCCTGGACAGCTTGGTATGTCAGTGCAGAACTAAACTCAAACTGACTAAATTTATGAGCAGGCAGGACATTTATCACAAAACAGATATGTCATGTCTCTTCTGCATGGTCATGCCATCCCGTACCCCTAAACAGCAAGACCAGGGACGCAAACTGACCATGCAAGGACAGATCTACTTCCATGCTCCAGTTTCCAAAAAGGAAGAAGGAGGACTGTTGGGATCTGAGTATTTCTGATGAATGAAGTTAAAAGATGCATATGTAGCACCATTGTCCTAAACAGGGCTGCTAGTAAATTTAGTTGTGCTAGGTGGTAACTAGCCTGGCTAATTTGAAGCTTGAACAAATGGTTTTCTCCTAAGCTTGAGTGGAACTGTTATTCTCTCTTTTGTCAATAGGTGGCACTGTTACCTTTGCCATTAGTATGATAGATTACAGTTAATTCAAGTTATGAGTGAATGTGCTTTCTCAGCCAATCAGCAAGAATTTCTTTGGCAGCTGATGCTGCTGGGATAGTCTATTTATTTGGAGAGAGCCAGGTGATTGGGGTTCTTTCCACCCGGGCTGTGGCCTGGGTGGGTGTGTGTGGAGCAGCTGCCGAGGTGTTAGCCTGAAGCCTGGGGCCTATCCACGTGTAAAGGGGCTCAGCCTGAGGGGAGCCTGAATGCTGCCAGGTGGCATAGGAGAATAAGTTGCCAGAGGGTCAACTCCTCTTGTTGCCAGAGGCAGGTGTCAAAGGGATGGAGTACCAGAGCAGACGCTTCATCAGCCGGGGACTGTGAAGTGTTGGAAAAGCTTCAAGGGAGAACTCATCCAAGACGCACAGCAGGTAGCTGTAAGTTGTTGCCAAAGGAGGCAGCAGTTGCTACAAGATACAGATTGCTGCATTCAGCTTAAAGGCATTTTTTCTATATTGTTGTCTGCCTAGTTCTATTTTTGTCCAAGGAGTCTGCCAAGTTGCTATTGCATTTGCCTAAGGGTGTCCTGTGCCCTACCCCTCTCTCCCCCTTTTCCTGTTAAGAGAAATAAAACTCTCTTTGTTCATTTTTAAAAGTGACTGGCACAGCACCCACCATGCCTAGTAACCTGCACCCCGAGGAGGGGTGCCCTTCCAATAGATTTAGATTTCATTTCGATCAGACTCAATCAAACTTGTCACTCAGTCAGAGCAGAATATGACTGATCATTTTGCATCAATCGGCAGTACTGGTATACTTTGTTCATGAATACGATCCTCTTTTGGTTGATCAGATTATAAGATTACTTGGTGGAAACAGAGATGCAATTGATAACTTACCATCATAAAGTATGGTACACACGGACGACATTGGTTTAAAAAAAACCATATGAAATTCGGCCCGTGTGTATGTCAGGTACCGCGCCGTGTTTTGGGTGGGGGGAGGGTGCGGCAAACAGTGCGTCCGGAGCCCATCCTATTTTGAAGCCTATTAGAGCCTCTGGCTCTAATCAGGTGCTTAAAAAAACACAGGCCGCCGTAATTCATGCGCCCGGCGTCCTGAAAGGGGCCTGGATGCATAAATAGGGGGGTGGAAAGGGGAGGCGGTGCCCGTGCGCCCTTAATGGACGGGCCGCTCCTGGTCAGGCGGTCTTTTGGACAAGCATGCTGGAAATCCAGCAGCTCCTGATTCTCCGCCAATGGCGGAGAGCGCTGATCTGAGTTTTCTGGCGGAGGTGGGCCTCCGCCTGTCAGAACACATCAGCTCAGCGGGGGAGATTGTTGCACTAACGTCGGATCTTTATTACAGCGACTCCAAATGGAGCTGTCTGTTTTTTTTTGTTCAACCTGCTGGGTTGAATGAACAAAAACTGTTAGGCCTCGTACACAAGGTTTGATTGTTGTATGACCGAGCGTCTGATTTTTGTCAAAAGCGCATGTGCAGGATTTTGTCTAGCATACTAACTATCAGCAAATTATCATTTGACAAACACGAACGTAGTGACGTACTATGAGAGTATAAAGAGGAAGTTCATTTCTCAAGCGCCACCCTTTGGGCCCTTTCTGCTAATTTCGTGTCGGTAGGCGTTTGGTGAGCGTTGATTTGCGATTTTCAGATCATACAAAACAAATGCCTTTTAACCGGTTCAATACAGGGCAATTTCACCCCCTTCCTTCCCAGGCCAATTTTTAGTTTTCAGTGCTGTCGCACTTTAAATGTCAATTGCGCGGTCGTGCAACGTTGTACGCAAAAAAAATTGACATCCTTTTTTCCCCACAAATAGAGCTTTCTTTTGGTGGTATTTGATCGCCTCTGCGGTTTTTATTTTTTGCGCTATAAACAAAAGAAGAGCGACAATTTTGAAAAAAACACAATGTTTTTTACTTTTTGCTATAATAAATATCCCAATTTTTTTAAAAAAAAACGAATTTTTTCCTCAGTTTCGGCCGATACGTATTCTTCTACATATTTTTGGTAAAAAAAATCGCAATAAGCGTATATTGATTGGTTTGCGCAAAAGTTATAGCGTCTACAAAATACGGGATAGATTTATGGCGTTTTTAAAAAATATATATTTATTTATTTTTTTAGCGGCGATCGCGATTTTTTTTCGTGACTGCAACATTATGGCGGACACATCGGACACTTTTGACACATTTTTGGGACCATTCACATTTATACAGCATTTATAAAATTGCATTGATTACTGTGTAAATGTGACAGGCAGTGAAGGGGTTAACCACTAGGGGGCGGGGAGGGGTTAATATGTTTCCTAGGGAATGATTCTAACTGTAGGGGGAGGGGACGCACAAGGGGAGGAGACCGATCAGTGTTCCTCTGTACTGGGAACACAGATCGCTCTCCTCTGAGCTGACAGGACGTGGATGTGTGTGTTTACACACACACATCCACGGTCCGGCCCGGTTAACGGGCAATCGCGGGTGCCCGGCGGACATCGCGGCCGCCGGGCACACGCACCGGGTCCCGAGCAACGCGGCGGGCGCGCGTGCGCGCCCCCTAGGCGGCCGGGAATCCCAGGACGTCATATGACGTACACCCAGGATGGGAGATCCCATCTGTGGACGTCATATGACTATACGCGGGTATTGAAGTGGTTAAAATACGTTTGGCATAACTACATCAGTGACACCAGCAAAGCAGCTTCATTATTATCCCATTAAAGAAGATGAGAATGTGCATTTCGACATTTCATCAATTGCCGCGTCACGAATGTTAATTTTAGAACCGATCATGCGTGTTTGTACTTTTGACTTTTGTGTGACGATTTCTGTACTGACCATCCGAAAATCAGATGTTGAGTTCACATCTGACAAAAATTTTATAGCCTGCACATCCAGCTTTTGTCTGACGAAAAGTCAAATCGGCTGTTGAAAGCACTGTACTAACGATCCGAAAATCCGCAGACAGCTCGTCTTACGACTTTTCCCTTCTGATTTCGTATCCAGATCTCAAATTTTGTGTGACGGAAATTCCTATGGAAAATGTCCGATGGAGCCTACACACGGTCGGAATTTCCGACAACAAGGTCCCATCGAACATTTTCCGTCGGAAAATCCGACTGTGTGTACGGGTCATTAGTGTGTACCAGGCTTAAGCCACAATCATATCCTAATGATCAATCAAATTGCACTTTCCCAAATGTAGCGTATCAATCAAATGGAATGTTAACTATAGATCGATTACTCTTATCAGAAGAGATCAATTAGAAAAAAAAAAAAGATCTTTTTATTGAAGTGTGTATGGCCACCATTTAGTTTATACGCTGAATGATTTGGCACTTTTTAGGCTAGGACTGAGTGAGCTTCTGTAAGTCTTTGTTAATTAGTTCCATTCTATTCCAGTATTGTAAGGGTTAAAAGTCTGGCCAGATTACCTAAGAATGGAGCTGTAATGCGAAGAGTCTCATGAAATGTGGCCTCTCTTCATTATGGCTTCATTCATGCACATCTATTTATGGCTAGGATTCTTAAATTATGATAGAATTAGGCTTATGACGTACATCAGAGTGATATCATTGGTAGAGACTGTAGCCTCATAGGAAAGATACAATAACAAATCATTAGCTGAAATGAGTCATTACCAAGAGAAATCCTGTTGTGGCAGCTCTGATATTATTAAGCTTCGGCCTTTATGTTTAACAGCAGTAATAATGAATGGCAGCAAAAAGATGAATGAGTGAATCCAACTAATACCATAGTGTTGTTATTATTGTTAGTACTTACGACTTTGCTCAACAAGAATGTGCAAAGAGCAATGATGTGATAGGTTGCCATACCAATCCATGGAATCCTATCAGATCAATTACATGCTATATATCAATCCATGGTATCAAATCGATGATGTGTGTGATAGTGAGAGGCAATGTAACTGTGAGAATATAGGAAAATGTGACACAGGATTCACATTTAGGGTTAATGCGAAGTATCAGACTATTGTTTCTGAGCAGAGAAATCTGTGTATTTGGCTTTCCCCTGATTCTGTAGTTCTGGATTGGAACTAAGGCTCCATTCACACTAGCGCGTTTTTTGATGCATTTTGCATTTTTCAGAAATGCACGGGAATTTTTTAACATGGGTTCCTATGGAACATGTTCACATCAATGCCTTTTTGTTTCTCTGCATTTTTGGAAAGGGTCAGGGACTTTTTTTCATGCAAAATGCAGCGTTTTGCATGTAATAGAATTCAATGGACAAGCATCAAAAACGCAAGTGCACCGTTTTTGCAGTGTTTTTGATGCGTTTTTGGTGCGTTTTTGATGCGTTTTTGCGGTTTTTTTTTTTAATTTTTTTTTTTAAATTTTTTTTAAGACTAAAAAAAAATGTAAAAAAAAAAACAAAACGCAAATCGCGGCAAAATCGCGGCAAAAACGCGGCAAAAACGCTGCTCAAAAACGTGGCAAGCATGAGGCTAGGTTCACACTGCTGCAAATTTTATTGCGAATTTGAGCCGCTGCGATCGCTCAAATTCGCAAGTCATTTTAATAACATTGTTTTCCATGAGTGCCGTTCCCATCAATGTGTTGCGAATCTAACCTGCGTGAAAAAAAGGTCATGTGCGAGTTTGATCCGTGTGCGATGCGAATTCAGCTCCATAGACTTCAATTGTATTCGCAATGAAAACGCAATCGGACGTTCACATCACTGCTATATTTTTTTTTTGGCTTCCCCCTCCAACTCCTCCCATCCTTTTCCCCTCACAGCCACACCCTTCCCCCTCACTAACTCCCTTCCTGTTTTCTCCATGTGCTGTGCTGTTCACAGTCACATACCACAATGGCAAACAGGCGCACAAAGACTGGCATAGAGAATGAAGATCTGATAAGGCTGGTCCAACAAAGGCAATACCTCTGGGACTGCAGGGACCCACGTCACAAAGATACTGGGAAGAAGAACCAAGGATGGCAGGAGATAGTCAAGATCCTGTTTCCAGAGTGGGACAGCCTGACACCTAATGTCCAGAAAGACCTGCGTAAGTACAATTGCTACCTGCACTCTGTGCTTAGCTTGTTTACAGTTAGGGTTAGTGTGGAGCTTAGGGTTGAGCTTAGTGTTGAGATTAGGGTTGAGATTAGTGTTAGGGTTAGTGTTGAGATTAGTGTTAGGGTTAGTGTTGAGCTTAGTGTTGAGATTAGGGTTGAGATTAGTGTTAGGGTTAGTGTTGAGATTAGTGTTAGGGTTAGTGTTGAGATTAGGGTTGAGATTAGTGTTAGGGTTAGTGTTGAGATTAGTGTTAGGGTTAGTTTTGAGATTCGGGTTAGGGTTAGGCTGGTTCTTGTTATGGTTATATGTATTAATGATATGTTATTTTCAGATCTATATGTACACAAATACAAGCACACACACACACCCTGTAAAATAATGTCAAGACACACATGTGAACTGTAGTTAATGTAACATTTTATTTCACACAAATCTAATTTACAACATGTAGTATGTTCATCAGAGTACATTGTTTTAATTTTTTAGGCATTAATTGCATCTAGCTGCCATGATAGCTGCCCACTTTCGGACATAAAGTACTCTGTGAAGTCGTGGCGAACATTTTCCCCACTGTAGTTGCCACGGGTTCCGATCCACGTTGGCTCTTCAAGGTCATGCATCAAACTGTCCTCAAATATGTATCCATCCCGAGCACGAACAAAATTGTGCAATGCACAGGCTGCTTGCACTGCACTGATGGCGTGCTCCATACTCAGGCAGATAGATGAGTGCAAGAAACGCCACTTATTAGCAAGTAGGCCAAAAGCACACTCTACTACACGTCTTGCCCTTGTCAGTCTGTAATTAAATACCCTCTTTTCAATGGTAAGTCCTCTTTTGGCATATGGGTGTAGAAGATGCTTGGATATAGGAAATGCCTCATCCCCAACAAACACATAAGGCTCCAGAGGTTGATTGGTTCCAGGAAGTGGTTGGCTATCTGGAAGGTTCAATGTGTTTTCACGAAGCATCTTGCCAAAGGATGAATGAGAGAAGATGCTTGAGTCAGAGCTACTTCCATATGAACCAATATCCACATAGGTTAATGAATAATTTGCATCGGCCACTGCCATTAAAACGAAGGAGAAATACTTTTTATAATTAAAGTATTTAGAGCCACTACGAATTGGGCTGATTATTCGGATGTGCTTTCCATCTACTGCACCCAAACAATTTGGGAAATTGCACCGCTGCCAAAAAACTTCGGCTATTTTAGCCCAGTCTTCCCTAGTCGGCTTCTTCATCACCAACTCTTTCAACACTTGCCATATAGCTGCACACGTTTCATGCACAATCAAACTCACTGTTGATTTTCCCAGCTTGTATTCAAAATGTAAACTAGCAAATGAATTGCCAGTAGCTAGGTACCTGAAAGGAAAGAGAAGCATAATTAACAGTGTTCATGCTTTTTTTCAGTTTTCGCTCTCAAGACAAGATGGCGTAGTCTACGTGAAACATACACAAAATATGTCAAAAATCAGCGGGAGACCAAGAGTGGCTCAGCTGCCTCCAAAAAAAAGCCCTACGCCTTTGCTGGATACTTAGCTTTTCTAAACCCAGTCCTGGAACAAAGGAAGTAAGCAATTATTAACTATACCTCCCTCCACCCTCCTTCTCACCATCACTCCTTCCTTCCCTATACCTCCTCAATCTACCACATTTACATTTTATTTGGTTTTGGCTGAGATATAAATTACCCTCTATTTACACAATAATTTCTTGTTAAACTTTTATATGTTACAGCACCGAATCCAGTTGGCAGGAGGAGGAAGTTATGGTTCCGGGAGACCAAGTGGAAGCCCCTGCTGAGGAGGAAATTGTGGGCTGCAGCCCTTTGCTGCAGTCTCCAATGGAGCAGTCTGGTCCGGAGGAGCCCTTTGCTGCTGAAGCATCAACGGCTCCTATTCAATCACAGTCACAGCCAAGATCTAATAGGCGCTCCCAAACAAACAGGAGAGCTCAATTGCAAGAGGAGGATGATGGCACTGGGCAGCTGATAAGCATTGTGTCCGGAATTTCCCAACAAATTGAGGCACAGCGCTGCCCTCACACTCTATTCATAATGAGTTTACTTCCTCTTGTACAACAGGTTCCAGAGGATAGATATTTTGCAATGAGAATGGCTGTCCAACAGTGCATATACTCATTCACTGTTCCCAGACATCCGTCCTCATTATCCAACCATCCTCCTCCACCCCAAAATGTACCAAACCCTTACCCTTCAAGCTTTGAAAATGTAAGAAGTATTTATGATATCAATACTTCGGACATCCCACATCCCATTCCGTCACCTATTCCGACTGTGATTTCCCCCCCTGTCAGACCTCAAAATTTAACACCACCAATGCCCCCCACCAATTCTGAAATCTCAAGAAACATCAGACCACAAAATCTACACATTGTACCGCCTTCTAGATCTAGAGCAGCCAAGAGCGGCAACTATTACACCACATTACCTCCCGTGTCCTCCAATAATCCTCCAGCGGCCTCTACCATCCCTCAAATGGCATCCGGGGAGCCTCATATTGATTCACAATATGGCACCCAATCAAGACAGCTAACCTATTCGAATTATTTGAGTGCACCTTTGCCAAAATACTCAGAGGTCCCAGGGCCGAGTTCGAATATTTTTAAAAAGGGAGCAGAGACTTATTATAATCTGTGAAGAATATTGTTTTAGTTTGTGTTTATTTCTTTCTGTTTATATTATATTTCTGGTAAAGAAATATATTTCAGGATAGGGTGCCGATACCTTTAATTTTCTGTGAAGACTATCGTTCTAAAAGATTTATGTTACATGTTATTTAAGATAGTTTGTGTTATTTAAATACTTGACATTTTCACAAAAATGTTTACTGCCTTTTTTGGCTTGTTTGATTTAAACAAAAAATAAACGTCAACAAATATGTTGGATTAGAAGATACTTTGCATTGGTTTCCTTTTTTCTATGAGATTAGGTACTAGATCTTACCTTAAGGTTACTAGTAATCGCTCTGCTGGTTCCACACTCTTCCTGAAGTTGGTGTTCTGATGTTCCAAATAGCTGTAGGTCAGTCGTAGCAATTCGTCAAAGCTAAAAGTTATATATATACAAAAAGAGTTGAGAGTGTGTAGATATGTGAAGATTAATCAGATGAGAAAGTGGGGTGAAAGGGAGGATAGCTAGGATATATCTCAAAAATGTATTGAGGAGAGGGAGAGATAATGGATGAGAAGAGGGATGTACTGTGGGTTAGGGAGGGCAAGGGATACTTGGGGGTTAGGGTTGGGATTAGCGTTAGGGTTCTGGGAAGGGTTAGGATTAGTGGGGGAGGGATACAGGAGGGAGGTAGGTAGGGGGTCTGAATGAATTTTACTCACCTGCTCACTGACAGACGAGCGTAGTTAAAAAATTTATCATTATGAGCACGTAGATCATTATAGATTAGCCTGAACTGGCCTCTCTCCTCCCTATTTGCTATTACAGGGTGGACCCAGTATCTTCTAATTCTCTGCATCATCCTCCTCTTCCTCAACTTGGCTTTTTTCTTTTTTATCATGACTCCAGCTGTAGCAGTTACAACTGCTGCCATAACCAAGGGCAATGACTGCTGATACATGCTGACAGACAAACACACGCTCTTCTCCACACACTACTCAAACCAGGGATAGAACAGGAAGTGATACAGCTCTTTATACGTCAGCATAAACACTGTACTCTATTGGACAGACATAAAATCGCTTGACACTCCCAATTTGACAACCAATTCGCAATGTTAGCCGTAGAATCGCCGTAAATTCGCCAAAAAAAAGGAAGAAATCGCAATGCAAATTCGCAACGCAATCGGAACAAAATCGCGTTCAATTCGCACCGCAGCAGTGTGAACCCAGCCTGAAAAAAAACCCTCCAAAAACGCTCAAAAGCAACATGCATAGGTGTGAATCGAGCCTTAGGCTCCATTCACACTAGCGCGTTTTTTGATGCATTTTGCATTTTGCAGAAATGCACGGGAAATTTTTAACATGGGTTCCTATGGAACATGTTCACATCAATGCCTTTTTGTTTCTCTGCATTTTTGGAAAGGGTCAGGGACTTTTTTTCATGCAAAATGCAGCGTTTTGCATGTAATAGAATTCAATGGACAAGCATCAAAAACGCAAGTCCCTTTTACCTCCTCATTTGTCCCTCGACATCCACAATCTAACACTAACCTATCTAGCCCTGTAAAGAAAAAATCTGTATACATACCTTTTCTGAAGCTGTTCCCACCTGGTCTCCAGCGGCGGAAGCTCTGCAGAGGACAAAGGCTGTGAAATGAATGAGGAGTGACGTCACCCATAGACTTACTATGGGGCTTCCGTTTTCGGATATGTCCTCTGCAATCGCCTCCACAGTGAAGCCACAGCTGACAGCTCTGCGTGGGATCGGGTTGGAATGGCTTCAAAAATGGTATGTATATAGATATGTATATAGATTTCTTCTTTATAGGGTTAGTGAGGTTAGTGTTAGATCATGCATGTTTTTAGATACAGGGATTTTAGTTTTAGAGTGGACTACTACTTTAACTGCTTGCCGACCATCGGCTGTCAATTGACGGCCAGGCGGCGCAGCTCTTGTTGTGGGAGGGCGTCATATGACGCCTTTGCTTTCCCGGCCTACCAGCGGGCGCGCCGTCGGCAATCGAGCGCGTCCGCCAGGCACCTGCGATTGCCCAGTAACCGAGCAGGACCGTGGATCTGTGTGTGTATACTGGTTTGAGAGACAGAGTATCCAATATTTGTATCAGGTGATTCGTATCTCTAAGATATGCTCTAGTTTGGGATTCCAAGGATTGTAAAAATTTATCAACGTATTCTCCCAATCTGGCATTTATTGACTGTATACCATTTGTAATGGGTCTTCCTGGTGGCTGTTCTACATTTTTGTGTATTTTAGGCACTGTGTAAATGATGGGTACTCTGCAGGTATCCGGTACTAAGTATTCTGATTCTTTTTTATTTAGAATATTCTTTCCAACACCTTTCAAGATTAAATCTGATAGCTCCCGTTTATATTCCCTTGTTGGGTTCCCTTTAAGTTTAATATATGTGTTCGTATCACTTAGTTGTTCCAATAATTCCCTGTTGTAATATTCTTTTGATAGTATGACAATTGCTCCTCCTTTGTCAGCTGGTCTCACTACAATTTCCTTATTTTGCTCCAGTTGTTTTATTCCCATTTGGATGGTTTGAGATTCATACATTTTATTATATTTTAGTTTTTCCAGCTCTTGCGTCACCATTCTGTTGAACACTTCAATGTGTTCATTGTTTGAAACAGGTGGGTTAAACAGTGATTTGTTTCTCAGACTGCTGTGAATAATTCCCCTGTAATTTCAGTATCCATGGTGTGTGTGCTGGGGGGCTTAGATAACATATATTTTTTGATGTTGAGTTTTCTAGTGTATTTTTGAATATCAACATACATTTAGAATTTATTTAAATTACTCTTGGGTGCATATTTTAGACCTTTGTCTAGTGTAGTTAATTCTGCTCGTGTTAGTTCATCTCTGCTGAGGTTATAAATGCCTTCTCCTAGTGTTCTCTTTTTCTTTTGGTTTTTGCGTCCGGCTCGGCATCCCCTTTTTTGTCTGGGCTTCTTTCTCTGGTGTGAAGGTCTTGTCTGGGGGGGGGGGGGGGATCCTCGTTTCTGCGCTGCTCTAAAAAAGACCGTGTCTGTTCTTCATCATTATAATTCCTTAACGGTTCATACCTGTTGCTAGTGTGTACCGGACTTCTTCTAGGTTCATATCTGTATTGTTCCTGCTCTCTAATTTCACTTCTTGTGGAGTCAGATTGATAGTTCCGAGATTCATTTCCATTAGAATTATACTGATACTCCCTTGGTTCATGTCTGTTGGGATTTGGGTTTTGCTGGTACTCTCTTGATTCATATCTATTGGGATTCTGGTAATATTCTCTTGATTCATTTGTATATGCATTTTGATAATGCTCTCTTGGTTGGTTCCTATGAGTGTTATAGTGATACTCTCTTGGCTCACTCCTATTGTTTTGCTGATGCTGGTAATAACCATTATCTCCATACCTGGGGTTCCTTCCATTTTCACCCTGGTAATATTGTGTAGCATTTATGCGATTATTAGGAGATTGGTATGCTTTTTGATAATTGTATGGTGATAAGTGAGGTTTATTGTTTCTTCTATTACCATTGTTCTTCCAATATGGTCTTCTGGGTGATTTATTGGACTTAGAAATACAGTTGACCAACAGTTCCATTAGTACCAAACGTTTTTCAAACCAGTTGAAAGGAACAGCTATATACCCACTGACAGTTGTCACTACCAACCATGGCTAATCAATATCCCTAAAGGACAATTTATACGTCTTAGAAGAAACTGTTCTAATAATAAAGAATTTTTAACACAAGCACAATGGATGGGGAAGAAGCTTGAAGACAAAGGATATAGTAAAGAATTTATTGGGGAAAAAATAAAAGAAGTTAATCAAATTCCAAGAGAGGTACTCATTCAAGACAGAACTAAAGACAATAAAATCATTAATAATGATATACCCCTGATAATGAACTTTAGTGTACAACATAAAAAAATGGAAAAAAATTATCAATAAATATTGGCCTCTCTTTAAAACAGATAACACTTTGGGCAAGATTCTACCTGAAAAACCTCACTTTATTTATAGGCGAGTTCCAACACTAAGAGACCTGATAGCAAAAAATGTACCGGAACCACCCAAACGTGTAACAGAATTATCCTTCTTTCAGGGGAAAGGGTTCTTCCCGTAAAAGGTGCTATGCCTGTAAAAACACCCAACAAAATATTCAAAAATGCAATAAATTTACATCAACTAGCACTAAAAAGAATACAACATCAAGGACTTCATGTCATGTAGAACTGAAGGTATAGTTTATGTCCTACAATGCTCGTGTTCACTGCAATATATAGGCAGAACGAAAAGGCCTATGTGGAAGCGAATAAGGGAACATATTCAAAACATCAAAAAAGCTTTCCCGAAGCATAGTGTATCCAAACATTTTGCTACGCACCACAATAGAGACAGCTCAGAACTAAAGTTTTGGGCAATTCAGAGATACAAACCCCATTAGAGGGGCTCAAATAAGATCAGAGAATTGAGCAAGTCCGAGTCAAAATGGATATATGAGATGGGTACTATGGCGCCGAAAGGCCTTAATATTGAATTTGATATTAATTGCTTCATATCAGATCGCTAAATATGGTATAATGGGATTTATTTTTAAGAGAAAAAATTATTTTTTAAGGATAAAAAAATTTTTTTTTTTACAATTTTTTTCTTTTTATAGATATATATTTTTCTATAATATTTATATATTTTTAATTGTTTGTATATACACACATATTTGAATTTAATATATATTTTATGTTTTTTATATAGAAAAAAACTTCCCTCTTTGTTCTCTTTTTTTCCTTTTATTTATACGGTACGGTTACAGGTACTTATAATATAACTTATTTGTGCATTTGTTATAGTAGTATCAACTTTACAGAAGAATCCACAAATTAAGGATATTGAGCGAGAATATAACTTTGAAATGTAATCTGTATTACTGTGCAGGGTATGATTACAAATGTCAACCCTTGGTACTTGAGCAAACCTACCATACTTTTTTAGATTTAGAAGTATGTAATATCACTCTCCACCACTTGAGGGAGCTCATTAGTATATGAACATGGCCTTTTTATATTGTTATTTTTGTATACTTAATTGTTGTGATTTTATCTTGTGCTTATAAATGGTTTTATGAATTTAATGATTAAACACTGGTTTTAACTTAAATTTGCATATACAAACAGAAGCAGTAAGCAGTGTGATGATCCAATGATCTTAGCGTCGTCACTATGGTAACCTGAATGTTTAAGTACGGAGACGTTGGCATCTCAGGTGTATTCCTTGAGAAAGTCACGTGTCAGTGACGCAACGCGTGGGAGGAGCCAAGGACGCTGTCTGTGTTGTATCACACTGTAACAAGCAGCAGCGGCTTGTCAGCCAAGCTTCGTCCAACGGCTAACTGAGACCTGCTTATCTGCATATCTACATGCTTTAACTCTATGGGGAGCACGTGAGTGTATCACTGTGCTGTCTTTTGCTTGTGGACCTTATTTTGTTACATTGCGCAATGATCCTGTCTTTTTGTTTCTCTTTTATAATCATCTGGCACTGTGTTTTTATTGTTACGGCTGCGGTGGAAACATCCAATATTGTGAAAAACATTTCAGAAATACAATCATTCCAGTGCATTGAGAAACGAACTGCTGTGGTGACCATCCACTTCACTTTATGTACTCTAGTATCTATGTTTAAATCGCATTCCAATTAGCACCTGAGTCTATATATTTATATATAATTTTTTATCACTTTACATTTCTTATTTTATAATACTGGCATCAATGTATTCATTCTCCCCAGCACTGCTATGAATTTATAGCATTTTTCACGGGATTATTTGGATTTTTTAAATACATATTCACCTAGTTTTTATCACATTTTTTAGTGCAATTTTTGAGCGCATTGCCAGTAGTTTATTTTGCACGTTTTATCGTAGATATTTTGATTGATGGTATTTGAAACACTGTGCAATTTTTTAGCACCTCTCACTGTGTTCAGCACATTTTTATGCATGTGTGCAGTGTATGTACACATATATGTTTAATATTTATTTCAGTATTTTCACACATACTTTCACATCTTTGTTTTTAGCAAGATTTCAATTTGTTTTTAGCACGATTGCATAGATCTTTATTGATTGAATGGTGTATTAGAGCGCATCAATTTTTCATTTTTATCTGCTGGGGGACACCTGATGTAAGGAGAGACTCTGCTGTGAGTGCCTGGTGTAAAGAGGGACTCTACTGGAATCCCTGATCTATGGAGGGACTCTGCTGGGAATGCCTGATGTAAGGAGGGACTCCGCTGGGGGCACCTGATTGCATCTGGGGGTAGGCGACGTGGCAGGTGACACACTCGGGGCTCCCACTGATTCTGCATAATGGTGAGTTGAACTATTTCATTTTATATTACAATGTAATAATAGAAGAAATGTGCTTCAATCATTCTGACACCATAATAACCATGGTGCCGGGGTGATTGAAGCGCTAACACCAGGTGTTTGGAGTATCTTTATCTGCTGAATGTTAAACGTTCTGAAATACACATATTTCTATTGTGGTGTAGGCTCTGGGCCTGCTGCCCCTCCATCCCTCTTTCTTTCCTTCCTTCTCTCTTTCTCCCTCCATCTCTTGTTCATTTCAGACTCTAACCACACACCCTTTGAGTCACGCCCCCTTTAAGCCACGCCCAATATTACGTTTAAACCACGTTTTTCTTTCACCGCTACATCACACCTACAAACTAATGCCCCACCCCCAATTATAATAAGACTCCGCGTACAGACAAAAAAGTGTCCCTATAACTTTTTTTTACAATTTTGGCAACTATGTAAGTGGTGAAAGTAGACCTGTCAGTAACGTGGTGATATAATGAGCACCTCTTTACAGAATGCCAAGAACTAGCAAACCTGATCTGCCAACTATCGAGGTACTACAACAGCAAATTTTGACATGACATATTGGGGTTTGCAGCATGCAAGTTTACCAATGTAGAGAATTTATAAAAAGATAAATCATACTTAGAAATGCATGTGGTCAAGTTTGCATTAACAAATAGGAGAAAATATGGTAACAAGTCGCCATCTAGTGGCCAACAAAAATAACTAGAGCTAGAATATGGATGACGTTGGATTGTTGGATCACGGTATGCCGCTCTCTTGATTCACGGTACACTCAGATTGTCCTGAATGCAGAGCACACTGCGCACACGCAGTGACGTCATCGGCTGGAGCTAATGTGAATGTCTCCTAAACAGTGCAAGTTTAGAAGATATTCACGGTACCTAGATGTAAGACATATTTTAAAGCGATTCTTCACACTTGAAATAAAACATTACTGCTGTAGCTGCTGACTTTTAATAATAGGACAATTACCTGTCCAGGGATCCAGTGCTGTCCTCACCCGAGCCGGCTCTTCAGCTGTCTTCAGGTCATGGCGGCAGCATGTTTACTTTGGGAAGCGGGCAGTGACTGCCTGCGGCATCACACTGCTCATGCGCAGGCCGTGCTGCACTTTGTGAATATCTCGCAGATTTCTGTGATGTGTCCCAGAAGGGGGGAGGCCGAACTTGGATCGCTGCGTTGATCAGACCAGAATTGGTTTCGGTTACCTGTCAAAACCTGGTCCTTGCCCCCCAAAAAAGACAAAGTGCCAAAACTTAAAGAGGAGGGGAGGAAAAGGCAGACAAATGGAACCTCCCCTTTTTGGGTGAAGTTCCGCTTTAGGCTGGGTTCACACTATGTGCGGCCGTGGGGCACAGCAGGGGGTCTGGTGCGTTCCTGTTCACCATTTCAGGTCCGAATTAGGTCCGAATTTTTGCCTGAATTTGGACCTGAAACTGAGCCAAAGACGCAGAAGACCCTTGTCAATGTGCTCTGCGGCCGCCCCGGAGATGTGTAAACTGGCTCTATTGAAACCGATGTGTAAACCGGTTCCATCAATTGCATCCAAATTGCAATAGTGTGAACCCAGCCTTAAGCTTCCCTGTAAGTAAAACCTTTCAGTTAGAAATTACTACTGCTTTAAATACCTCCATCGAGAAAAAACAACACACTATGGACACTACACGGCGCTTAGGATTATATTATTATTATTATTATACAGGATTTATATAGCACTGACAGTTTGCGCAGCTCTTTACAACATTAGGGCAGACAGTACAATTACAATACAATTCAATACAGGAAGAATCAGAGGGCCCTGCCCGTTAGAGCTTACAATCTAGGAGATATACGAGATAATTATCCACTTACGTACCGCCCGCCCGCAATGTACTAGGGACGGGTGCTTTTTTTTTTTTGCAAAGGAGGGATAAGAAACAAAGATCTTTAGTATAAAGTAGCACACATTGCATTGTTAGGCACACATTTAACCCCTTGATCACCCTAGATGTTTACTCCTTCCCAGCCAGTGTCATTAGTACAGTGACAGTGTATAATATTAGCACTGATCCATGTATTAGTGTCACTGGTGATGTCAGTGGCAGTAAAGCCTTGTACACATGGTCAGATTATTGGACGTATTTTCGTCAGTTTTTTGTTTGATGCTAGTCTCAAATCGAAAGTGAATACTCACCATCAGAAAATATTCTGATGACAGAATTGAACGTCAGAAGTGACGTAATGTGTTGAATTGTTTTGCATGTGTTGTTTCATTTCTGAGCATGCCTATTCTTGCTCTTCAGATTTTTTTTTTTTGTCAGAAAACCATACTAATGAAAAGAAAATCAGATGTTGTGGTCACATCAAACATTTTCAAGCCTGCACATTCAGTTTTTGTCTGCCAAAAATTCGTAAATCGGCTGTCAAAAGCAGCATACTAATGATCAGAAAATCGGCAGATTGTTCATCGGAAGAAGTTTATCTTCAGATTTTCTGACCGTGTGTACGGACCTTTAGTCACTGATCACCGCCATTAGTAGTATTGAAAAAAAAAATTAAATGTACTGTATATACCATAGTTTGTAGAAGCTTTAACTTTCACGCAAACCAATTAATGTAAACTTAGGATTTTTTTTTTACCAAAGCATGTAGCAGTATCCATTTTCTTGAGACATGTGGATGAAAAACCTACCACTGCTGGAAAGGGACTGTGATGTCACTTCATGTCTAGTCCATTGATACTTCCCCCAGCTTTGTAGTTAAAAATATGCATAGCTCCCAACTGTCCCTGATTTCGAAGGACTGTCCCTGATTTGGAACAATGTCCCTCTGTCCCTCATTCCTCCTCATTTGTCCCTCATTTTGGTCTGATCTATATAGTTGTATATAAAATGCACTTTTTATCTATCAAAAAATGTTTCCTAATGCTAAACCTTTCATCTGAATTCTAAATTGCTGCATTTGTAAATTCCAAAAGCTAGTGTAAAGGAATAGTAGTAGTAAAAAAGCACTTGTGGGTTTATTCAATCTTGTTTTTTTTGTACAATTCTCCTTTAAGAGGGTGTGGCAAGGGGTGTGTCCTATGCCTGCATACTTTTGCAGATAGGTGTCCCTCATTCCCATCTCAAAAAGTTGGGAGGTATGAATATGTATTGTAAGCACGCTACCCAAACTGTAGTTGCTATATAAATCCTGTATAATAATAATAGAATAATAACTAAAGGCAAAACTTTATTTTTTATTTTTCAATAGAATGGAGAGGAATTGGAACACCTGTCAAGTTTTTATTGCTGTCTGTGCCCCCATTGCCCCTCTTTATTTGTCCTAATTACCATTATCATCAAAAGTGAAATTAAAAGAAAATTCCAAATTTTGGGTTGTCCCCAGAAAAGTAATAGAGGGGAAATCTTCTGGTGACATGGGGGGCCCCAGGGGATCCCCTTAATTTGCAGGGATTTTCTTTCACTTCCTGTTTTGGCTATAGGGCAGGAAGTGAAGGGAAATCTCCCCAATGGGACATGGCAAAAAATATTTAAAAAAACAAACAAAAAAAAGGGGGATATAATCCTACCTTACTCCCTTTTTACTTTAAAAAAAAAAAAGAAAAAAGTTTTGTGACTTGTCCCCCTCCCACTCTCCCTCTTCCATGCCTCCTCCCGACCGCCATCCCAGACAGAAGCTCGGCTCCAGGTACTCTCTGCTGACTGAGTAGGGCTGCCACCTGTCTAGGATTCACACAGACAGTCTGGGTTTGAAATGATGTGTCCGGGTTTCAGTCTGCCTAAAACCTGGACACATTATTCAGACTGGGTTGTGGCTCCCCAAGTAACTGAGATAGTCACACACAAATCTCTTGCCATCTGGGAGCTGCGGGCTGCTGTCTGGGGGCAGGTTCGGCATCACTGGGGGGGGGGGAGGCGAAGATGTCAGCAAGGGAAGTTTGGCCACATCCACTGTTTGCCACAGCGCGCTGCATCACCACTCTACTTAGGGTAACCAAAGGTATCCCAGATCATTTATAATCTTATGTACTACGAAAGAAAAAAAAAGTGCCCTGTGCCACTAAAGTGTTTGGCTTAAAGAAAAGCCGGGCGGATCGGGCTGGACAGCGAAACAAGTAATTGGCGCAAACACTAAAGCATTAATCCAATAAAATGATTTAAACAACAATATGCTGAAAGAGTGTAAAAATACAAACAAGTCTGTTATGTATAATATGTATAGGTAAGTATGAGGAAGTCCTTAATTGGTGCACACTAGCAAATGTGGACACAATATGCTCAATGGCAATGCAAGTGGACAGGATGGGGAGGGGGAAGAAGGAAAAAATGGGAAAGAGGGGGTAGTAGAGAAGTCCACGCTCACGGAAGCCGTTCAGTGGGGACCAGCTTCAACCAGTTTGAAAGAGGAGCGTGGCCGTCACGCTTCTCACGGCCAGCCAGCTCCAGAAACGCGTTGCATGTCCAGTGACATCATCACCCCTGGCCTGGATTACAGTTTGCATCCCAAGCCTCATTCTGATGTCCACACATCTCTGTCGGCCTGATACCATCCAGTGCTCTCAGAGACGAGCACAGAGGGAAATACATCCACGGCTGTTCAGGTACTGACTCCACTGATGACCCTTGTGGTCTTTGGGACCATTCTATGTCTATCTCTCACTGCTAAAATGTGAGTTTTATTATTGCTCCATTTTTTATATTAAAGTTGTTATATAGTCTGCACCCAGAGGCGCCTCCTTCTTCTTGTTTTTTTCAGTGTCTGGGGAACACGGGTTCCCCACCGGACGGCTGCCGTGAGCGTGGACATCAGAGATGTGTGGACATCAGAATGAGGCTTGGGATGCAAACTGTAATCCAGGCCAGGGGTGATGATGTCACTGGACATGCAACGCGTTTCTCGAGCTGGCTGGCCATGAATAGCGTGACGGCCACGCTCCTTTTTCAAACTGGTTGAAGCTGGTCCCCACTGAACGGATGCCGTGAGCGTGGACTTCTCTACTACCCCCTCTTTCCCATTTTTTCCTTCTTCCCCCTCCCCATCCTGTCCACTTGCGTTGCCATTAAGCATATTGTGTCCACATTTGCTAGTGTGCACCAATTATGGACTTCCTCATACTTACCCATACATATTATACATAACAGACTTGTTTGTATTTTTACGCTCTTTCAGCATATTGTTGTTTAAATCATTTTATTGGATTAATGCTTTAGTATTTGCGCCAATTACTTATTTGAACTTGTTGTATGGAACTTCCTTGTGCTGCATGCTAATTGCAATGTCCATTCCAGTGCTGCCCTAATTATCTACCCCTTTTCCATACTCACCCTAAATCACCCACCTTTGCATCCATCCCTTACGTGCCAGTCTATAACATCACTTCATCACATCATTACAATATTGGTGCCATTATTGGTACCTTTATTTCTTTTATTATTTTAATTTTATGTTCATTCACTCAGTATTTTACCTTGTTCTACATAATTTTATGGTTTATGGTTTATTCATTTATTCTAATCAATTTTTCCAAATATATCAGTGTTATTACAATATTCCTTACCTCTTGATTTGATGAATACACATTTTTATATTATATATCTCATATTTTTGAATTATTTTCCTCCCACTGTTATATATCTGCCTCTCTTACCAACTTTAATGATGGATCTTCCTTCCATCATAGATGGTCAGAGATACTTGATTTTAGAAAAAATATATTCCTCCTTGATTATTGTCACTTTCTCCATATAAGGCCAAACTCACGGGAAAGACACGACAAAACCTTTGCGGAAAGTTCAAACAACTTGAAAGATTGGTCCATACCACTAACCAACTAGTGGTGGGACAAATTTTTCCTAGAGCAATACATCAATACTCGGATTTCACCCAGAGGCCTCAGAATTATGAAAGAGATTCCCATCTTTTTAGATGATGATCACACTAAAGAATGGACAAGCCTCTCTGAGTTTTGTACTGCTAAATGGATGGGTATACTAATCTCTCATAGAAACAACAGGTTTAACAAATTACATGACCAAATAAATTCCATCATAAATGATATAAAAAGTCTATCCACTACCATCCCTTTTACATGGTTAGAAGTACTCAAGAAAAATACCAAAAGAGAAGAGGATCTCCTTGTCAACATGAAAATGGGCAAATTTAAAAGGGATTTGGATGACTACAACTTTGACAGAATCTTCACTTGGAACAAGAAACCATTGCCCTAATCTGCCACCGCATCATCTGTATCCCCAGTCTCTATTCATTCCCCACATCATCCAGAACCTTCGGTCCCCTCCCCTGTCCTCCCCCCACCTCTTATGAGTCTGCGACTTCACAAACCTCGTGGGTCTGTAATCCTCAATAGACACCAGAGAACTCCCCTTCCACCCCCTGCTTACCATCCACCCCATCCAGCACAACTATATTCTATAGTTTTGAGAAAAACAAGTACAACAAGAAAAATTATGATAAAAACAGGGATTTGGTCACTTCACTTAACTTATTTTATAACAGATCTGACTCCACACCAGTTTCCAACCGTATTTCGTCTACATTGGCCAATCCTCCTATTGTAACCCCCGATCCTTTAGATCAATCTACCACTTATATGGCTACCTCCTCATCTAATCTTGATCAACAATTGATGACCACTGCCAATAGCACTTTGGCCAATACCACATCTACACCCCACACTAACCTGCATAATCTAGCCCCGAGTGTCGCAGGATTTAATATTCCCATCAGTCACACATCTTCTACCATCAATAGTTCAGTTGCTTTTTTAGTGCCCAGTCCTCCTCCGGCAATAACATCACAAAAAAGAAAATTCACAGAAGAGGCCGTAGAGGAGGACGAACCAGACAACCATCAAAACGTCCAGAAACCAAAAAAACTGTGAAAATCTTCAATTTGTTCAATCACATTCTTTCTCCCGCAGACATTTCATTGCTCAGTCGTGGCCTAAATTTTGCTCCTACTAACAGACCCAATCCCTTTTTGCTCTTTAAGGATTTAAATAGTTATATAAGAAATTTGACTCTTAAGAGACATTTTTATATAAAAAACGAAAAAGCCAAAAATAATATTCCTGTCAAACCCACCACCATCTTTCCATCTGCATCCTTGTTGAATGAATCAGAACTCATTTCAGAAATTTTTGATTGTGATGATCTTGATATACCTTGTACAGAAGATCATTTATCCAGATTGCTCACACAACATTTAGCTACATCTCCTCCAATCATTCACTCCAGTTTGAAACCCAAATCCATATTTTTTCCAACACACTCCAAGGGTCCATACATAGAAAGCTTCTACAGAGTGTTTTTTTCAGATATGGTTAAATTGTGCAACACCATGTCTGCACCAAAATCCCATAACCTTTCATCCCTCAAAACTAAAGCCCTCCATTTTTTCACACATGCGAAAGACCTCATACTAAAGTCCACCGACAAAGGAGGTGGCATTGTTCTCCAAAGCAAAACTGACTACATTGCGGAAGCAGAAAGACTGCTGTCAGACCAAGCCACCTACAAAAAGCTTAAGAATGACCCCACCAGCGACTTCGCCAAAGAAGCAGATCTTTTGATCTCGACCGCTTTAGCAGATGGCATCATTTCAAAAACGAAAAGTTCCTTCCTCCATAAACCATTTTATTCCATTCCGTATTTCTACCACCTACCTAAAATTCATAAAAATCAACAACATCCCCCTGGCAGACCAATTGTGGCCTCTATGGACAGTGTTACCTCAGGCTTCAGTTTATACGTAGACCAGTTCCTGCAACCCATAGTCGTTCAACTTCAGTCATATATCCGAGATGGAACACACCTTTTGGAACTTCTCTCGCCTTATACCTGGGAACCTACTTATGTCTGGTTATCACTAGACGTCAGTTCTTTATACACCTCCATTCCCCATACTTTTGGCATTATGGCTCTGGAACATTCCTTGTTATGGACCCTCTCATCAACCCCTGTCAAGCTACCTTCATCATAGAAGCCACAAAATTCTGTTTAACGCATAATTACTTCACATTCAATGGCAATTTTTATTTACAGCAACAAGGAACAGCGATAGGGGCCAATTTTGCCCCTTCGTATGCTAATTTGGCCATGGGGTTTTGGGAAAACCAATTTATCCATGACAATAATCCGTTCTCGGCCAACATCATATTCTTCGGAAGATACATTGATGATATCATCATTATCTGGGATAGCTCCTTAGATCTCATCAATTCGTTCATTACATATTGTAATGACAACACCTGTGGACTATAGTTCACACATGAAAGCAATCAGACTTCCCTAGCTTTCTTGGACTTGGAGCTTCGATATGATGGTCATGAAATATATGCCAAGAATCAAATTAAGCCCACAGCTGGCAACTCATACCTGCACTTCTAAAAGTTGTCACTACCCACCATGGGTTAAAAACCTCCCCAAAGGCCAATTTTGTCGCCTGAGACAAAATTGCACAAAAGATGCTGACTACATTGAATTAAGTGTCCATCTAAAAAACACATTTTTGGAGAAAGAATCTAGAGTAGAATCTAGTCTAGAATCTAGACTAGAGTCTAGTTGAAGAGGCTTATGAACTATACCTTCAAGGAAAACTGACAAAAATAATCCACCCTCTAAAGACTGTCCCATCCGATTCATTACCACCTTCCATTCTAAGCATAAAAGAATAGAAAGGATTTTGTCCAAACATTGGGACATCCTCCAACAAGACACTCACCTCAAATCCATCATTCCCACACATCCACACGTTACTTACTGCAGAGCCCCAAACCTCAAAAATAAGATTGCCCCTAGCAAATTGAAAACCACTCCTGCCTCTCCTTTAGTACCCACTCTTATTCCCTTGGCAGGGATGTACCAATGCTGCAAAAAACTCAGCAAAACCTGCCAATTTTTACAACATGGCCAGAAATCTTTTATAGTAAAGGAAACACTTATTTTTGAAAGATTTCTACAATTGCTCGTCTGACCACGTGGTATACGGCCTCACATGCCCTTGTGGCCTTATGTACGTCGGCCGTACCATCCGGCCTCTCAGGTAGCAGTTTGGAGAGCATAGGAGGTACATTGAGGGTGGAACGGACACACATAGTGTCCCTAGACACTTTGCTGTGGCCCACAAAGGTTCCACCTTTGGGCTGAAAGTTTGGGTTCCTAGATCTCTCTCGACAGCTGAACGTTTAAAAAAATTATGTGCAAGAGAGTCCTATTGGATCTATCACCTTGACGTCCTCTCGCCAGGAGGTATTAACAAATGTATTGAAACATCTAGTATTCTTTAATACTGATATCTCCTTTTTTTCTCCATTTCTTCCTTGCTTTTATAGCCATCCTATTTTTATTTTAGATGTATCATCTTTTTATATTATGTTTATATTTTTCATGATTTTTGTTTATATTATGTTTATATTTTTCATGATTTCATGATATCTAACTATGTTCCCATACATAATTTATAGGTAGCCCCCCATCCACTCTCCCATCCCCCCCACGGGGGCAAGCAGCCCCTTTTGTGACTTGGCGCCAAACCTCTTTCCTTCATTTTTCCCCATTTTCCACCCCTCACCCCCTCCCTTCCCTTGTCCTTTTCCTTCCATTCTCCCCTTTTCCCCCCCCTATTTTACTTTCTCTTTCATTAGGCCCACAAGGTCATTTTCACAATATCATACTGTCCCCTTCTATATTACATGTCTGAATATTTATTCCTTTCATCGTGTATAATTTTAATATCCCCCCCCTCCTTTTTTTCATTTTTTTTCTCGTTTAATTAATTTCTCTTTAGTCCCTTCCCCCTCCCCTTTCTATACCCTATCTTCAGCTCCCATTCATTTACATCATACACCCCTCATTCTTACGATTTATCTCTGTCCCCCCGGGTCATCGCAATCATATGACCATTTAGTATATTTCCCAATTATTTACTTTTTTCTTTCATACACTCCCCCTCATGTATGAACTATTGACCGTAGTTATTCATAGCTTTGTCTAATCTACAGCTTTTTTAACATGGCATTTTCTAAGACAGCTATTTTTAATATATCTGTATCTACTGAGTGTTTTGTTTTAACATGTTTGTATTTTACTTTAATAATGCATTGTTTGTTCATTTCGTTTTTTGTTTTTTAATGATGTTGTGTGATGTATAATTGTCCTTAAATCCACTCCCTGTGTGCTGAGGTACCATAATTGATGCACCAGTACACAGGCTGAATTCCGTTCTGGCCACTCCCCCCACCTCCCTCTATATATTGTTTACTACTGGTCCCCTTCAACCAGCTTGAAAAAGGAGCGTGGCCATCACGCTATTCGCGGCCAGCCAGCTCGAGAAACGCGTTGCATGTCCAGTGACGTCATCACCCCTCGCCTGGATTACAGTTTGCTTCCCAAGCCTCGTTCTGATGTCCAAACATCGCTGTCGGCCTGATACCATCCAGCTCTCTCAGAGACAAGCACAGAGGGAAATACATCCACGCAGGGGCGGACTGACAACTCAGGGGGCCCCCGGGCACTAGGAGATTATGGGGCCCCCAGGCAATCAGAGATTATGGGGCCACACACACACACACAGTATACAATCACACAGTATACACAGACATGTTTCTATTGGCTGAGAAGGTACTGGAGAGGTGGGGCAGCTATAACCTCTGGATTTTTTGACCAAGAGGATGTCGGTAAGGGACATTTCAAAGACAGATGTAAAAAAACCACATATTTTTACATACTGTCCCTGGTTTTACTGAGGCTGGCAACCCTGATGGGGCCCCCTAGTGGCCAGGGGCCCTCGGGCAGTGCCCAGGTGGCCGAATGGTCAGTCCGCCCCTGCATCCACGGCTGTTCAGGGACTGACTCCACTGATGACCCTTGTTGTCTTTGGGACCATTCTATGCCTATCTCTCACTGCTAAAATGTGGGTTTATATTATTGCTCCATTTTTTTATATTAAAGTTGTCATACAGTCTGCACCCAGAGGCGCCTCCTCCTTGTTTTTTTTTGGGCTGGACAGCACCTGCTGTACCAACTCCGGGTTCCTTGAACTGTCCGGCTGGGGGGAGCCGGGGCAGCTTGGTCAGGACTGGCCAGGGGTGGAGAGCCATCAGTGGGGCAAAGAGCCTTCCTCTGCTTGGACACAGTGTATACCATCCAATGCCGAGGGGGCAGCCTGCACTCTGCCCTGGTCCTCATCCTGCACTCGGTGGGACAGTAGCGGGGGACTTCTTACTTACTTCTTAGACATGTCTGTGGTGGAAGCAGTGCAGCCTTTTTACAGAGGAAATCAGAGCCGCCCGGGGGGCAATTGCCCCCCTGCCCAGTCCGCCCCTGACTTGAAGACCCCTTCTTTCGTACAGACCTGAGCTGGAGTAAGCCACAGCATTGCACTTGCCATTCACTGATCACAATTGCGTAAAAACTGTTGCGCTAATATTCTGCACATTGTTATAAAAAAAGTGCTATTCTCACCATTTTATTCTCCAGGGCTTCTGCTTTCAGAAAATATATAATGTTCTTGGGGGGTTTCGGTCACTTCATTGACAAAAATGCAGACTTTTACCTGTGTGTAAAAAAAAACCCCAAAAACATATAATTAGATAAAAATAAAAAAAGTTGCTCAAGGGGGGAACTGGCTAATGTGAATGTATTAATAAGAGGAGCCCTCCCTCCTCCCCCTCTCTCCCCACTCCCCCTCTCTCCCCACTCCTGGTCCATCCAATGTTCAGTTCTGGGATCGGTCTATATGGGTGTAGAAGGAGCTCTGTAGATGGAGTTGTGCTCTGCCGATCCTATGGTCCTATGGCACCATCTAGTGGTGGAAGTGTTTAGCGCAATGATTGTCAGTGGAATAAAGTTGTGTGTTGTTGAAGAAAAGCGGAAGTGTGGGATGATGATGCCGGGTGGTGTTGTTGTTGTTGTGAATAGTCGGAGGGAAGATGAGTGAGATTGTGGAGAGAACACTGAGCGCTCTGCCCGGCCTCCTCCTACAGGAGCCCCCGCCTGGGGCTAGCTCTAAGCTGGGGAGTCTGATCAGGAATATCACCGGGCTCAGCTCCAGACAGGTAATACCGAGCATGGCCGGGAAGGGATATGAGCTCTGTGTACTGCTGTGATGGGAGGGCTGGCAGTGTGTGCGTTGGTATGAGGGAGGGGGGTGGTGGCAGCGCATGTGCCTAGTATGGGGGGTGCTGGCGCATGTGTTGGGTATGGTCAGTTGGGGGTGGGGTCAGGCGCGTGTGCCAGGTATTGGGGGGGTGTCCGGTGCGTGTGCCAGGTATAGAGCGGGGTGGTGGCACGTGTGCCAGGTATGGGAGGGTGGTGATGGCGGCGCGTGTGCGTAGGGTTGCCACATCATCCCTTTAATCCAGGACACACATTAATTACACAGGTTCTGTGGCTGATTAAGGTGGTAATTTAAACTCACTTGGTACCTTATCTGCATTAAATCAGCCTCAGAACCTGTGTAATTAATATGTGTCCTGGATTAAAGGGATGATGTGGCAACCCTAGTGTGCCGAGTATGGAGGGGTGGTGGCGGAGCGTGCGCTGGATATGGGGGGTGGTGGCACGTGTGCCGGGTATGGGGGGTGGTGGTGGCGGTGCGTGTGCCGAGTATGGAGGGGTGGTGGCGGAGCGTGCGCTGGATATGGGGGGTGGTGGCGCGTGTGCCGGGTATGGGGGGTGGTGGTGGTGGTGGTGGCGGCGGCGGCGCACGTGCCGGGTATGGGGGGTGGTGGTGGTGGCGGCGGCGCGCGTGCCGGGTATGGGGGTATGGGGGTGTGGTGGTGGTGGTGGCGGAGCGTGCGCCAAGTATGGAGGGGTGGTGGCGGAGCGTGTGCCGAGTATGGAGGGGTGGTGGCGGAGCGTGCACTGGGTATGGGGGGTGGCGGCGCGTGTGCCGGGTATGGGGGGGGGGGGGTGGCGGCGCGCGTGCCGGGTATGGGGGGGGGGGGCGGCGGCGCGCGTGTGCCGGGTATGGGGGGGCAGCGGCGGCGCGCGTGCCGGGTATGGGGGGGCGGCGGCGGCGCGCGTGCCGGGTATGGGGGGGCGGCGGCGGCGCGCGTGCCGGGTATGGGGGGGCGGCGGCGGCGCGCGTGCCGGGTATGGGGGGGCGGCGGCGCGCGTGCCGGGTATGGGGGGGCGGCGGCGGCGCGCGTGCCGGGTATGGGGGGGGGGCGGCGGCGCGCGTGCCGGGTATGGGGGGGCGGCGGCGGCGGCGCGCGTGCCGGGTATGGGAGGGCGGCGGCGGCGCGCATGCCGGGTATGGGGGGGTGGCGGCGGTGCGCATGCCGGGTATGGGGGTGTGGCGGCGGTGCGTGTGCTGGGTATGGGGGTGTGGTGGCGGTGCGTGTGCTGGGCATGGGCGGGTGGTGGTGCGTGTGCTGAGTATGGGGGGGTGGTGGCGGCGCGTGTGCCGGGTATAGGGGGTGGTGGTGGCGGCGCGTGTGCCGGGTATAGGGGGTGGTGGTGGTGGCGGAGCGTGCGCCAAGTATGGAGGGGTGGTGGCGGAGCATGCACTGGGTATGGGGGGTGGAGCATGCGCTGGGTATGGGGGGGGGGGCGGTGGCGCGCGTGCCGGGTATGGGGGGGGTGGCGGCGGCGCGCGTGCCGGGTATGGGGGGGCGGCGGCGGCGCGCGTGCCGGGTATGGGGGGGCGGCGGCGGCGGCGCGCGTGCCGGGTATGGGGGGGCGGCGGCGGCGGCGCGCGTGCCGGGTATGGGAGGGCGGCGGCGGCGCGCATGCCGGGTATGGGGGGGTGGCGGCGGTGCGCATGCCGGGTATGGGGGTGTGGTGGCGGTGCGTGTGCTGGGTATGGGGGTGTGGTGGCGGTGCGTGTGCTGGGCATGGGCGGGTGGTGGTGCGTGTGCTGAGTATGGGGGGGTGGTGGCGGCGCGTGTGCCGGGTATAGGGGGTGGTGGTGGCGGCGCGTGTGCCGGGTATAGGGGGTGGTGGTGGTGGCGGAGCGTGCGCCAAGTATGGAGGGGTGGTGGCGGAGCATGCACTGGGTATGGGGGGTGGAGCATGCGCTGGGTATGGGGGGGGGGGCGGTGGCGCGCGTGCCGGGTATGGGGTGGCGGCGGCGCGCGTGCCGGGTATGGGGTGGCGGCGGCGCGCGTGCCGGGTATGGGGGGGCGGCGGCGCGCGTGCCGGGTATGGGGGGGTGGCGGCGCGCGTGCCGGGTATGGGGGGGTGGCGGCGGCGGCGGCGGCGGGGCGCGTGCCGGGTATGGGGGGTTGGTGGCAGCGCGTGTGCCGGGTATGGGGGGGTGGTGGCGGTACGTGTGCTGGGTATGGGGGGGTGGTGTGTGTGCCGGGTATGGGGGGGTGGTGGCGGTACGTGTGCTGGGTATGGGGGGGTGGTGGCGGTACGTGTGCCGGGTAAGGGGGGGTGGCGGCGGCGGCACGTGTGCCGGGTATGGGGGGGGTGGCGGCGGCGCGTGTGCCGGGTATGGGGGGGGTGGCGGCGGCGGCGCGTGTGCCGGGTATGGGGGGGGTGGCGGCGGCGGCGCGTGTGCCGGGTATGGGGGGGGTGGCGGCGGCGGCGCGTGTGCCGGGTATGGGGGGGGTGGCGGCGGCGGCGCGTGTGCCGGGTATGGGGGGGTGGCGGCGGCGGCGCGTGTGCCGGGTATGGGGGGGTGGCGGCGGCGGCGCGTGTGCCGGGTATGGGGGGGGTGGCGGCGGCGGCGCGTGTGCCGGGTATGGGGGGGGTGGCGGCGGCGGCGCGTGTGCCGGGTATGGGGGGGGTGGCGGCGGCGGCGCGTGTGCCGGGTATGGGGGGGGTGGCGGCGGCGGCGCGTGTGCCGGGTATGGGGGGGGGTGGCGGCGGCGCGTGTGCCGGGTATGGGGGGGTGGCGGCGGCGCGTGTGCCGGGTATGGGGGGGTGGCGGCGGCGCGTGTGCCGGGTATGGGGGGGGGTGGCGGCGGCGCGTGTGCCGGGTATGGGGGGGTGGCGGCGGCGCGTGTGCCGGGTATGGGGGGGGTGGCGGCGGCGCGTGTGCCGGGTATGGGGGGGGTGGCGGCGGCGCGTGTGCCGGGTATGGGGGGGGTGGCGGCGGCGCGTGTGCCGGGTATGGGGGGGGGTGGCGGCGGCGCGTGTGCCGGGTATGGGGGGGTGGCGGCGGCGCGTGTGCCGGGTATGGGGGGGTGGCGGCGGCGCGTGTGCCGGGTATGGGGGGGGGTGGCGGCGGCGCGTGTGCCGGGCATGGGGGGGGGTGGCGGCGGCGCGTGTGCCGGGCATGGGGGGGGGGTGGCGGCGGCGCGCCTATGCCGGGTATGGGGGGGGGGTGGCGGCGGCGGCGCGTGTGCCGGGTATGGGGGGGTGGCGGCGGCGCGTGTGCCGGGTATGGGGGGGGTGGCGGCAGCGCGTGTGCCGGGTATGGGGTGGTGGTGGTGGCGGCGTGTGTCCTGGGTATGGGGGGGTGGTGGCGGTACGTGTGCTGGGTATGGGGGGGTGGTGGCGGTACGTGTGCTGGGTATGGGGGGGTGGTGGCGGTACGTGTGCTGGGTATGGGGGGGTGGTGGCGGTACGTGTGCTGGGTATGGGGGGTGGTGGCGGTACGTGTGCTGGGTATGGGGGGGTGGCGGCGGCGCGTGTGCCGGGTATGGGGGGGGTGGCGGCAGCGCGTGTGCCGGGTATGGGGTGGTGGTGGTGGCGGCGTGTGTCCTGGGTATGGGGGGGTGGTGGCGGTACGTGTGCTGGGTATGGGGGGGTGGTGGCGGTACGTGTGCTGGGTATGGGGGGGTGGTGGCGGTACGTGTGCTGGGTATGGGGGGGTGGTGGCGGTACGTGTGCTGGGTATGGGGGGGTGGCGGCGGCGCGTGTGCCGGGTATGGGGGGGGTGGCGGCAGCGCGTGTGCCGGGTATGGGGTGGTGGTGGTGGCGGCGTGTGTCCTGGGTATGGGGGGGTGGTGGCGGTACGTGTGCTGGGTATGGGGGGGTGGTGGCGGTACGTGTGCTGGGTATGGGGGGGTGGTGGCGGTACGTGTGCTGGGTATGGGGGGGGGGGCTGGCAGTGATAAGAGGTCAGTAATCCACAGAAAGCCGATCTCTCCATGTGATAACCTGCCCTACCCTGCAGTATCCCACCTCCCCTCTCACTGATTTTCCCGGGCAGCTGATGAGGATATCTCTGCTCTTAGTTTCCTCCTAGTTCATCCTGCTGCACCCTGTATGAAGGCTCTCACCTCTTTGGTGTATTCTTTTCTTTTATGTTGTTCTGCAGAGCGAAGCAGGAGGAGTGAGACTCTGCTTGAGGAATGCTCCAAGGAACCTATGAGATTTCACAGCCAGCTGGATTTTGGTTTTCCGCACACTTGAGGTGTATCCATCAGACACAGAAGGATTCATCGCCCTCCAAGACCCCTCCGCACACGCAGCTGTCTAGCTGCTGTGGTGTCTTAGTGCACCTTGGAGGCACAGAGTTCAACCCTGCCCCCTGCAGCCTGTTAAAGTCTAAGGCAGGCATGGGCTGGATGGGGCTAACGCTGTACAGAGTGGTCCCCACATTTAGGACCCTATGTGTTCGTTGATGGATGCTCCAAACACAGGTAATCTGCTACAGCGTTCATCCCGTCCAGCCAAAGCCTGCCGTAGACTTTGCCAGGCTGCAGGTAGTGGAGCTGGAAGCTGTCTCTTTGCAGCATTTTGTTTTGCACCTAAACGTGCCTGAAACCACCACTGAGTAAATGCAACTTAGTAAAAACAAAAAAAAAACAAAAAACAAATGCTGCCGAAAATTCAACTCAAAGTGCATTACAAACGCATGTAAATGGACTACAGAATTACACAGTGAACTCAGGGGCTTGGGATGTAAACAGGCCCTAAATCAGGAACTCCTTAACACAGAAGAGAGTGATTTGGAGGCATTCCATTTGTTTATATTTCAAATGACTTCTGCTGTCTTGAAAAGCTTAGCGCACAAGTGCCAGTATGAATAAGGCCTAAGGCTCAGTTCACACTGATGCGATGCGGGAAACATGTTAATGAGATCTGCTGCAAGTATCAATTAAAGGTTAACGCCCCAAAAGCATGTTGTAGAACGCAGTGTGTTTGATAACATCGGATCGTATGGGTATGAACACCGATGCAATTAGATTCCAGTGTGGCAAAAAAAAAAAAAGAAAAAAAGGTGCCCGCACCTTTTTCATGCGGTGCGATTTGAGCCATTCAAAAGGATTTGCTCAAATCACACCGCACAGAATTGCATGTGATATGCACAGGAATGCTGTGCGATTCCTGTACAAATCACATGGGATGTGACGCATCACATCAATGTGCACCCAGCCTTAGGGCTCATTCACATATAGTGTGGTGACCTGTGTGTTTGTGCACTATAAAACAATTGTTTGTGCCCTGTTCACAGCCCGGAGGTGTGCTGAGATGCAGTGAAATGTGAACATGTAGCATTTTACAATGAGTGAAATGTGAACATGTAGCATTTTACAATGTACTGGAGGGCACTGCATGTTGCTGCCGCTGTAGTGTGGAGAAATGAAAAAATTTCACTTTGTGGGGAAAAAAAAAAAAAAAAGGAAACCTGTGTGAGGTGCTAAAATGTGTAGCACACTGCAAACAAAAACTAACAGCTGCTCCATATCAGCACGTGGTCAGTGTGGTCAGTTGGCTAAACGTGCTTAAGGCTGGGTTCACACTGCAGACGGATGCAGCTCGCAGCAGGGGTCCAGTGCGTCCCTGTTCTCAGTTTCAGGGCCGAATGTTTGCCTGAATTCGGCCCTAAAAAGGACCAGAAGAGGCACAGGACTCCTGTACAAGCCGCTCTGGAGCCGCCACAGAGATGTGTAAGAGAGCCGGTCACAATCTCCTGACATGCGAATTGGATGGTGGGAAATCCACATCCAATTCGCACTAGTGTGAACCCAGTCTTAAAGCAGCTAAATGTTGGGAATTTTTATTTTTATTTTCTGTTATCTGACAAATTTAAAGTGTAACTAAAGGCAAAACTTTTTCTTAAAATTTGATTAGAGGGGAGATGGATTAAAATCCCTGTCATGCTTTTATTGCTGTCGGTGCCCCCTTAAGGCCCCTTTCACACTGGGGCGGTAGGGGGCGTCGGCGGTAAAACAGCGCTATTTTTAGCGCTGTTTTACCGCGGTATTCGGCCGCTAGCGGTGCGGTTTTAACCCCCCGCTGGCGGCCAAAAAGGGGTTAAAACCACTCGTACAGCGCGGCTATAGCCGCGCTATTGCCGCGGTATAGCCGCGCTGTCCCATTGATTTCAATGGGCAGGAGCGGTGTAGGAGCGGTGAATACACCGCTCCTTCACCGCTCCAAAGATGCGGCTTGCAGGAGATTTTTTCTTCTCCTGCCAGCGCACCTCTTCAGTGTGAAAGCCCTCGGGCTTTCACACTGAACAAACAGCTGAGGCTGTTTAGGGGCGGTTTGCAGGCGGTATTTTTAGCGCAATAACGCCTGCAAACCGCCCCAGTGTGAAAGAGGCCTTAGGGAGAGAAGCATACAAGCATACATCACTTCCGTTTTCCTCGGATGTAAACAACACCGTTTTTAAATAGCCATAAGCATTTGATCACAAATACTGATTGTTGCATATAAACAAAAATTGCCTGAGAAGGCCTTGGGGGTCAAGTGGTTAAGCTCCCCCTGACTAATGCCTCATACACACGATCGGACTTTCCGACAACAAAACCATGGAATTTTGTCTGAAGGGTGTTGCATACACAATGGTCACACAAATGTTGGCCAACAATTACAAACGTAGTGACGTACTACATGGTTTTTCAGCTCTTTAGCGCCACCCTTTGGGCTCCTTCCTCCTGCGTTTTTCATTTTGTGTTTTTCGGTTCGTTTCTGAATGGCCGTTCGTCAACCAAACATGTTGCGGAATCGGAGGACATAACATGTTATTTATTATTGGCCTTGGAGTTATTGCTTGGATGTTATTTTTTTGGTTGAATAATGATTTGACTTTCTATATTTTTGTATGCATAGAATGCACTTTTTGGTTAAGTTCTATTGGCAGATAGCATGTCCAATTTTTTATTTTATTTTTTTTTTTTAATGCACAGAAAAAAAAAAATAATAATAATATTATTCTTGATATCACTAGGAAAAAAAAAAGCCTTTGAAAATTCGTTTGCAATAACTCCATCACATCACCAGCAAAGCAGCTTCATTATCATCGCATTAAAGAAGAAGAGAATTGTGTGCTGCATTTGGAGATTTCATAATTTGCCACGTCACGAATGTTAATTCTCCATTACAAACGCCAGTTTACAAGACCGACCGCTTCTGCTTCCGAGCATGTGTGTTTGTACTTTGGATTTTTGTCCGACGGACTTGTGTACACACGATCGGAAAGTCTGACAACACACATTTGTTGGCGGAAAATTTGAGAACATGCTAGCCAACATTTGTTGGCGGAAAGTCCGACAACAATTGTCCGATGGAGCATACACACGGTCGGACTTTCCGCCAACAACCTCACATCCAACATTTCCCTTTGGAAAGTCTGATCGTGTGTACGCGGCATTACAATGTGCATGTAGGATATGATAAACTTTGAAAGCATAGCTATCCCCATCAGATGTTCATCCTCCCTGGTTCTCAAATATTTCTGTCACGTTTTGAAAAGTGAGGCTGTGCGGAGCTCCACCCACATGTCTCGCGTCATTTATTCAGAGTAATGTGAATGAATGAACTACAACTACCAACATCCTTTGTGGCTGTCGGCTTGTAGTTCTGAATGAACTACCATGGTGCTGTTGAGTGCTGTGGTAGTTCATTGATTCTTCCTGCCAGTGTGAAACTGCCCAGCCTCTTATTGATTCCCCACTTCAGATTGTGCTGGCCATGTTTTTTATGTCTTTAATGGATTCTCTCAGGTTAGCATGGATCTGTAAGAAGAGGCATTATGGCTCAGACAATGACACTTATTAATCTGTAAAAATAAGTACCGTATAAGCCGAGTTTTTCAGCACTTTTTTTTTGTGCTGAAAGTGCCCCCCTCGGCTTATACTCGAGTCAAGCACTTTTCTGCAGCAAAAAATGACATTTTCCGAACTGACTTTGGGGCCCCGTATTTCGGGGCCACTTGGTGCTAGGAACCCCAGATTTGGTGTGCAAACCCAGTGGAACTAGCACTACAACATTTCCAAAGCTGGGGTTTCTAGCACCAAGTGGCTCTGAGATACGGGGCCCCAAAGTCAGTTGGGAAAATGTCATTCTCTGCTGCAGAAATGCTTGACATTTTCTGAGCCGATTTTGGGGCCCCTTAGTGCTAGGAACCCCATGTTGTAGTGCTAGTTCCACTGGGTTTGCACACCAAATTTGGGGTTCCTAGCACCAAGTGGCCCCGAGATTCGGGGCCCCAGAGTCAACTGTGTCCATCTGCAGCAATGTCATTTTGGGACCCTTTGGGTCCAGGGACCCCAAATTTTGGCTGCAGCTAGGGGGCATCTAGGAACCCTTGACTACTGAGTTTGAAGTTCGGGGGACCTATGGCTGCAAATGGGCACAGTGAGGCATGCAAATGGGCACAGTGAGGCTGCAAATGGGCAATGACCCTCTTTTCCACTTACAGTAGCTGCGCATTTCTCACCCTAGGCTTATACTCTAGTCAATACGTTTTTCCAGTTATTTTGTGCTAAAATTAGGTGCCTCGGCTTATATTCGGGTCGACTTATACTCGAGTATATACGGTACTTATCTGTATTTATCAGATTTTAATCAGAAATGTATCTTAACCATTTTAAGACCACAATACGTATATATACATTGCAGCTTTGAAGTGGTTTACCGGGATTATGGCTGGAGATATCAGCTATAACCCAGATATATATATATATATATATATATATATATATATATATATATATATATATACACTACCGTTCAAAAGTTTGGGGTCACATTGAAATGTCCTTATTTTTGAAGGAAAAGCACTGTACTTTTAAATGAAGCTAACTTTAAACTAGTCCTAACTTTAAACAAATATACTCTATACATTGCTAATGTGGTAAATGACTATTCTAACTGCAAATGTCTAGTTTTTGGTGCAATATCTACATAGGTGTATAGAGGCCCATTTCCAGCAACTATCACTCCAGTGTTCTAATGGTACAATGTGTTTGCTCATTGGCTCAGAAGGCTAATTGATGATTAGCAAACCCTTGTGCAATCATGTTCACACATCTAAAAACAGTCTAGCTCCTTCCAGAAGCTACAAAACTGACCTTCCTGTGAGCAGATTGAGTTTCTGGAGCATCACATTTGTGGGGTCAATTAAACGCTCAAAATGGCCAGAAAAAGAGAACTTTCATCTGAAACTCGACAGTCTATTCTTGTTCTTAGAAATGAAGGCTATTCCATGCGAGAAATTGCAAAGAAATTGAAGATTTCCTACAACGGTGTGTACTACTCCCTTCAGAGGACAGCACAAACAGGCTCTAACCAGAGTAGAAAAAGAAGTGGGAGGCCGCGTTGCACAACTAAGCAAGAAGATAAGCACATTAGAGTCTCTAGTTTGAGAAACAGACGCCTCACAGGACCCCAACTGGCATCTTCATTAAATAGTACCCGCAAAACACCAGTGTCAACATCTACAGTGAAGAGGCGGCTGCGGGATTTTGGGCTTCAGGGCAGAGTGGCAAAGAAAAAGCCATATCTGAGACTGGCCAATAAAAGAAAAAGATTAAGATGGGCAAAAGAACACAGACATTGGACAGAGGAAGACTGGAAAAAAGTGTTGTGGAAGGATGAATCCAAGTTTGAGGTGTTTGGATCACAAAGAAGTAAGTTTGTGAGACGCAGAACAAATGAAAAGATGCTGGAAGAATGCCTGACGCCATCTGTTAAGCATGGTGGAGGTAATGTGATGGTCTGGGGTTGCTTTGGTGCTGGTAAGGTGGGAGCTTTGTACAGGGTAAAAGGGATTCTGAATAAGGAAGGCTATCACTCCATTTTGCAACGCCATGCCATACCCAGTGGACAGCGCTTGATTGGAGCCAATTTCATCCTACAACAGGACAATGACCCTAAACACACCTCCAAATTGTGCAAGAACTATTTACAGCAGAAGCAGGCAGCTGGTATTCTATCGGTAATGGAGTGGCCAGCACAGTCACCAGATCTGAACCCCATTGAGCTGTTGTGGGAGCAGCTTGACCGTATGGTACGCCAGAAGTGCCCATCCAACCAATCCAACTTGTGGGAGCTGCTTCTAGAAGCGTGGGGTGCAATTTCTCCAGCTTACCTCAATAAATTAACAGCTAGAATGCCAAAGGTGTGCAATGCTGTAATTGCTGCAAAAGGAGGATTCTTTGATGAAAGCAAAGTTTGATGTAAAAACAATGTTATTTCAAATACAAATCATTATTTCTAACCTTGTCAATGTCTTGACTCTATTTTCTATTCATTTCACAACGTATGGTGGTGAATAAGTGTGACTTTTCATGGAAAACACAAAATTGTTTGGGTGACCCCAAACTTTTGAACGGTAGTGTATATATATATATATATATATATATATATATATATTTATTTTTATATTTTTTCCAGCCGGTGCTGGCTTTCTCATAAAAGCATTTTGAGTGGCTCATGAGCCACTGGAATGCTTTCAGAAGTGGCAGGAAGTGATGTCTCCGGTGCTTGACGGTGTTTCTTGGGCTTACCGTTTCCACCGACTTGCCCAAGAAATGATCTGACGGCGCGGCCGACTGATCCAGAGGCGATCAAAAGTTAAATTGTGTTTGATCGCCTTGATGGCCTTGGAGGACTGGAGGGACGTCATGTCATCACTTCCAGTCCAGGGTGGAAGTAAACAAAAATAAATAAAGAGGACCTGTCATCCTTAGGCCCCTTTCACACCATAGGCCCTCTCGGATCTGTCTGTCAGTTTTTCAGGTGGATCTGAGCGGGCCACCCATTGACTTGTATGGGCAGGTGGATGTCAGCGGAGATGTGTCCACTGACACCCGCCTGCCATCCGATCCGACAAGATCTGCTGAAAACAGATGGATGGCGATACGGGTACGACAAACGCTCCGACATTTTGAGCACATGTCGCATGTAAATAAGTGATTCCCTATAAGAGCCATCTTAACTGGTCCGACACAAGTGAAAAAGTCCAGTCCAACTTTGAAAAAGGTTCCTGCACTACTTTGGTCCTACTTCAGCCCATCATTGAAGTCAGATCAAAGTAGGATCCTTGTCCTAACCATCCGACTTGTGACATCCGAAATGGTGATTACAGCAGCAGTAATAGGAATTTATGTCACACTGGGTTTGTTTTGATTTATCAAAGGACAAGTCGTACTATCACAAAGTCTGATCAAAGTAGTATCCTGTTCATTCAAGTCGGATGGATGTAGTATGACAGTGGTATGACTGTCGTGTAGTATCATGTGAACCCAGCATGACTGTTGTGTAGTATCGGTGTGAACCCAGCCTGACTGTTGTGTAGTATCGGTGTGAACCCAGCCTGACTGTTGTGTATTATTGGTGTGAACCCAGCCTTACTAAGGCTGGAGCACACAAAATCTGGTGCAGCTGGGCCTAGTAACCAACTAGCTTCTAAATTCAGCTTGTTCAGTAAGGCCCCTTTCACACAGGCTTTCCGATGAGGTCTGCTTGTCAGTTTTTCAGGTGGACCTGATTGGACACTCCATTCACCTCTATGGAGCAGCAAATGCCAGCAGTGACATGTCCGCTGAAATCTGCTGTGATCCGATCCGATCCTGTTCCTGATCCAGATGGTGACCCTATTTTCCATCTTTCTGAAGGATTGAATGAAAACGGACAGGCGGTCTGTTTTCATCCGATCTCCCCATAGTGGAGAGCGGGGCCCTGTCATCTACCTGATCAGCGGGGTTCAGCAGATCAATTCTATGATGAAAATAACATAACAGCACATCTATGAAAATAAAGGTAAAAAAACAAACAAAACAATCAATGCATCCACCACATCTATGAGTTGGTAAGCTGCAATATGTTCACATTTTTATTTTGGATGTAGATAGGCTTCAAACACGTGTTTCACGTGTTTATAGAACATGATCACGTGTGATCATGTTCTTTTAGGATTATGCTTTTAGGATCATCTGAAATAAACTGAAATGCCCATTTTGTTTTTGCCATGTTCTCTGTAGTATTATCTGGCTCTTCTCTAGTGGTTCTGAAATTGGGAGCGACCTTTAGCCTTTCCTTATTACAAGAATCTAAAAATAACAGGCTCTAAGACGGGGGAAGAAAGCAAATGCAGACACAAAAAAAACAAAAAAAAACAAAGCGTTTACAGAAGGCAGAAGCAAAAACTTGATGCAGAGCAATTTAGGTTTTGGGAAAACGACTTTTTACTAGCCTTCTTTTCCCATCTCTTACCACCAGATGGAGCCAAAGGTATGATTTTAAAACCACTAAATCGTAAAAAACAGGCACAGACAAGAACACTCATTGTACTGCGTGTGCTCACCACCTCATGCATCCTAGACATACTGGGATCCCCAGCGCCATCACCAGTCAGTGCTTAGATTAGATAAAGCCCTGGTTCACACTGGAGTGTTTTTGACATGGGATTTGCGGCGCTGCACTGATTTCAAAAAGTAGTTTCTGTACTACTTTTTGCGATTTACATTGACATCTGTGCAGAGACCTGCACAGATGTCTCTGAAATCACGCCCGAAATCGGGACTGACATGCAGGAGTGAAATTGTGCGAGTTCAGGCTTCATTCCCGCAGCTCAGTGTGAACCTGGGCAAAAGGTGCTTTTTCCTGGCATACAGATTAGAATTGAGAAACTACAAATCTGACCTAGCGGGTAAAGATGTACACCAGGGATCTCCAAACTTTCTAACAAAGGACCAGTTTACTGTCCTTCAGATTTTAGGGGGGCTGGGCTATGACCAGTGGGAGGAGAAAATGTCCTGGTGTCCAGTGGGAGTAAACAATGCCCTGTCTTTGGTGTCAGTTGTAACACTATTGCCTCATTTGGTGTCGATTGAATAAATTCTGCCCCATCATTGGTGTCAATGGAAGGAATTTTGCCCCATTCTTGGTGAAAATGGAATAAATTCTGCCCCATCATTGGTGTCAATGGAAGGAATTTTGCCCCATTCTTGGTGAAAATAGAAGAAATTCTGCCTCATCATTGGTGTCAGTGGGAGGAATAGTGCCCCATTGTTGGTGTCAGTAGATGGAGTAGTGCCCCAAGGGCCAGTTAAAGACAAGGTAGGGCCACAGTTTGGAGACCGCTGCTGTACACTCTGAGGTCGTGTAAATGCATTTGTATGAGATGTACATCTAAAGTTTTGGTTTTACTCACATTTTATTGTGCTAGAAAGAAGTAGCCTGACCCATTATTAATATATTGCAGGTGATTTCATGTGCTGGATATTGACGGAGTATTGAAACATATACACATTAACAGAGAAAACTTTTTCACGGAGGATTCCTCCACACTTAAGGCTGGGTTCATGCTGCTGCCGGATGCAGATTGCAGCAGGGGGCCTGGAGTGTCCCTGTTCTCCGTTTTCAGGGATGAATCCGGTTCAAATTTTTGCCTGAATTCGGACCTGAAATGGAGCCAAAGACGCATAGGACCTCCTGTGCAAGCCGTTCCGCAGCTGCCAAGGAGATGGGTGAACCGGCTTCACAGAGAGCTGGTCATAATCTCCTGTCATGCGAATTGGATGCGGGGAAAATCGCATCCAATTGGCACTAGTGTGAACCCAGCCTAAATGTATTTAATTGTGAAAATATTAATGAGCTTTGTCTCTGTTTATTTTGTTTTTCAGGAAGAAGAAAAACTAATCCAACAAGAACTTGCCAGTTTAAGATCAATGGTTTCTTCTCCAAATACAACATTGGTATGTTAGTCTTACTGTATGTAGAATAAGATTTTTGTGTGACATTTACAACTGCCTTGCCTTTTAAGTGGAACTCTCGACAAAACTTTCTTTGTTTTTAAAGTGGTTGTAAACCCTTACATATTCCCAGTGATGGGACTGGCCTCAGGTGATATACCGGGAAGAAACCAATCCTCCTATATAAGTTATACCTATTTATCTGCATTCATCTCTTCTCTGCATACGTTCAAAGTGCAGAATTTATAACGTTTGTCTGAGAGTTCGTAAAAAGGGGTAGCGGAGAGCTGAAGTTACTCTGTAGAACTCAATGAGGAGAACTCTGACAGATGATTGGAGGGAAGAGAGAGACTCCCCTCCACACAGCTCACACGACAGAGCTGAGGCTGCCAATCAGCTGGAGATCGATCCCCTGTTACCTTTGTTCTCGGTGTCAGGAAAACTTGTCTGAAGTGATTTATGCTGATGGCAGAGGAATGAGGCAGTAGACAGAAATGACACTTGGCGCTTTGGCTGAGACAAGTACACACTATGGAGGGATAAAATTTGTTCATATTTCATGTCAAAGGTTTACAACCACTTCAAAGAAGGGTTTGAATTTCCTCTCTGTGCCTTTTTCTCTATGTACCTGTAAGGGATTATTTCCCTTATTCTCTGTGACAGGGACAGCAACCACATGGAAGGGAAAGTGGGGACACGTTCACGTTGAAGACACTGTACAGCAGGGGTCTCCATCTGGTGGCCCTCCAGCTGTTGTGAAACTACAAGTCCCATCATGCCTCTGCCTGTGGGAGTCATGCTTGTAACTGTCAGCCTTGCAAAGCCTCATGGCCTCATGGGACTTGTAGTTTTGCAACAGCTGGAGGGCCGCCAGTTTGAGATCCCTGCTGTACAGCCTCCGTACTACTTATGACTTGGACAGTGAAAGCATGTGGGGACACAAGTCAGTCTTTTTTTAATTAGGTTTTCTATTTCAAATTGAAAAGGAATTAATAAGACTGGTTGAAAATGTTCAATAGTTGTCAAGGGTGTTGTAGCATATGGAATATTTTTTTGTTCATTGAAGGCAGGTTCACACAGATTGCAGTGCAGGGAAGATGCATTCATGCTGCCCTTGTGATCTGCATATGGTTGTCAATGTTTTGTTAATGGCACCCCAAGCGCTGATTGCAAATCCAGTGCGTTTTGCGGGCAGTACCATGCAGTTTGGTGCAGTGTGTTATGAAAAAGTCGTGCAAGCACTCCTTTTTCTGCGGTCTGGTGCCTTTTGCAGCCCATTCAAATGAACCTTCCTGTGCAGTCCGGCAGTAAAAACAATCAAATGGATAATGTGGGTTATTATAATTGTAATTTATAAAATGCATCAAGATGATAGAAACATAAAGTTCAACAGAAATAATCGATTTGTGTTTTCATAAGCTTAAATGCTAAATTCACCTTTTAAAAATAAATAAATAAATGCACATCTTTTTGCAGGTAAAAAAATGTGCATTGTGGGGTTTTTATTTTATTTATTTTTTAAGGAACCTCCTAAAGCATTGCACCTGCGACCAGCAGATCATGGGTGCATTGGCAGGATCCTACAGACTGTGAATAGAGCTGTCTGCCTGTACCTCCAATACAGGCAGGCAGTTATTGTCCAGGAAGATTAGTGAACTACAAGAGCGCTCACCAGCACCTTCGCAGTCCCATGATAACTGTAAGCTGTGAATAAATGACACGGCCTCGCTGCCTTCGAATTGTGACAGTGGTTGTGGGGAGAAGGTCCCCCACTCTCTGTCACAGGGGGGGGGGGATTGGGGAGTAAGGTGGTGGATGCTGAACATGTTACACACTAAAAACAGGTTTAACTTGTAAAATTTCAAATTTTAAGGAAATCTGCCATTGTTCTCAAAATGTGAGTAGCCTGGAAGGCTTAGTTAGTTAATCTTAATCAGAAGGAATATACGGGTTGGGACTTTTTCTGATCTACATGCATGTTGCCATTAAGTATTGAAGCCAAAATAAGTCTTTACTGGCAACCCCCATATTTCTCTCAAGTTTATTTAAAGTGTAACGCCACAAAAAATGTTTTTTTGAAAGTGGAATCATGTAAATACCAGAGGTGGGGGACTCGAGTCACCTGTTTGAGGACTTGCGACTTGCTTGACAAAATTAAATAAATGACTCGACTTGACTTTGACTTGCCACTAATGACTTGCGACTTGACTTTGACTTGGGCTATTTGACTTGCAATGACTTGTAATGACTTGGCACCACCAGTGCTGTGTCTTGGCCTAGGCAAAATATGCCAAGCAAAAAGCACTAAGCAGTTTTGTTAATGTTGAAAATGAAACAAAACCTTTACTGAAAACTGACTTAACTAATTTTAAGGATGGAAATGGGGTAGATCAATATTTTGACTTAATTTGTGACTTGACCAAAATAAATGACTTGACTTGACTTGCTTGACTTCTAGCAGGGACTCGACTTGACTTGCTTGCTTTTCGCCACAGTAACTTGGGACTTGCTTATGACTTGAAGGTTAAGACTTGAGACTTGCTTGTGACTTGCACATGTGTGACTTACCCCCATGTCTGGTAAATACTTCTAATTTTTTTTTTCTGGCCCTAGGAGTAAATAGTGTTATTTTACGTTTCATTGTGCACTGTTGTAAGCCAGAAGTGTTTTTCAAGCTTCAGCTTCTAGCAGCAGGAAAAAAATATATATGTTTTTCAGAGTGATTTCCAGCTTAAAAAAAAGATGATGGCCCATAGACAGCTGAATGTAAACAAAACAATTGGCAGCAATGAAAATTGAGAAAAAAAAAGTGCGCCCCCCTGAAATCAATACCATGCCCTATTGGGTCTGGTATGGCTTTTAGGCCAAACAATCCCCAGGCCAAATTATTATTTAATATCATGGGCCCCCCCCCCCCCCCCCCCGAAAATCCATACCAGACCCTTATCCGAGCATGCAGCTGCAGCCTGGCAGGCCTAGGAAAGGGAGGGGATGACCAAGCGCATAAACTATATTAGACCACATCCCCTCAACAGGCACCCCCCCCCAAGCACCTTGTTCTCATGTTGATGAAGACAAGGGCCTCTTCCCTGCAACCCTGGCCCCAGGGGTTGCGGGGAGGGGGAGACTTATCAGATTCTGGAAGCTCTCTTTAACAAGTGGTGGCCCCCAGATCCCGGCCCCATTCCTTATGGGAATGAGTATGGGGTAAAATAAAGTGTCAAAAAGTAAATAAAAATATGCAGACAGTCTTTGACAAGTCAGATAGGGGTCTGGTGTGGACTTTGGGGGGGGGGGAGGCACACCATTTTATTTATTTATTTTTTAATTTTGGCATGGCGTTCCCCTAACCCCTTGATGCAGACGTAACTTATATATGCGGCCTGACTTCCCCAAACTTTTTTTCCGTGAGGCCGCATATGATTCCTTCCCTCCCCCGCATGGCATGCTCCCAGCAAAGAGATCTGGGTCTCACCGAGAGCCCCAGGCCCCGTACTAACAATTGGGACCTCAAACTCCCAATTCTGGGTCACCTGATCGCTGTGGTAGCCTCTGATTGGCTACAACAGTGATCAGTTATTATGAAGCGTGCCACTGTGTTTCTCTCTGTAAATTGAGAGGAAAATACAATTTTATATTTCTCTCTCCTTTTTTGTGTAAAAAAAAAAACAAAAAAAAAAAAACTAAATGGAAAAAGAAAAATACGTAAACCCGAAGGGACTGATATCGATTTGGGGGCGCTATTTCTTTTTCATACATCATGGGATACAGAGTTAGGCTAATATTCTTTACCTACTGGGTTATACTTCATCTCCAGTTGAATGGACACTGGTAGACCAAAGGTCTTTAGACCTATATAACCCCTCCCATACAGGAAGTACTTCAGTTTTTTACCAGGTATCTAGTCCCACAAACTGCTCTTAAATAAATCTAGGGATTGACCGATCGGATCCATTTGACACAGGCTCTGTATGCTTAGATAAGTGGTACCCGAGCCTCGCAAAGAAGACTCAAGATCCTGCAAGGTTTTGCCTGTAATGTGGCCTCTGGGCACTGGACCCTGAAAAGGGGAATCCTGGACACCACAGCGCTAAGGCATTCCTGCGGGGTGCTGTACAGGTCCAAGGGAGTGGACCCTAAACATGAAAAGAGTACCTAGTCCTTAAAGGTCCTCAAGTGACAGGAACCCACCGTGATGGTTGAAGATTGGGCTCTTAGTTTACTAAACTGCCCTGCGCCTGGACGAGTAAGTGCAACAATTTCTTATTGTAGGGTGTCCCAGTGATTGTAACAATCAGTCAAGTTGCTAGAGGCTGGAAACCTGTGTGCGTTGACCATACGGGGGAGTTTTGGGCTAGCTGCGGGTGTTTGCAAAGTTTACCTTTTTTGCTTGTGTCTGGCTGTTTTTTACCTGTATGATGACGCACGACGGTGCGCCACTTCGCCTTGGTTCACCATGGCGTGCATGTGCATTCACAAAATCGCCGCTGTGCTTAGCAGTTTGTTTGGAGGCCATGGTGCATGCGGCTTTGCTGCACATGCCCCGTAGCCTTTATCTGGATGCACGAAGATTCACGTCATGCACGAAGATTCGTGTCATACGCGAATACAGCCATGCCCGTTCGGGACCTTGCACGTGCGCGCGCATGCACAGAACTATCCGGCGAACAGCCAGCTTATTTAAGCTGTGTATGCCAAACATGCGGTGCTTCCAGAAGGCAGCTGTGGGACACAGAGCAGGCTCCGAACCAGGCATTTGCAGTGGTTCATTTCTCCTTACCCGGGTCACGTGAGTCACCAGATGTTGCTTGGCAGGCTAAAGGTGCTTAGCAGGATTGTTGCATAGGGGCTTGGTGAGCCCTAATAAAGGGTCTCCCTTCTGAGGTGTGTTAACACTACTACACCTAGGTACTCTCTTTTTGTGGCTAGTAAATGTCTTCAAAAAAGAGGAGTAGGACTAACACTACAAGGAAGGGCACACCTATGTCGTCAGTAGTTCCTGATGAACTTAGTCGTATCCCTAGTGTTGTATCTCCTGAAAGACCAGAGGCTTCCGGGCAATCTGAGCCGCTGCGCCTATCTGGTATTGTGCCTACAGTCAATGCTGCTGCTTCGCCCTTTATCACCAAGGATGAACTGTCCTCGGCCCTAGCCGGATTAGAGCACAGGATTGCTGGTATGATTGCCTCCATCCCGCAGGGTGGCAAGAAGCATGACAGATCCCCCTCCCTGGGGGCCTCCTAGTTTGGAACAGGAATGGTTTGAGGATGGGGCAGAGCTAAAAAGCTCAGGATTCTGTGGAGGACCTGGCGGATGAATCTGCTTCCTAGCAATCTGGACAAGAAGATATCCAGTTGATGTCTGCCTCTCAGTCGCAGAGGCTCCAGATCCTGACTCTTACCAAAATGGCTCGTTCTGCCTTTAAGTTGCCTCTTGCAGAGGTTACTGAGCCCCCCTGGTCCTCTTTGGGGTCCCTGAGGCCTCTTCAGAGACTGCCTGTCCATAAAGGATCAGGTCAGTCGGCTTGACAGGCCTAACCGGGAGGATGATCTGGCTGAAAATAAGACAGATATTCCTCAAGTGCTGTGTTTTTGCTATTGACACCTTAAATGATTCAATACAGCAGGCTTCTTGTTTGGGCTCTCTTGTCTGTACATATGCGCAGACTTTTGTGGCTTAAGAACTCGTCAGCCGAGCTTCCTGGTAAAAAGTTATTGGCAGGTTTCCCCTTTCATGGGGAACTTTTTTTTGGTGATCATTTGGACAAATACCATATATCCAAAAGATTTCCGAAGGTACGGTTCAAAAACCAAACTGGGACACATGGCCCATTTTGGACCAAAGATCCCTAAACCAGTATCTACTGATCCAGTCCTTTCGGATGAAGTCTGTCCGCTCAGTAGTAGCCCCACTCCAGATGCGAGACTTTCTAGCCTCCATCGATATAAAAGATGCGTATTTACACGTACCTATCTTTCAGCCTCATCAGAGGTTCCTGTGATTTGCAGTAGAGGAACGTAATTTTCAGTTTGTGGCTCTACCCTTCAGGCTTGCTACAGCTCCCCGGTGTTCACAAAGGTCCTAGCACCAGTACTGTCTTTTTAAGGGCCCAAGTGATCTTGGTGCTCGGGTATCTCGATGACCTCCTGCTCAGAGATCACTCTCTACAGGCTCTAGAACAGAGCATAATATGCACAGTGCGGTACTTGGAAAACTTAGGCTGGATCATAAATACCGAAAAGTCAACCATGAGACCAGCTCAAAGTCTAAAGTATTTAGGTCTGATCCTAGATACAGTCCAAGCAAGGGTATTTTTGCTACCTGTAAGTATCGGGTGCGTCAGGTAAGAGGCACCAGACAACCCTTCATTTTGCTCTGTATGAGTCTTCTAGGGAGGATGGTGTCCTCTTTCGAGACAGTGCCCCATGCCCAGTTCCATTCCTTTACAAAGAGACATATTGTTGGCTTGGAACAGAAGAGAACAAGCCCTTAATTATCCACTGTTCTTATCTCCTCGGGCACGCTTAAGCCTAAACTGGTGGTTGCGGGATCAGAACCTACGAAAGGGAAAATCCTTCCTCCCGGTAACTTGGAGAGTACTGACTACAGATGCCAGTCTCTCAGGCTGGAGAGCAACCCTAGAGGGACTTACAGCTCAGGGGAAATGGTCAAGGACAGAACTGATCCTGCTCATCAACGTCCTCCTGGATTACGGGCGGTACGCCTGGCCCTACTGTCCTGGAAGGTGGAGCTTCAGGACTGCCCTATCAGGGTTCAGTCTGACAATGCCACTGCAGTGGCCTATATAAACCACCAAGGCAGTACCAGGAGTCCTTCAGCTCTGAAGGAGGTGAACCACATACTAGCCTGGGCAGACAGACATGTGCCGATTTTCTATCGGCAGTCCATATCCCGGGAGTAAAGACCTGGAAGGCAGATTATCTCAGCTGCCGGGGGAACAGTCCCTACACCCAGGGGTGTTCCAGGAAATTTGCCTGCATTGAATGGCCAGAGGTCGACCTACTGGCATCCAGGTTCAACAACAAGCTACAGCAGTTTGTGTCCCGAACAAGAGATCCTCTGGCAATCAGAGCAAATGCTCTGATAGTTCCATGGAGCCAGTACTCCCTGGTTTATGCTTTCCCTCCGATCCCTCTCTTTCCACTTTTTGTTGCGAAGGATTCAGAGAGAGGGGGTTCCAGTCATTCTGGTGGCACCAGCCTGGCCCAGAAGGCCCTGGTTCCCAGAGATTGTGAGACTGACAATAGACGGGCCATGGATGCTTCCATGTCGCCCCGATCTACTGTCCCAAGGTCCTATATTCCACCTCAGTTTACAGTCTCTAAATTTGACGGCATGGCTATTGAAGCCAGGGTGTTAAAGGACTGTGGTATCTTGGGACCAGTGGTGTCTACACTAGTGAATGCTAGAAAAGCTGTCACTGGGAAGATCTATCATAAGGTCTGGAAAACTTATACCGCTTGGTGTGAAGCCAGAAAATGGCATCTTCGGAAATACACGATTGGGAGAATTCTCTCTTTTCTAAAGTCAGCTGTGGAAATCGGATTGGCTTTGAGTACAATCAGAGGTCAGATTTAGGCCCTGTCAGTATTCTTCCAAAGGCCTTTAGCCTCCCATTCGCTGGTTTGAAACTTTATGCAGGGGGCAACTCGTTTTCTTCCCCCCCATTAGGTCACCTATGTGTCTTTGAGACTTAAACTTGGTGCTGTCTGTTACAGAAACAACCATTTTGAACCTATCAAGGAAATTTCCATTAGACTTGCTGTCACGCAAGCTAGCCTTGATGGCCATCACCTTGGCTAGAAGGGTGTTTGGAGTTGGCGGCCCTTTCGTGCAGGGAACCATACTTGATCCTTCACCACAACAGGGTCGTGTTACAATCTGTTCCATCCTTTTTGCCAAAGGTGGTGTCAGCCTTTCATTTAATTCAGGACATTATTTTGCCTTCTTTTTACTCTCAGCCTCGCTCGACGGAAGAGAAACGACTGCATTCTTTGGACGTTGTCTGGGCAGTCAAGGTTTATTTGTCTAGATCTGCGGAGATCCGAGGATCAGACTCCTTTTTTATTTTACCAAGAGGACCCAAGAAGGGGCATGCAGTTTTTAACCACTTGAGCCCCGGACCATTATGCTGCCTAAGGACCAGAGGTCTTTTTCCAATTTGGCACTGCGTCGCTTTAACTGCTAATTGCGCGGTCATGCAATGCTGTACCCAAACGAAATTTGCGTCCTTTTCTTCCCACAAATAGAGCTTTCTTTTGATGGTATTTGATCACCTCTGCGGTTTTTATTTTTTGCGCTATAAACGGAAAAAGACCGAAAATTTTGAAAAAAAATGATATTTTCTACTTTTTGTTATAAAAAAAATCCAATAAACTAAATTTTAGTCATACATTTAGGCCAAAATGTATTCGGCCACATGTCTTTGGTAAAAAAAATGTCAATAAGCGTATATTTATTGGTTTGCGCAAAAGTTATAGCGTCTACAAACTAGGGTACATTTTCTGGAATTTACACAGCTTTTAGTTTATGACTGCCTATGTCATTTCTTGAGGTGCTAAAATGGCAGGGCAGTACAAAACCCCCCCAAATGACCCCATTTTGGAAAGTAGACACCCCAAGGAAATTGCTGAGAGGCATGTTGAACCCATTGAATATTTATTTTTTTTGTCCCAAGTGATTGAAAAATGACAAAAAAAAAAAAAAAAAAAATATTTACAAAAAGTCGTCACTAAATGATATATTGCTCACACAGGCCATGGGCCTATGTGGAATTGCACCCCAAAATACATTTAGCTGCTTCTCCTGAGTATGGGGATACCACATGTGTGGGACTTTTTGGGAGCCTAGCCGCGTACGGGGCCCCGAAAACCAATCACCGCCTTCAGGATTTCTAAGGGTGTAAATTTTTGCTTTCACTCTTCACTGCCTATCACAGTTTCGGAGGCCATGGAATGCCCAGGTGGCACAAAACCCCCCAAAATGACCCCATTTTGGAAAGTAGACACCCCAAGCTATTTGCTGAGAGGCATATTGAGTCCATGGAATATTTTATATTTTGACACAAGTTGCGGGAAAGTGACACTTTTTTTTTTTTTTTTTTTTTTTTTTTTTTTCATAAAGTTGTCACTAAATGATATATTGCTCACACAGGCCATGGGCATATGTGGAATTGCACCCCAAAATACATTTAGCTGCTTCTCCTGAGTATGGGGATACCACATGTGTGGGACTTTTTGGGAGCCTAGCCGCGTACTGGACCCCGAAAACCAATCACTGCCTTCAGGATTTCTAAGGGTGAAAATTTTTGATTTCACTCTTTACTGCCTATCACAGTTTCGGAGGCCATGGAATGCCCAGGTGGCACAAAACCCCCCCAAATGACCCCATTTTGGAAAGTAGACACCCCAAGCTATTTGCTGAAAGGCATGGTGAGTATTTTGCAGCTCTCATTTGTTTTTGAAAATGAAGAAAGACAAGAAAAAACATTTTTTTTTTTCTTTTTTCAATTTTCAAAACTTTGTGACAAAAAGTGAGGTCTGCAAAATACTCACTATACCTCTCAGCAAATAGCTTGGGGTGTCTACTTTCCAAAATGGGGTCATTTGGGGGGGTTTTGTGCCACCTGGGCATTCCATGGCCTCCGAAACTGTGATAGGCAGTGAAGAGTGAAATCAAAAATTCACGCCCTTAGAAAGCCTGAAGGCGGTGCTTGGTTTTCGGGGTCCCGTACGCGGCTAGGCTCCCAAAAAGTCTCACACATGTGGTATCCCCGTACTCAGGAGAAGCAGCAGAATGTATTTTGGGGTGTAATTTCACATATTTCCATGGCATGTTTGAGCAATATATCATTTAGTGACAACTTTGTGCAAAAAAAAAAAAAAAAAAAAAAAAAAATTTGTCTCTTTCCCGCAACTTGTGTCGCAATATAAAATATTCCATGGACTCGACATGCCTCTCAGCAAATAGCTTGGGGTGTCTACTTTCCAAAATGGGGTCATTTGGGGGGGGTTTGAACTGTCCTGGCATTTTATGCACAACATTTAGAAGCTTATGTCACACATCACCCACTCTTCTAACCACTTGAAGACAAAGCCCTTTCTGACACTTATTGTTTACATGAAAAAGTTTTTTTTTTTTGCAAAAAAATTACTTTGAACCCCCAAACATTATATATTTTTTTAAAGCAAATGCCCTACAGATTAAAATGGTGGGTGTTTCATTTTTTTTTTTCACACAGTAATTGCGCAGCGATTTTTCAAACGCATTTTTTGGGGAAAAAACACACTTTTTTTAATTTTAATGCACTAAAACACGCTATATTGCCCAAATGTTTGATGAAATAAAAAAGATGATCTTAGGCCGAGTACATGGATACCAAACATGACATGCTTTAAAATTGCGCACAAACGTGCAGTGGCAACAAAATAAATACATGTTTAAAAGCCTTCAAAAGCCTTTACAGGTTACCACTTTAGATTTACAGAGGAGGTCTACTGGAAAAATTACTGCACTCGATCTGGCCTTCGCGGTGATACCTCACATGCATGGTGCAATTGCTGTTTACGTTTGACGACAGACCGCCGCTTGCGTTCGCCTTAGCGCGAGAGCAGGGGGCGACAGGGGTGTTTTTTTTTTTTTTTTTTTTTTTTCTTTATTATTTTTTTGCTTTTTTAATCTTACTTTTAAACTGTTCCTTTCATATTTTTTTTTTTTTAATCATTTTTATTGTTATCTCGGGGAATGTAAATATCCCCTATGATAGCAATAGGTAGTGACAGGTACTCTTTTTTGAAAAAATTGTGGTCTATTAGACCCTAGATCTCTCCTCTGCCCTCAAAGCATCTGACCACACCAAGATCGGTGTGATAAAATGCTTCCCCAATTTCCCAATGGCGCTATTTACATCCGGCGAAATCTAAGTCATGAAATACTCGTAGCTTCCGGTTTCTTAGGCCATAGAGATGTTTGGAGCCACTCTGGTCTCTGATCAGCTCTATGGTCAGCTGGCTGAATCACCGGCTGCGTTCTCAGGTTCCCTGTTGAGACAGGAGAGCCAGAGAAAAACACGGAAGACGGTGGGGGGGGGGGGGCATTCCCTCCCACGGCTTGTAAAAGCAGTCTAGAGGCTAATTAGCCGCTAGGATTGCTTTTACATGAAAGCCGACCGCTGGCTGAAAAGAATGATACCAAGATGATACCTAAACCTGCAGGCATCATTCTGGTATAACCACTCAAAGTCGTGAATGGCGTACCTGAAGACAAAAAAATGGTTAACAATGGTTAACAATAAAGCACAGTAAAGTGTAAATAATTACACACCTGAAAAACAAACATGATAAAACATAATAACAATAACAATAACAATAAAACATTGCAGAATAGAATACAGTAAAAAAGAGCAGAACAATAGAGAGAGAGAATAGAGAGAGAGAGAACAATAAAACAACAACTATTTTTTTTTATTTCTTATTTTTTTTTTTTTTTACACTTTTTTTGTAACTAACTTTTATAACGGTAACCGGTTCCAGGTTCGGGTCTCTCAAAATGCGATGGCATCTTGGGAGACCCTGTGAAAGTGTGCCTAGTCTGTGCAATGCTGTACCCTACGCTAATACTCAACTAGTGAATGGTAGCGTTCAAAACATTCACCAATGCAAAGACCAGGATTGTCAGGACAGGAGGGACAATAATAGCGGGTGTCACGCCTATATCCGCGCTTGCTGCAGACACGACATCTTTTTTGGGGGGGTTCGTTGGGTAGGGGTACTCGGGAGGACATAAAATGCCTCTCATGCAGCCGACTGCATTTGGTTGGGGATGTGAATGGGGGAAGTACGGGCGCTGCAGAAGCGGTGGGTTCCCAATTAGGATTGGCGAATGCAGTAGGAAGGGCACTATGGGCACGACGGGCCTGTGTTTGTCTTCTTCTTGGTGGCAGCGGGACACTACTTGTGCTTGCCACCTCACCAGCTTGAACTGCACTTATGGGACTCGCCACGTCACCAAGTGTTACTGCAGTGCTGGTTTGACTACGACCGGGGTGTACTAGGCCGCTGGCGCTTGCCAGTTCACCAAAACGCTACCAAAAAACTGTTAGCGATCGCAGGGATCAGGCCTGACTCTGCGAACGCTGCAATTATGCGTTTAGTGTTTTGTAAGTGACAGTGATCGATCGATACTGCACTTGGGTGGGCTGGGCCGGGCCGGGCGGAGGGGCAAAACGCAGGTGCTAGCAGGTATCTGGGCTGATCCCGCTAACACTGCGTTTTTGGGAACCCTAAACTGCTGGTGACGCTAGTATAGATCTGACCGGATCAGATATTGATGCGATCAGATACTATACCACTAAGGGAGGTGTACAGTGCGTGCGTGGGTGTTAGCGGTACTGGCGCTAATCTGACGCTGCCTGGGGCTGGTGCTTGCCAGTTCACCAAAACGCTACAAAAAAAACTGTTAGCGGTCGCAGGGATCAGGCCTGACTCTGCGAACGCTGCAGTTATGCGTTTAGTGTTTTGTAAGTGACCGTGATCGATCGATACTGCACTTGGGTGGACTGGGCTGGGCCGGGCGGAGGGGCAAAACGCAGGTGCTAGCAGGTATCTGGGCTGATTCCGCTAACACTGCGTTTTTGGGAACCCTAAACTGCTGGGGACGCTAGTATAGATCTGATCGGATCAGATATTGATCCGTTCAGATACTATACCACTAAGGGAGGTGTATGGTGCGTGCGTGGGTGTTAGCGGTACTGGCGCTAACCTGACGCTGCCTGGGGCTGGCGCTTGCCAGTTCACCAAAATGCTACCAAAAAAACTGTTAGCGATCGCAGGGATCAGGCCTGACTCTGCGAACGCTGCAGTTATGCGTTTAGTGCCTTGTAAGTGACAGTGATCGATCGATACTGCACTTGGGTGGGCTGGGCGGAGGCACAAAACGCAGGTGCTAGCAGGTATCTGGGCTGATCCCGCTAACACTGCGTTTTTGGGAACCCTAAACTGCTGGGGACGCTAGTATAGATCTGATCGGATCAGATATTGATCCGATCAGATACTATACCACTAAGGGAGGCGCATGCTGCGTGCGTGGGTGTTAGCGGTACTGGCGCTAATCTGACGCTGCCTGGGGCGACGCATATCACCGCCGGGCGATCGGGGGGCTAAACCTTTATTCGGTAATAAACGGCGGGTGCCCTGACACTATAAAAAATAAACGAACTAACCAGCGTCAACCGTAACGGTTATACGGTGATCAGTGGTGAAAGGGTTAACTAGGGGGCAATCAAGGGGTTAAAACATTTATTAGGTAGTATATGGGGGTCCCTGACGCTATAAAACGCTGACGGCGAACCTAAATATTTACCTCACTAACTAGCATCACCAGCGACACTAATACAGCGATCAGAAAAATGATCGCTTAGCGACACTGGTGACAGGGGGTGATCAAGGGGTTAAAACTTTATTAGGGGGGGTTAGGGGGGTACCCTAGACCTAAAGGGGGGTAATACACACTGTCCCAACACAGTAACTGTCACAAACTGACACTATGCAGTAATCAGAAAAAAAAAACAAAAAAAACAAACAAAACTGCTGGTGTCAGTTTGTGACAGGGGGGGGGGGTGATTGGGGGGGGATCGGGGGGCGATCGGGGGGGGGGATCGGGGTGTTTTGTGTGCCTGGCATGTTCTACTGTGTGTGTGTAGTGTTGTGCACTTACTTACATGTCGTCTCTCCTCGGGCCGGAACGGAAAATACCGACCCGAGGGGAGATGACATCACTTCCTTTGCTGCTGTTTAGCATACAGCAGCAAAGGAGTGTTCTCATTGGCCGGCGGCGATCGCGAGGGGGGGGCCACGAACGGATGGTCTCCCCCTCATCACCGATCGCCGCTGGACAAAAGACGACCGCCTCGGGCACCGGGGGGGGGGTCCGATCGGACCCCCCACCCGCGGAAGGCAAATCACGTACCCTGTACGTGATTTTGCCTGTCCGTGCCACTTTGCCGACGTACATCGGCGTGAGGCGGTCGTCAAGTGGTTAAAGCTTTCATTGCCAATTGGGTCTGTCAATTGGTCATTTTGGCCTATGGTCTGAAACGTAAAGCTCCTCCCTTTAGGGTGAGAGCTCATTCTACCAGGGGTGTAGGAACCTCCTGGGCTTTTCGCCATCAGGTATCTGTGGCTCAGATTTGTAGGGCTGCTACCCGATCTTCAGTGCATACGTTTGCAAAATTTTATCAAGTGGATGTTCGAGCAGCCGAGAATTTGGCTTTCAGTCGCAGTGTACTGCGGGCTGCCGTATAAGTTCTGATGGCTATTGTTTGGCAGGGTGTCTCCCTCCTCTCAAGGCTATTGCTTTGGGATGTCCCAGTAGGTCATGAATATTAGCCTAACTCTGCGTCCCATGATGTATGAAAAAGAAAATAGGATTTTTTCGTCATGCTTACCTGTAAAATCCTTTTCTTTGAGTACATCATGGGACACAGAGGTCCCTCTCCTCTTTTTTTAAGGATTCAGTGCTTGCTACAAAACTGAAGTGCTTCCTGTGTGGGAGGGGTTATATGGGGATCACTTCCCGTCTAAAGACCTTTGGTCTAACGGTGTCCATTCTCCTGGAGATGAAATACAACCCAGTAGGTAATGAATATTCGCCTAACTCTGTGTCCCATGATCTACTCAAAGAAAAGGATTTTACAGGTAAGTATGACGAAAAATTCCTATTTTTTTTACTTTCTACTTTAAAACCGATCCAACAAAAAAAATTTAAAAAAATCAAAGTTCTTCATAAATTTAGGCCAATATGTATTCTGCTACATATTTATTACAATTAATGTATATTGATTGGTTTGCACAAAAGTTATAACCACTACAAACTATGGGATATTTTATCTTTTACTAGTGATGGCGATCAGCGACTTATAGCGGGACTGTGATATTGTGGCGGACATTCTGACTCTAAGCCTGAGTTCACACTCTTGTGATGCAGGAACCAGTGCAGTTCCAGTATCTCATCTCCCCCCACAGGCAGTTCACAGTGCCCTCTGCGAACAGCTGGGTGTGTTAATTCATCCCCCCCCCCCCTCCCTGATCGGTTCACGGATCGCAGTGAGAACTGTGGATTCGGACAGGATCGACACAGCAATGCGGGTGCGAATCACATGTGATGTCTGTGTTCGCATATGTGTGAACTCAGGCTTAGTGATACTTTTTGGGGACCTGTGACACTAATACAGTGATCAGTGCTAAAAATATGTACTGTCACTGTACTAATGACACTGGCTGAGAAGGGGTTATCAGGGGCGATTAAAGGGTTAAAGGTGTTCCTAACCACTGTTTTACTATACTGAGGAATATGCTTTTACTAGGGGAAAAGATGGGACATACATACATACATACATACATACATACATACCCGACCTGAAGCAGATAAGGACTAGGTAGCCGGCCCGCTTTTTAACAACAAGCTATTCACTGGTTAAGGATGCCGGCGGCTGCCTGCTCATTAAAAAAAAAAAAATGCTACCGCTCCAAAACACTTTTGAAATGCTGCAAAACCGCTGGCAAAAAGCGCTTCATAACGTTTTTACCATCCTTTTTTTTCTTCGTTTTTTTTTTTTTTCTTTTAGCAGTTTTTGAGTGTCTATTGTGCATGGAGCCATAAACAAATATAGTGGGCATGTAAAAAATAAAACGTTGTGCTTCCTACAGAAATTAAAATCCTCATCAAGAACAATAATACTTTCACTAATGCTTTCTAAAACATTGTTCATACCTTAGCCATATAAACAAATGCCTTTGTGACTATTCCCTTGAAATTTTATCTACAGAGTTTCTGAACAATTTGAAAATGAGTCATGTAATGGAATATGAAAGAGAGCTCCAAATGAGTGGTTATTACAGGGAATCTTTTTATATTTCATTGTTAGATGTCTAAGATCTGGTTGTTAAAAAGCAGAGAAGGATGTGTTTCTACTCTTGGCAAAGGTCCTCTGCTGCAATGAGTCATCCCATTAATGATCTTTGTACGTTTTCTGTGGATACACCGGTTCTAATCACTGGCCTCTGTTTCCTTTATAGAGACAAATGAAGGAGTGTATGGTCAGGCTCATTTACTGTGAAATGCTGGGCTATGAAGCTTCCTTTGGCTATATACACGCCATTAAGTTAGCACAACAAGGAAATCTGCTTGAAAAACGAGTTGGTATGTATCCTCTTCAGACTGGAGTAAGGAAAAGAAGTATATGGCTTGTCTCATTCATCAATACCAGTCAAATGCTTGCTTTAAATATGGTATCTGTACTGAACAAATGACTCTTGGATTATGTTATATTACGAATGTCAACACCTTTTCCCCTCCAGTTATATACAGTGCCTTGCAAAAGTATTCACCCCCTTGGCTTTTTACCTATTTTGTTACATTACAGTCTTTAGTTCAATGTTTTTTTTTATCTGAATTATATATGATGGATCAGAACACAATAGTCTAAGTTGGTCAAGTAAAATTAGAAAAATATATACATAAAACTATTTTTCAGAAATGAAAAAAAAAGTTGGCATGTGCGTATGTGTTCACCTCCTTTGTTATGAAGCCCATAAAAAGCTCTGGTGCAACCAATTACCTTCAGAAGTCACATAATTAGTGAAATGATGTCCACCTGTGTGCAATCTGTGTCACATGATCTGTCATTACATATACACACCTTTTTGAAAGGCCCCAGAGGCTGCAACACCTAAGCAAGAGGCACCACTAACTAAACACTGCCATGAAGACCAAGGAACTCTCCAAACAAGTAAGGGACAATGTTGTTGAGAAGTACAGTCAGGGTTAGGTTATAAAAAAAATATCCAAATCTTTGATGATCCCTAGGAGTACCATCAAATCTATCATAACCAAATGGAAAAAACATGGCACAACAGCAAACCTGCAAAGAGACGGCCGCACACCAAAACTCACGGACCGGGCAAGAAGGGCATTAATCAGAGGCAGCACAGAGACCTAAGGTAACCCTGTAGGAGCTGCAGAGTTCCACAGCAGAGACTGGAGTATCTACATAGGACGACAATAAGCCATACACTATAGAGTTGGACTTTATGGCAGAGTGGCCAGAAGAAAGCATCTTGTCAGCACTCGTAGGTAGGCTTACAAAATATGTAGGAACGTGAGACAAAGTACTACATATACATTGTCCCTTAGTGCACAGAACAGTGAGAAAAAAAAATGTGAGCATTCATTGTTAATTGCTTTCCACCCAGGCCAATTCTTACATTCCTCCCCTAAAAGTAAAAATCAGGTGTGTTTTTTTTTTTTGTTTTTTTTTTTTTTTTTTGCTAGAAATCTACTTGGAACCCCCAAATAAATATATATAATAATCCTCATCATCCCATTTTATCAAAAAAAAAAACAAAAGAAAAAGAAACGATGATGTTACACTGAGTAAATACAGTGGCTTGCGAAAGTATTCGGCCCCCTTGAACTTTTCAACCTTTTGCCACATTTCAGGCTTCAAACATAAAGATATAAAATTTTTATTTTTTGTGAAGAATCACCAACAAGTGGGACACAATTGTGAAGTGGAACGAAATCTTTTCAATTTTTGAAACTTTTTTTAACTAATAAAAAAATGAAAAGTGGGGCGTGCAAAATTATTCGGCCCCCTTGCGTTAATACTTTGTAGAGCCACCTTTTGCTGCGATTACAGCTGCAAGTCGCTTGGGGTATGTCTCTATCAGTTTTGCACATTGAGAGACTGAAATTCTTGCCCATTCTTCCTTGCAAAACAGCTCAAGCTCAGTGAGGTTGGATGGAGAGCGTTTGTGAACAGCGGTTTTCAGCTCTTTCCACAGATTCTCGATTGGATACAGGTCTGGACTTTGACTTGGCCATTCTAACACCTGGATACGTTTATTTGTGAACCATTCCTTTGTAGATTTTGCTGTATGTTTGGGATCATTGTCTTGTTGGAAGATAAATCTCCGTCCCAGTTTCAGGTCTTTTGCAGACTCCAACAGGTTTTCATCCAGAATGGTCCTGTATTTGGCTGCATCCATCTTCCCCTCAATTTTAACCATCTTCCCTGTCCCTGCTGAAGAAAAGCAGGCCCAAACCATGATGCTGCCACCACCATGTTTGACAGTGGGGATGGTGTGTTGAGTGTGATGAGCTGTGTTGCTTTTACGCCAAACATATCGTTTTGCATTGTGGCCAAAAAGTTCGATTTTGGTTTCATCGGACCAGAGCACCTTCTTCCACATGTTTGGTGTGTCTCCCAGGTGGCTTGTGGCAAACTTTAGACAAGACTTTTTATGGATATCTTTGAGAAATGGCTTTCTTCTTGCCACTCTTCCATAAAGGCCAGATTTGTGCAGTGTACGACTGATTGTTGTCCTATGGACAGACTCTCCCACCTCAGCTGTAGTTCTCTGCAGTTCATCCAGAGTGATCATGGGCCTCTTGGCTGCATCTCTGATCAGTCTTCTCCTTGTCTGAGCTGAAAGTTTAGAGGGACAGCCAGGTCTTGGTAGATTTGCAGTGGTCTGATACTCCTTCCATTTCAAAATGATCGCTTGCACAGTGCTCCTTGGGATGTTTAAAGCTTGGGAAATCTTTTTGTATCCAAATCCGGCTTTAAACTTCTCCACAACAGTATTACGGACCTGCCTGGTGTGTTCCTTGGTCTTCATGATGCTCTCTGCGCTTTCAACAGAACCCTGAGACTATCACAGAGCAGGTGCATTTATACAGAGACTTGATTACACACAGGTGGATTCTATTTATCACCATCAGTCATTTAGGACAACACTGGATCATTCAGAGATCCTCGCTGAACTTCTGGAGTGAGTTTTCTGCACTGAAAGTAAAGGGGTCGAATGATTTTGCACGCACCACTTTTCAGTTTTTTAATTGCTAAAAAAGTTTAAAATATCCAATAGATTTCGTTCCACTTCACAATTGTGTCCCACTTGTTGGTGATTCTTCACAAAAAATTAAAATTTTATATCTTTATGTTTGAAGCCTGAAATGTGGCAAAAGGTTGAAAAGTTCAAGGGGGCCGAATACTTTCGCAAGCCACTGTAGATACCAAACATGTCATGTTTGAAAATTGTATACGCCCGGAAAACTATGATACCTGATAAAAATCACCATAGGCAATGCTTTAAAAGCCTTTACACTTTACCAGTTTAGAGTTACACAGAGAGTCTGGTGCTAGAAATATTTCCCTCACTATAACGTTTGCGGTTAGTGTAGTGTGAACACAGTTTACATATGCGTGCGTTTGCCTTTGCGCGTGAGCATAGGGGGATAGGGGCGCTTTATTTTTACACTGTTTCTTAAATTTTTTTTAATTGTATTTATTTTTTTATCACTTTTATTGCTATCACAAGGGATGATCTCTCCTCTACCCTTAAAAGCACCTGATCAAACTGAGATTGGTTTGATCAGATGCTTTCACAAGCTAGTAATTGTTTACATCCTGGCAAAACTGGAAGTGTGAAACTCCTCGTCACTTCCAGTTTCTTATACCATAGGGATGATCAAGGACGTTCTGGTCCTCTGTCATCTGTATGGTAGGCTAGTGGAACTACGAGCTTCAGTCCCAGTCTCCCCGGTAGGATGGGAGAGCCATGAAAAGGCCCAGGGTGGCTATTTAGCTGCTAGGAATGCTATTACATAAGTCCATTGCCAGCTTAAAGATACCAGGATGATGCCTGTAGCTGCAAACATCATCCTGGTATCACCACTGAAAGTCATATGACATCCTATGGGTGGGAAGTGGTTAAAGTGTACGAAAGCCCTACAAATGAAATGTATCTTTTTTGCTCCCTTTTTGGTCTGCTAAATGTACAGTTGAAGGTGTTTTTGTTAAAGCTGAACTCCAGGAATTTTAGCCACGAAGATAAGATCTGCATGCTTGCCACCTCAAGGACTTTTAATTTGGATCTTAGATTTATGGCAGTCCCTGAGGTGCTCTGAGAGGAAAGAGGCTGTGTTCTCACACACACCCCATCCCTGTGAATGAGTTTACAGAATACAAAGGCTTCTGTGAATGTCCAGCAGAGGGGAAGGTTGGGCACAACAGCTGCATGCAACTCTGTAGCTATCGGAGCTTAGGAGGTCCAGAAATGGAGCTCCAGAATGATATCGTTGGCTATCCTTCTGTAGCTCCGTAAAACTGTCTAAACTTAAAGAAATAACTCCACAAGGTGGCATGCAGAAACACCTGTTGATTTTGTCAGAAATCTTGTTAGGTGATCATGTCCCAGGCTCTATGTGTAAGGAGATATTCTGGATATAAGGTCTGTGTTCTGTGTAATCCATCAGGAATGAAGTAGGCAGGTAAGCAGGGCTAACATGTGCTTAGAAATTCAGGGCTGTGTTGTCGTATGGAAGAGGAAAATTGGAGCACACTATTTTACTAGAATAAAAGTTATTCTTTGTACTTGGAGCCTGTTTTAAAGTGGTTCTAAATGTTGGGTGGTTTTTACCTCAATGCACTCTCTGCATTAAGGTAGAAAAAAACCTTACCTGACCCTGTAACGATCAAGCAATGTGCCTGGCAGCAGTTTTCTCTCCCCTCTCTTCTCTCTACTCACAAAGACTTGGGCAGCAGGAGCTATTGGCTTCTGCTGCTGTCAATCAAATGATGCAAGGATGGATCGATCGGGGTGGGGCCAGATCGCGCTGTCTGTGTCAATGGGCACAGGCAGCGAGGCTCAGGAGTGAGCCTGCACAGGTGCCCCCATAGCAAGCAGCTAAGAGGAGGAGCAAGGAGCACTGGTGGGGGGGCCCCAGATCAGGGAGGATTGGGACTGCTCTGTGCAAAACCGTTAAGTATAACATGTTTGTTAAACTTGGAATTTATTAAAATAACAATCACTTTAAGAGAATGAAAGTTGGAGAAATGTGCATGTATTCTAGAGATGTACTAATATGTACTTTTGTTTTTTTTATTTTGCTTTGGCACTAAACTTTAAGTTGTTTCGGATACCTCCCTTTTTGCCAGGATAGCAGAACTAATCCACTCCTCAAATCCACAAGAATGGCAGCCATACACTAAATGAACCCTTTTAGCTTTATTAATCGAAGTACAAGCTCCTCCCTCTGATATATTTAACCTATAAGTTGAAATCAAAGAGAAGTGCTCAATCCCTATTTTCTACTCAAACAGATTGTAGGGCTTCAGAGCCCGACTCCAAGCTTCTGCCAGATTGCTTCCAATAGAATATTAGTAATAGTCCACGTCAGCGAAGGTTCCAATGTAAAGTTATACATTTTATTCATGGAATAAGGCTATATCTGTGTCAACGGTACAGATGTCTCTAACCATCAGCCCATCCTGTAAAATTCTCTGATTTATGACAACATTTTTAAATATACAATGGTGCCCTGTGTCATAATTGTAGGATATACTCACATGCTGGTCACATCATATTTGTCATAAAATTGCCAAGAAATACCAATTTTTTTTCCTGGGAAATTTATTGGAGGTCTAAAAAGTTCACTTCATCAATATTATGATATTGCTGGTAGAGTGTCAAGTCAATATGGCAGTCAAAACAATGAATCAAAAATCAACCTGAATCTGGCCTGGGGGCTGTGGGGGAAAAAAGGGAAGTGGCCCATTCACAGGCCTAGGTAACCAACTGCAGAGAAACCAGCAGAAAAAGCTAGGGTGCAGGCATGCCTTGTTTGGTTCAAAGTGCCTAGATACACTGCCAAAGTGATGCCCTTGATGGTGCCAATTGCCATTGGATAACATGCAAGCTGCCACTGCTGACCTCTCTTTAGGGAAATGATGGCTATCATTTTGACTATCTTGCTTTGGTATTTTGAGTCACAACCTAGAATTATCATGCAGATAACAACTTCTGACTATTCTCTGACTTTCCTGATATGCATACTTTTTCACAAAATGTAGAACCGGATGGTTGGCATAACTGCCATGCAATTGGCATTTTTGGATGAAGGCCAGCAATGGCAGCTCCTGTATTTCTCCCATGGCAAATCTACTTTTACAGATTTTTATTAAAATGCATTTGTGAAAGACTGAACTTTGTGTTGTGTATGTGACATCTGATGTATTTTTCTTTTTTGACGATAAAATCCCCATATAATTGTATGTCTTTATTTTTTCAGGATATCTTGCAGTGTCACTGTTCCTTCATGAGAACCATGAGTTGCTGCTCTTGTTAGTAAATACAGTGCTAAAGGTAACATCCAACATGGATATTTTGTCATCTTTTTGTAGTAGTTCTTAGGAATAAACTGCACAGAAAGCTATACATAGTTTTTTTGTATAGTGTTTGCTGGGATGCATTATGTATTTAGTATAGTCCCCCTCCAATTAAGCTAACAGGATGCATCCTCATGTACGTAGCCTCTCACCTGGTGCTGATTCCTATGAACATATAATCTGTAATCATGGATTGTATTTCATGGCAAACCTAGTTTTGTAATGCACAGGAATCGTAGATCAGGCTGGTGCATTATATTGGGCACAAACCAAAGTCTTACGATCTTGTGCCAGTAGGATACATAATCCACTAACCTTTGCTTCATATGTATTCAAGTCTGTGATATTATTATTTTTTTTTAATTTTTAATCAAGACTCAAATGTTATTGAAAATGAAGAGTAGTACAATAATAGGACATAGTACATAACATGGACTAAAATTATGATGACAGGAGTACACATATTCCAGACTTCCAAAGCAAGTGCAAGTAATAACAGTAGCAGAAATGGCATAATTGGTAATTTTAAGCAGAGTACGAATAGCAAAAAAAAAAGGGGCAAGAGGGGGTGGGGAAAGGGAAAGGACCCCACCTGTGGTCAGCTGAGGAAGAGGGCAGCCAGTAGCATAGTTGGCTGAGTTAGAACATATCATAAAGAGAATTTAACACACCATGACATTGAGTAGACTGCTGTTGCCTGTGCAGGGTCTCAATATGGTGTAGTAGGTTCATCTGATAAAGAAATATATTTTAAACACGGGTATCAGATTGCGTAAGCCACCTATTCCATATTTTGTGATACTTGGAGGGACATCCTCTATGAAGGTAAACTAACTTTTTGTAAGGAAGTGTGGAGTTAACATCTATCAACCAGGCTTGGAGAGTAGGAGGGGCTGCCTGCATCCAAGAACATGCAATACATTTTCTGGCACTGAAAAAGGGTCTCATGAAGAAATGTAGTTAAGAACTTATCCATATCAGGATCAAGTAGAAGGCCAAGGGAGGCAAGGTTTGGGGTCTAGTTGGAGAGGGGAACCCCATCCGGTCATGTAGAAATTGTATGATTTGTAGACAAAAGGCCTGTATAGCGGGCAGGTCCAGATCAGGTGATAGAACGTGTCTGATGCAGCAGTGCATTGGGAGCATAATGGGCTGCGATCTAGACAATTTCTGACACCGGAGTTGAGTAAGGTATGCCCAATGAATAACGTATAGTTGCGTAAGGCGGTCGGGGACCTTAGGAAAAACCAGTTTGGGGCCATCCAAAACCTCCTCCCATTCTGAGTCATCTAAAGCCCTTACATCTGCCTCCCAGCGATACTTTACCCTATAGGCCATGTGGGTGGTAGGTAGGTCCTGGTTTTGGAGAGCTCTGAGAATGATTATGAAATGGTGGCTGAATAGAATTTGAAGAATAATGCACATGAATATCTAGCCTAAGTCTTCTGTTCTAATTTCCTCTTTATGTGCCTCGCTTAGGACTTGCAGAGCACCAATCTGGTGGAGGTGTGCATGGCTTTGACTGTGGTGAGTCAGATATTTCCTCGGGAGATGATTCCAGCTGCTTTGCCACTCATAGAGGACAAGCTGCAACATTCTAAGTAAGCCAAACGTGATTTGTGGAGCATTGGTCCTAGGATGTAATGTGTGTTTTGTAAAGTGATCATGAATTTTATGTTTGTTTCATTTAAATCTTGGATGCAAGAAATATAACTGTGCACTTTGATCGTTGTTAACCTGAGATTTTACTACATATTTCTCATAATAGAAGGTATGCTTCGTCCCCTCCCAACTCCTCGCCCATGTTTCATAGGCCCTTGGGTAAACCAAATATCATCAAATCATCCTATAATATATATATATATATATATATATATATATATATATATATATATATATATATATATATATATATATATTAAAACAGGGCTTGACAAATTTGCTTGGAATCTAGGAGCCAGCTAAAAAAGTTAGGAGCCAGGTTTTTTTTTTAAACGACCGACAAAGCTTTATTTTTTAATATAAAAAAATAACTAATCTTAAATTTACACAGAAAGACCGCCCCGCTAGCGGCCGAATAGCGCCACTAAAACGACGGTAAAGCGGCGCTAAAAATAGCGCCGCTTTACCGCCGATGCCCCCGCGGCTCGGTGTGAAAGCGCTCTAAGGGTCCGATCAGGTCCGCCTGAAAAACGGACAGGCGAACCTGATCAGACAGCTATCCCCACACTCACTTTCTTCTCTTCTCCACTTTGGGAAGGAGATAGGTGGCAGTGAAAACAGGCAGGTATCGCAGCGCTGCCTCCATTAGCATTGCATTAGCATTGCTGGTTGTAATACCAACGGCCACCACAAGATGGCGCCAGATTCCAGAAGGACCGAAGAAGGCCGCAAAGCCGCGGCCTCAATTACCGGCCAGCGCGGCCCGACGCGATCGCACGGGGGGGGGTCGGTGTCCGCACGGAGACAGGATACCCCCAGCTGTGCCGCCCCAGGCGCCAGGTCGCTAATTCTAGTCGCAAATGCGACCTGGCGCCCGGGGTTTGTCGAGCCCTGTATTAAAAGCAAGCATTGCAATAATTTTTGCAAAAAATTGTAACTTGCTCTAGTGCAGCGATGCTTCACCAGGGTTCTGTGGAATCTTAGGGTTACCCCAAAGGTTGCTAGGGGTTCCTTGAGCAGTGAACAACTTCTGCCTCTCAGCTGAGTAACCATTGACAACAATGATCCCTTTTTTTAGCTATCTGAAAGGAGGAGATTTTTACCAATGACCGCAAATATAAGGAGCATTATTACCATTGACCACTCTTGTACTGTGAGTTGTAGGTATAGTAATTATTAGCAGGGGTTCCCTGAGCCTGGAAAGGTAATTCAAGGGTTCCTTGTTTTAAAAAGGTTGAGAGACTGTAATTTGTTGGGGGAACACTGTGATATTCACAATACCCAGTACCTTTATTTGGGGGAAAAAAAACATGTGTGGCACAGATGTTGACTGTGAATACTGACAGATAGCTGTACAATCTGTGTGCGACCTGTGCTCAACATCCTAACATTACCTCTGCAACAGAATGTAGCTGAATAGCCTGACATACTGATAAGATTTTAGAGGGAGAAGCTATGTGTCTGTCCTTGAAGCAGCTTCATGAAGATATAGAAATGGCAAACAAGTTAAATGTTAAACCATGCAACCTGTAAAGTGGCTGTAAACCCTCACATATACTCAGTAAAGTGACTGGCCTCAGGTGATAAATAGAGATGAAACCAATCCTCCTACATAAGTTGTACCTGTTTATTTACAGCTGTCTTTCCCCTACATCCATTCAAAGTGCAGAATTTATACAGGATCTCTCGGCTTTGAAACGCAGGAGGTGGGGAGCTGAAGTTAAATCAGTGAGGAGAGCTCTGAGAGCTGATTGGAGGGAAGGGACACACCCCCCTTCATACAGCACACCGGAACAGAGCAGAGGCTGTCAATCAGACTGTGCCCCCTCTCCCCCCCCATCACCATTTTTCTCTTGGTGTCAGGAAAACTGGTCAGAAGTGACTCATGCAGATAGCAGAGGAGGGAAGCCGCAGAGAGAAATGACACTTGGTGCTCTTAATTAAGACAATACACGCTATAGAGGCATATGCTTTGTTCGTATTTCATGTCTGAGGTTTACAACCACTTTAAGAAAAACTAACTGGCTGATCCAGTGAGACAAATAAAGGAAAATAATTTAGAAAGTCTGAGTAACCAATCAGAATGTATTGATACACTTAATAGATTTTTCCTGATTTGTTATGGTCACTGCATTTTGCAGTTAGTGCTCTGCCGTTTTTATGTAACTTTAGATCTGTAAATTTAAATGGAGAGATGCTCACTCCACGCTAGACCATTTTTTTCAAACTAAATCTTGGGGCCACCATTTCTGTGATTGTTGTCCTAAAATCTTACAGCAGCTAATTGCGTTTCCAGTATCCCAACTGCTCTGCCTGTAAGACAGTAGATGTATGTAAAATCAAAACCCCCTGTTTCTTTGCAGCTCATGGGGACAGGAAAGGATGCACAGATGTGAGTGTCATCTGTTGAACTCGCACCTAATCTGGTTGTAGGGCTGGTTCACACCACAAAAACGCACTCCAGATCTGTTCCGGATGCGTTTCTGCATGCACGTTTTTGATGCGTTCCGATGCGTTTTTGATGCATTCCACATGCATTTTTTTTCCCCTCCCTGTACTGCGGTTCGGTGCGTTTTTCTATGCTTTTTACAGTACAGTCCAGTGCAGAAAAAATGCAGCATGTTCTATTTTTTTTTTTTTTTTTCTGTAACTGGAAAGCCCTGGAACCACTTGACGAAGCAGCCAATTTAAACCCTACTATATATTTTGCTTGTTAATATGCCTAGTGTGCAAAGTGTAATTATATTCTTGGTAGCAAGATGTCAAATTTAATTCTAGATTCTCAAGTTGGTGATAAATGAAAATATTATGCAAAGCTGTAATGTGAGATAGAGGTGTGAATTGCATCAAGTAATATCTAGCTTTAAGTGTTTAATGTATCCTGCTGAGTAGAATAGCTATTGTTGGTTTCTCCTATTATTTGATGCATAAATCAACCTTCCTTACACTTTTTTTTTTTTTTTTTTTTTTTTTTTACATTATTGGTACAATTCCTTTTCATAGACTGGAGTTATGCAAAGTAGTTAAATGCTAGAAGATACAGAGACTGCAGAATGAGAACTTAATGTTTTATTTATTACAGGTACTTTTATAGCGCCATCAATTTACGCAGTGCTTTACATGTATATTGTACATTCACATCAGTCCCTACCCTCAAGGAGCCTAGAGGCTAAAGTCCCTAACTCACATTCATACATACACATACTGGGGACAATTTAGATAGAAGCCAATTGGCCTACCAGCATGTCTTTGGAGTGTGGAAGGAAACCGGAGAAAACCCTCAGTCATAGGGAGAACATGCAAACTCCAGGCAGGTGATGCCGTGGTTGGGATTCGAACCAGCGACCCTAGTGCTGCCAGGTGGAAGTGCTTGCCACTTAGCCACTGTGATGTAGGGATTGAGCATGCAAAATACATAATACCTTGGTAAAATGAGTTACTTACAATGAATTTGAAGCCACTCTAAGATGGCTGCTGCCTTCCAGTCCAGCCAATGGTGCACAGTTCTCCTCCCTTGCACCACAAACAGTATGCTCAGAGCCAAACACCACTTTCGGGCATTTCCCAGCGAATGCCCGAACGCTTTAGCAAGCTGCTTATATCTAACACAATTAAAGTGGTTGTTAAGCCACTATAACCTATTCATGCCATCCCCTCTGTTCTATAACAATATGTGTCCCAGTGTCTAATCTATATAAAAACTATGCTGATTATACCTTATATCAGAGCGTCTCCCGACACTCGCGTGACGGCTCTCTGTCCTCTCCAGCTGACATCCGCAGGAGTGCTTGGCTCCGCCCGCTATAGCTGTCAGCCGGGGAGGAGAGAGCCGAGGCGTCACGTGAGTCGCTCTCATATAAGGTATAATCGGCATATTTTTTTATATAGATCAGACACTGGGACACATATTGTTATCTAACAGAGGGGGTGGCATGAATATATTATAGTTTTCAAAGCAGCAGAAGTCTCAGTTCACACTTGTGCGACTTGCCATGCAACTTTGGACATCAAGTCACATGACAAGTCATTCTCCGTGTTTTCCAATGATATATGTGCAACTTAAGGTTGCAGTGACTTCAAAGTAGTTCATGCACTACTTTGGTCCGACTTTCATGCAACTTGAGGGCCAAAGACTTCAATGTTAACCCTCAAAAGTTGCCTGAAAGTTGTACTTGAATGTTATACAATGCAACAGTTGTCCATTATCACTGGTGAAAGCCAAAGTCTTATCCAAGTCGTACCCATTCAAAGTTGCATCAAAGTTGAGCTCCAAAGAGTCGTACAAGTGTGAATGGAGCCTTAGAGGCAGCTGGGTGGAGGTTTTTGTTCTGTAACAATTAGGCTCCATTCACACTTGTGCAACTTGTAATGCATGTTTGGGCACTAAAGTTGTTTTTTTTCTAAAAGATATTTTATTGAAATCTTCTCAATAAGTATACAGAGTTACAAAGGTTGGTGTAATAACATAATCTTAATTAGAATCTTAAGTAATACTAACCATACAAAAAGGTATGAGAACGCAAGGCTTATGGAAAAAGGTATTGTGCTCACTTCAGTAGCGTAATATGCCAACAAATGGTCTTGGCTACACCCCATATGCAGGGCCGTCTTTAAGGCAGGGCAAAAGGGGCAGCTGCCCTGGGCCCTGTCATTTTTGTGGGGCCCAAAGCAGCTGCCTCATGCTTGCCAACTATCCTGGTTTAGATTTCCTTGTCCCTTAAAGTTTTAGTCCGTGCTGTGTCCTGATATCTAAGTGTGAAGTGCTGCTACTAATGCTGCTCAGCTCTGCCCTATTGTGTACCGATGACTCACCTGCAGACCCTGTGTTTACATGAAAAAATAACCGGTATGGTTGCATTAATATGTAAATAGCTGTGGCATTGATATGTAAATAGAGGCGGCATTCATATGTATTATTATGCTGCCCACTGAGGAGATAAAGGGACATGCTTGAAAGTCCTGCCTGCAACCGTGGTCATTAAGCCTAACATCATTGGTGTGGAGGGGGGGGGGTGTGTGGGGTGTGCAGAGGTAGGCAGAGAAGGAATTACAGTTTGGGGTGCACAGGTGAGCAAGGAGAGGATGTACAGAGGTAAGAAAGGTGGGTGCAAAGATGAGCAGAGGAGGCAGGTAGAGTTAAAGGGGGAGGGTTGGAGTGGAGAGGATGGGGAGGTTTAGGGTGCAGAGGTTAGCAGTGGTTTTAGTAGGCAAAGGTGTACTGACAGGGTGGATATAGATGTATGTCGCGTGTAGGGCAGCCCATTCATTTCAATGGGATGCTCTATGCACTAGAAATGCGGAAGAAAGTCCCTAACCCTTTTTCAAAATCACACAGTGCCAAGGCACATGTCAGCAGATGCGTGAGGGTGTCATTAACAATTGATGGCACTGCTGTGTATCTGCTGAAGGGCACCACGTTTCTGTGGGTGTCAGGAAAGCGACTTTGCGTCCCCAGTCCATGGTGTGCAGGCAGTGAGGAGATGATGTGCTGTAACCTCTAGCAACCAATCAATGAGCAGTATTGATGTACAGTAATCTCTAACAACCAATCAACAAGCAGAAATCATGTGCTGTAACCTCTAGCAACTAATCAGTGAGCCATAATGTCTGCTGTAACCTCTAGCAACCAGTCAGTAAGTGGTAATGATGTGCTGTAACCTCTGGCAACAAATCACAATCGATGTCTGATCTGATTCAGTAAACTGATTTTGAGTCTAGGTGCTAATTATTTTATGTCTCAGAGCAGGTGGAGAGTGAAATTTAATGGGTCGGTGGGGGCAAGAAAATGTTTGCCCAGGGTCCAATCAATATTAAAGATGGCCCTGCCCATATGGTGTGTGTGTGTGTTTGTTTTTATTTTTTTTTATGGCAATCATTCAAATATGTGCAACTAAGACCCCTTTCACACTGAAGGCGCTTTTCAGGCGTTTTAGCACTAAAAATAGCACTTTCACTCTGGGGCGGTGCGCTTGAAGGACGGAAAAAAAGTCCTGCAAGCAGCATCTTTGGGGCGGTGCGGGAGCGGTGTAAAAACCCCTCCCGCACCACCCCTCCTATTGAAATCAATGGGCAGCGCTGCCAAAGCCCTTCAGCAGCTGCGCTTTTCGGGCGCTTTTATCCCCTTGTTAACCCCTTCTTTGGTTTTAAAAGCGCCCCACTCCCGCACGCACAGCGCCGGTAAAGTGCAGCTAAAAAAAGCGACGCTTTACCGCTAGCGCTCGGGCAGTCTGAGTGTGAAAGTAGCATTAAAGTCGCAGCAACTTTAAAAAGGTTCCTGCACTACTTTGGTCTGACTTTCATGCGACTTGGGTGCTATAGACTGCAATGTAAAACCTCAAAAGTCGCACCTGAATGTTATACATGCAACAGTTGTGCAACAGGTCATTATCATTCGTCAAAGCCAGCGTTGCACCTGTTCAATGTTGCATCCAGTCGAAGTTGCGCTCCAACGTCGCATGACTTTGGAGTTGCACAAGTGTGAATGGAGCCTAAACTTGGCTTTACCCCTATGAAAGTGAACACACCACCTCAATAAAATGGTTAGGATTCTATCACAGCCAGAGAGGTGTACCATTTTTGTACCATTTACACTCCTCTCCAATACCGTCATCAACTGAGTTCATATTGGCCGCGATACAATAATACCATAATCACCTGGAGACAACTTGGAGGCTGCAATAATACTATGGTATTTGGAGACAAGCTAGTCACGTGGGAAGCGGGGGGGGGGGGGGGGCAATCACTATGGCTGCTGGATTGAGTTGCTGTTCAATCTGAGTTTTTTTCTCTGCTCAAATCCACTACAGAAAATGTTATTATATGACATATCCTTTATATCCTCCTAGCATCATATATGTATTTTCATTTGTATTCGTTCATTTTTATACATTGACCTCTCTAGGTAATTGCAGTTTAGTCCCGAATCTGATTAGAAAATTTCCAGTAGTGACCGGTAGAGAAGCTTAGATCCATTTGTAGAAGGTACACCAGCCTGCCTGTAATTTGTTGTACTTTAAAGGGTATCTCTACTTTTGTGGGGTGGGAAAAAACAGCAAGTTAAGAAAAAATATAACATATACTGTACAATGGCGCCACAAGTCATATTGTAATTGAATCTCATTAGAAATTACCCTACCTTTTCAATATGCAGCTGCTGTAATTTTCTGAAAATGCAATATGGCTACCTGGAGGTGTTCTGTACACAGAATGTGTACAGAACGCCCCCCAGCAACATAATTTCCTGCTTTGTGTGATTGGCTCACTGCTTTTCCCAGAAGTTTTCCCTAAGATGCAAGTCAGATTTCAGGCATCCCCTGCAACAAAGATGTCATTTTTGGTGAGATACTCCGAATAGGAACACGTCTAAAGGGATACAGGCCCAGCAGCTTTCCTCATTAATGCCCTGCAGCTGATTGATAATTATGAAAGCACTCCCATTAGATTCACTTTCCCACATGGATACAGACAAACGCACAGGGATTTCTTTAGAATAACAAAAGATAGGAATCTGCAAGAAAGTTTGTTAAAATCCTTACAATGTACACATCACCCAGGGGGGAAGTTTTTTTTTCTCAACAAAAGTGGAGTTACTCTTTAAATATACCTTGAAAAGAATAGATTATTGTTGCTGTTAAAGTATTATTGAATGTAAAATATAGCACATGTTGCATGTATCTATATCAGTCTTGGAACATTTATTCTTTATAAAACCTTATTTTCTAGGGAGATTGTGAGAAGGAAAGCAGTATTGGCATTGTATAAGTTTTATATGATTGCGCCCACACAAGTACAACACATACAGGAGAAATTTCGGAAATCTCTGTGTGATCGGGACGTGGGAGTCATGGCTGCCTCTTTACACATATATCTACAGGCAATCAAGGTAAAAACCATATTCATAGCTAGAACTGAAATACTGTTACCAATGGTAACTTTAACTTATTTGAATGTGCATCTCATTTATAAACTCTTGCATGTTTATTTCTGTTACACAGGACAACCCATCTGGATACAAAGACCTGACAGGCTCGTTTGTCACAATTTTGAAACAGGTGGTTGGAGGAAAGTTACCTGTAGATTTTAATTACCACAGTGTTCCAGCACCCTGGCTTCAAATCCAACTCCTACGAATACTGAGACTATTAGGAAAGGACGATCCAAGGTAAAACTTATTTATATGTCGTGAAATAGACCAGTGATTGCTGGAATTATTTTGATGTGACTTTGGGCACAGCTGACTACATTATCTACTTAGAGGACCTATACTATGGAAGCTCTGCCCAGAAAAAAGACAAAGGACTAGTCACCAGTATTGCCTGTGGTCTCCCTGCAGCTGATCCTTTCCCCATCTCTTTGTGGAGGTGGCCATCTTGGTAGTGGAGCAGGACTTTGGACATGTCAGAGATGCCCCCCTGATGGCTGGTGATCTGATCACTGATGTAGGAATATTCAGGCAGGAACAGAAATCTCAGATCCAAACATTAAAGGAAGCAAAAGCAGGAAGGTTTAAACGTATCCGCGCCGCAGATTGTGCCTATTCCCTGAGCTGCAGTCATACAAAACCTCCCAGGTGTGTGATCAAATGTTCAAAGAAAATGACCGTGCTAAAAAGCTAATGAGTATTATGCCAACAAGTACAATGAACTACAAATATACACTCGCCGGCCACTTTTATTAGATACACCTTGCTAGTACCGGGTTCGACCCCCCCCCCCCCCCCCCTTTTGCCTTAATTCTTCGTGGCATAGATTCTACAAGGTGTTGGAAAAATTTTGGTCCATATTGACATATCATCACGCAGTTTCTGCAGAATTGTCTGCTGCACATCCATGATGCAAATCTCCCATTCCACCACATCCCAACGGTGCTCTATTGGATTGAGATCTGGTGACAGTGGAGGCCATTGGAGTACAGTGACCTCATTGTCCAGTGGTGAGATGATTTGAGCTTTGTGACATGGTGCATTATCCTGCTGGAAGGAGCAATCAGAAGATGTGTACACTGTAGTCATAAAGGGATGGACATGGTCAGAAACAATACTCAGGTAGGCCGTGGCGTTTAAATGATGCTCAGTTGGTACTAAGGGGCCCAAAGTGTGCCAAGAAAATATCACCCACACCATTACACCACCACCAGCCTGAATTGTTGACGCAAGGCAGGATGGATCCACGCTTTCATGTTTACGCCAAATTCTGACCCAGCCATCTGAATGTTGCAGCTGAAATTGACTCTTCAGACCAGGCAATGTTTTTCCAATCTTCTATTGTCCAATTTTGGTGAGCCTGTGCAAATTGTAACGAATGGTTATTTGAGTTACTGTTGCCTTTCTATCATCTTGAACCAGTCTGTCCATTCTCCTCTGACATCAACAAGGCATTTTCGTCCACACAGCTTCCGCTCACTGGATATTTTCTCTTTTACGGTCTATTCTCTGTAAACCCTAGAGGTGTGTGTGTGTGTGTGTGTGTAAATTCCAGTAGATCAGTTTTTGAAATACTCAGAACAGCCTGTCTGGCACCAACAACCATGCCACGTTCAAAGTCACCTAAGTGCCCTTTCTTCCCCATTCTGATGCTTGGTTTGAACTTCAGCAAGTCGTCTTTACCACATCTAGATGGCTAAGTGCATTGAATTGCTGCCATGTGATTGGCTGAGTAGCAATTTGTTTTACCAAGCCATTGAACAGGTGTACCTAATAAAGTGTCAAATAAATAGTGAATCACCTAATTGAATAAATACACTGTATTTAAAAAAAATATAAAAAAAAAAAAAACTGTATAAATTTAATGCCTTACAAAATTTCATGGGCTGCTCCTAATGACGACACAGATGTTGAAATGTACAGGACGAAGCCACGATTTGAGTGATGTCACACCGCACGCAGCCCGTTTGCTCACGGCTTGGTCTCGCAGCAGGAGACAGTGGTGCAAACTTTCACTATAATGTGAATGTATCGGCTTTTATTTAATAAACGTTTTAAGCATTTTCGCACTGTGTGGAGCCTCTTTGTTCCCTCATGGAGAAGGAGTGATGTATAGGACTGATTATATCCTTGGAAAATCAGAGATTTTAACTCATGGGTGGCAGGAGGAGATAATTGGTATAGATTGCCTGGTCTGTCAAGGATTGGACTGTTTATGTGGACAGCTCCCAAATTGTTTCTGCATTGGGGGTGAGTAACTGTTTGCTTCTTAAAGGTGAAGAACACTGGGTGTTGATTTAACACTAAACTATTCAAGCATGGAGCACTTTTGTGATGAAAAGGACTTTTTAATGCATTTTAAAATTTTGAGACACATGGACAATTTTGGACTTTTAATTATCGAATTTTAAAGAGCATTGGTAATTACTCGTGTTGAAATTTTATTGAGTGTTATTTGCATGAAATTTTGTAGGGCATTCATTTATGCAGGTTTTTTTTAAATATCTTTATTCAATTGGGTGATTTACTATTTATTGAGTGGCACTTTCATGACTTCATGGCATTTACAGTTGTGCTTATAAGTTTACATACCCTGGCCGAATTTATGATTCCTTGGCCATTTTTTAGCGAATATGAATAACACAAAAACATTTCTTTCACTTATGGTTAGTGTTTGGCTGAAGCCATTTATTATCAATCAACCGTGTTTACTCTTTTTAAATCATAATGGCAGCAGAAACTACCCAAATGACTCTGATCAAAAGTTTACATACCCTGGTGATTTTGGCCTGATAACATGCACACAAGTTGACACAAAGGGGCTTGAATGGCTATTAAAGGTAACCATCCTCACCTGTGATCTGTTTGCTTGTAATTAGTGTGTGTATATAAAAGGTCAATGAGTTTCTGGACCCCTGACAGACCCTTGCATCTTTCATCCAGTACTGCACTGATGTTTCAGGTTTCTGAGTCCTGGGGAAAGCAAAATAATTGTCAAAGGATCTGCAGGAAAAGGTAGTTAAACTGTATAAAACAGGAAAGGGATATAAAAAGATATCCAAGGAATTGAGAATGCCAATCAGCAGTGTTCAAACTCTAATCAAGAAGTGGAAAATGAGGGGTTCTGTTGAAACCAAACCACGGTCAGGTAGACCAACTAAACTATCGGCCACAACTGCCAGGAAAATTGGAATGCAAAGAAAAAACCCCAAATAACTTCAGGTGAAATACAGGACTCTGAAAACATGTGGTGTGGCTGTTTCAAGATGCACAATAAGGAGGCACTTGAAGAAAGATGGGCTGCATGGTTGAGTCGCCAGAAGAAAGCCATTACTATGCAAATGCCACAAAGTATCCCACTTACAGTACGCCAAACAGCACAGAGACAAGCCTCAAACCTTCTGGCACAAAGTCATTTGGAGTGATGACACCAAAATTAAGCTTTTTGGCCACAAGCATAAACGCTACATTTGGAGAGGAGTCAACAAGGCCTATGATGAAAGGTACGGAGGTGGATCGCTGATGTTTTGGGGTTGTGTGAGCTACAAAGGCACAAGAATTTTGGTCAAAATTGTTGGCAAGATGAGTGCAGTATGTTATCAAAAAATACTGGAGGTACATTTACATTCATCAGCCAGGAAGCTGAGCATGGGATGGACATTCCAACATGACAATGATCCAAAACACAAGGCCAAGTCGACCTGTCATTGGCTACAGCAGAACAAAGTGAAGGTTCTGGAGTGGCCATCTCAGTCTCCTGACCTCAATATCGTTGAGCCACTGGGTAGATCTCAAAACGTGCAGTTCATGCAAGACAGCCCAAGAATTTACAGGAACTGGAGGCTTTTTGCCAAGACGAATGGGCAGCTTTACCATCTGAGAAGATAAAGAGCCTCATCCACAAATACCACAAAAGACTAAAAGCTGTCATTGATGTTAAAGGGGGCAATACACAGTATTAAGAACTGGGGTATGTAAACTTTTGATCAGGGTCATTTGGGTAGTTTCTGTTGCCATTATGATTTAAAAAGAGTAAACACAGTTGATTGATAATAAATGGCTTCAGCCAAACACTAACCATGAGTGAAAATAGTTTTTGGGCTATCATTCATATTCTCTGAAAAATGGCCAAGAAATGATAAATTTTGCCAGGGTATGTAAACTTATGAGCACAACTGTATTTGTAATTCATCGCACTTGTTGGGATAATACTCGTTAGCTTTTTAGCACGGTCATTTTATTTGAACATTAGAAGCAAACAGATTACTGCAGGTCCTCAGGTACAGTGTTCTTATTGCAAGAAGCAACATCACGATAATGATCTCCACAAATATCACTCCATATCACATTAGACTAGCAGTCAGAGGTACCATTGCATTAGATGAGACGAACCTCATCCTAATGAGGTTAATTAACAGGAGTACCATGGCACAATCACATCAACATGTGCATTTTCTTCAGGGGGACTACAAGACAAGTTTTTTTTTTTTTTTTTTTTTTTTGTTTTGGGGGGGGGGGGGGGGGATTACCATTTCTAGATCTTTCCTTTTTAAGATAGCACAACATGTTCATTTTTTGTGTTTGTGTCCGCTTTAAGGCCCCTTTTTCATACAGGCATTCCGTTTTCTTCATCCTTTTTAGTCACGTTATTTTTGTTCGAAAACTGGATGAAAAACGGATCCGGACTTCAGTTTTTACATCTCTTGTATACATCCGTTTTCTAACACTGTCGCAGTGGCAGGGATGCTCTCCTGGGCGAAATCATGTACCTGTATGTGATTTATAGTTCCGGGTCTGGGGCATGTACGCCGACGAACCTGCTCCCGCTGTGGTTGGACACAACGGGAGCCAATCAGTGGGAGAGGCATGTAAACAAGGCAGATCGCCGCTCTGTGAGAGGGTAAGATGGAGATCATGTGTTTCTCCTAAGCAGGAACACCGATCTCTGTCTTCCCCCAGTCAGTCAAAGCACCCCCCACAGTTAAAAAAAAGCATTCCCAGGGAACACATTCAACCCTTTGATTGCCCTTGATGTTAACTCCTTTCCCTGCTAGCGTCATTAGTACAGTAACAGTACTTTTTTTTTTTTTTTTTTTTTTTAAGCCCTGATCACTGTATTGGTTTCACTGGTCCCCAAAAAGTGTCACTTGGTGACAGTTTTGTCTGCCACAATGTCGCAATCCCACTAAAAACCGCTGATCGACCACCATTACTAGTAAAAAAAAAAAGAAAAATGAAAACTATAATAAAAAAAAAACACAAAGCTATCCCATAGTTTGTACAGTAGGTGACTGCGATATGGTGTCAATCTTGCCGCATTTATCGGCGAGATTTGACACCTGCGAGCCCCGTCGCGGGAGCCAGCGCCCAGATGGCTCACTCATCGGGAAAGGAAAACTTCTTTTTTTTTTTCCTTTCGCGATGAGTGACAGGCAGTGCTGACAGCTGTCTGGTATGAATCTTGAAGGGGAATGCCGTGCCAAATTTTAAATGAAAAAAAACGGCGTGGGTTCCCCCCCAAGGGGCATACCAGCCCCTTAGGTCTGGTATGGATTGTAAGGGGAACCCCCTACACCAAAAAATCGGCGTGGGGGTCCCCCCAAAATCCATACCAGACCCTTATCCGAGCACGCAGCCCGGCCGGCCAGGAAAGGGGGTGGGGACGAGCGAGGGCCCCCCCCTCCTGAGCCGTAACAGGCTGCATGCCCTCAACATGGGGGGCTCCCCCACCCCAAAGGACCTTGTCCCCATGTTGATGAGGACAGGAGCCTCTTCCCGACAACCCTGGCAGTTGGTTGTCGGGGTCTGCGGGCGGGGGGCTTATCGGAATCCGGGAGCCCCCTTTACTAAGGGGGCCCCCAGATCCCGGCCCCCCACCCTATGTGAATGAGTATGGGGTACATGGTACCCCTACCCATTCACCTAGGGAAAAGTTTTAATAAAAAAAACACAGTACACAGGTTTTAAGAGTAATCTATTAGGCAGCTCCAGGGTCTTCTTCCGACTGCGGGGGGGGGTCCTCTTCCGACTTCTCCCGGGCCCCTCCGCTATCGGTCTGCTGCCGCTGTCTTGTCGCTGCTGTCTCGTCGCTTCGTCGCTTCTTCTCTTCTTCACTCTGGGGTCATGCCCCCTCATGACGCCAGAGTCCCTGCGCATGCTGGGACCGTGACATCACAAGGGGGCGGGGTCACCACCTATATAAATGGCTCCGCAGCTCGCACAAAGCATTCCAGCCGGAGAGAGCGTTGTGTCGACATCGGAAGAAGAGAAGAAGCGACGAGACAGCGGCGACAAGACAGCGGCAGCAGACCGGGCAAAAGAGCTGGAAAAAGATAGCGGAGGGGCCCGGGAGAAGAGGCGGAACACCGGGAGAAGTCGGAAGAGGACCCCCCCCCCCCCCGAAGTCGGAAGAAGAACCCGGAGCTGCCTAATAAATTACTCTTACATCCTGTGTACTGTGTGTTTTTTATTTTTTTATTTTTGACACTTTTCCCTAGGTGGAATGGGTAGGGGTACCCCATACTCATTCGGATTCCGATAAGCCCCCCGCCCGCAGACCCTGACAACCAATGGCCAGGGTTGTCGGGAAGAGGCCCTTGTCCTCATCAACATGGGGACAAGGTGCTTTGGGGTGGGGGGGCCCCCAAGGCACCCCCCCCCCATGTTGAGGGCATGCGGCCTGGTACGGCTCAGGAGGGGGAGGTGCGTGCTCGGATAAGGGTCTGGTATGGATTTTGTGGGACACTCACGCCGATTTTTTTGCTGTAGGGGGTTCCCCTTACAATCCATACCAGACCTAAGGGCCTGGTATGCCCCTTGGGGGGAGAACCCACGCCGTTTTTTTCATTTAAAATTTGGCGCGGCGTTCCCCCCTCAGGATTCATACCAGACAGCTGTCAGCACTGCCTGTCACTCATCGGGAAAGAAAAAAAGTTTTACTTTCACAATGAGTGAGCCAGCGCGACATGCACAGTACCCTGTCGCCGAGAACCAGCGCGATGGTATCGCGCTGGAAACACAATCTCGCGGTCAGGTACTGTAGATGCTATAACTTTTGTGCAAAACAATCAATATACGCTTAGATATTTTTTTTTAACAAAAATATGTAGCAGAATACATGTTGGCCTAAATTGACATTGATTGAGTGGATGCCCGCTCTGCGGTTCTTATATTTTGCACTATAAAAAAAAAATAAAAAAAAAAGGTAAAAAATTTGGGGAAAAAAAACACAATACTTTTTGGATATTTTATAACATAAAGTAAAAAGTATTGTGTTTTTTTTTTTTTTTTTCCCCCAAATTTTTTACCCTTCTTTTTTTTTTTTTTTTTTTTTTTTTTTTTTTTTTATAGTGCAAAATATAAGAACCGCAGAGCTGATCAAATACCACCAAAATAAATCTCTATTTGTGGGGGAAAAAAAGACATAAATTTAATTTGGGTCATGGTGGGTTTGGTTTAACTTTAAATCATAATTTTTAAAGAGCACCTGCCATCTCTATTTTGCAACGGCTCCTCCTCTGACGCGCTGTTGACTCAAACAACCCCATTCAATTTAATGGGATGGCTGGTGATGCGGCAGTGACTCAACAAGGTGAGGAACGTGGTGGCAGCAGGAGAGTGGATGCCTGCTAACAGGCGCTGCCATGATGGATCTGATATAATAGACTAATAAGCTGTCAGGTTAGTAAAACAGCAATATCAGAACCGATTTTGGGTTAATCATACATAGTTGGAAAACTCCTCATATTCTTTTATTTAAAGTGCAGTTCCACCCAAAAGTGGAACTTCTGCTCATTTGTCTCCTCACTTGTCTTGGGGCCCGTGACATCACCGCAGGGCTCCCTTCTCCTCCCTCCTCCTTTCCCTGTTGCCGGGCCAGTAGGAGAGAGGAGTGGGACCTTGTGCATGCGCATTAGGGTTCCTGGCGTGAAGCTGTAAGGCTACACTGCTGGGTACCTTTACCTGCAATGGTGGCGACAGCACCCGAGAGCTGATGGAAACATTAGCTGTGATGCGGACATCGCTGGACTCCAGGACAGGTAAGCGTCCTATTAAAAGCCAGCACCTGCAGTATGTGTAGCTGCTGGCTTTTAATTTTTTTTTTTTTTTTTTGGGGGGCGGATCACTGCTTTAATTAAAACAATAACATTACTAGTGCATGTTATCTCAACTTGCAGAGCTTAGATTTATTGAAGTTTACCAAAAATGTAAATATTGTAGAATATACAGCCTCCTGCTACATAACTAAGCTCAATTTCATGCTGAATAAACTAAATTATTAATGTATCTTAAATGGGAAAACTATCTTTAGATTTTTACACCAAAAGCATTTTATTCAAATAAATTTGATAAAAATCAAAAAAATCTGATTTTAAATAAAAAAAATAAAAAAAATCTGCAGCGCGCAAAGATTTAATGTGATCATAACTGAATGATTGATTGAAAAAGTCTGAGAATTGCCGTGATCTGATTGCAGTCACAATTTTAGCTCCATCCAAAAATTAGGTGAACTTGCTTCATTTAAAGTGGAACTCCAGCAGAAAAATCTTTTTCAATAGGGAATAAAAGTAGGGTAGTAAAAGGCACATATGCATTTACAGGAGATTTGTAAACCCATATAAATGCATGTATTGATTTTATTAGTGCAGTCAATTTAGCTGTGTTTAGAGAAATTGGAATTCTGTACAATCTGTATTCGATTAGATTCTCTAAACACAGCTGAACCAGTTTTAGAGCAGTAACATCTAAATGCAGGAAAAAGTGATCTGGGAGGCATAAACGCTACTTTAGGTGACTTCTCCTGAGTTTAGCAAAGCTAAACGCAGGAGTGCCGGTGTAAATGAGGCCTTAGGGGCCCATTCACATCTGCCATTTTGTGATTCCAGACAGAATCGCTGCAATTCTGCCTGTGATCCCAAATCGCCTAAACGTGATGTTCCTGCTCCTTTTTGGGTGGCAAGCATAACGCATTGCGGTTTGCCACTATTGCTGCGCAACAATCGCGGCAAAACCACACCGCATTTAGGTGCCATTGATAACGAATGTCACCCAAACACATGTGGTGCACTTTTGTCATTATTGCAGTCTGATTTGGGATCGCGGGCAGAATCGCAGCAATTCTACCTGAGATCACAAAACGACAGCTGCAAATTAGGCATTAGACTTCTTTTGGTAGAGTCTGGAAAGACTAGTTATTTTACTGCTGTCTGTGTCCCGAATGGGGAGATTTCTGTCACTTCATATGTCAAAAACCTGTTGTCACAGGACAGGAAGTGAACATTAGATTCTAACCTCTCCCATGCTATTTATCACGTAAAGCATTTTGGCTAGAGGTATGCTTTATCTGTAATGCACAGAAGAAAAAAGAAAATGTTGGCAAAGCATCAGTTAACCACTTGCCGTTGGCGCGCCACTTCTGCTTTGATTAGTCAAAGCAGAAGCCGATCAGTGGGTGCCAGCGAATGAATGTCCGCTGGCACCCACCGATTTGTCGAGGAGAAAGGCTATGCATATGTAAACAAAGCAGAGCTCTGTCCTGTTAGCAGGGACATGATGGCTTTTCATTCCCTGCAAATAAACATTTGTTAGGTACACATTTAACCCTTTGATTGCCTTAGATGTTTAACCCCGTCCAAGCCAGTGTCATTAGTACAGTGACAGTGCATATTTCTAGCACTGATCTCTGTATTAGTGTCACTGGTTCCACAAAGTGTCAGATTGACCACAGCCATATCGCAGTCCTGCTATAAATCACCGATCTCTGTCATTACTAGTATACAAAAAAATTCCAGTATACATCCCATCATTTGTAGACGCAATAACTTTTGTACAAAACAATCAATATACACTTATTGGGATTTTTTTTTAACAAAAATGTGTAGCAGAATACATATTGGCCTAAAGTTTATGAAGAAATTTGATTTTTTTTTTCGTTTTTTTTTTTTTTATTGTATCTGTTTTAAAGCTCTCTGTCTCTGTCTCTATAATAGAACAAAAAACAGAGGTGATCAAATATCACCAAAAGAAATCTCTATTTTGTGGGAAAAAAACCCCCATACATTTCATTTATGTATGGCGGCGCATGACCGCACAATTGTCAGTTAAAGTAACGCAATGTCAAATAGCAAAAAATGGCCTGGTCATAAATGGGGAGGGGGGAGTAAATCTTCCACAGGTCAAGTGGTTAAGCTTATGACAGAGAAACAGAAGTGCAAATAAAATATGTACATGCCAGTCAGTATTTAAGCACAAGAAAAGCGTAATGTATAGATAATCGCCTACGTGCAACAATTAATCATAAAGTGCAGCAATTAGTCACATATCACATAAAGTGCAAAAATCAACAGATATAAATATATCAATCCTAAAGTGCACTATAAATAATAAATAATAATAAAGTATATATGCATACAAGTGCAAAAAAGTCCTGTATAGTCCAAACAACACATGCATTATAATTCCTCCACTAACGACTCGGATTGTTCCCAGTGTAAAGAAGCACCAGCTATACCCGCCTCAAGAAATGAGCACTCGCCAGAAAAATGTGCTACAAAATGTTTAGCAAGCTTAGCATGTCATCCTAGGTAGCCTACGCATCCATCCACAGTGCTCTCCTCTTCAGTTCCCAGCACAGATCCAAGCTGCAGCAAATAAAGCTGACATCAGAGGCAGCAAAGATGGTGATAGTATAGTATTTATTACACCTTGAGCATCACATTGCAGCCAAACAAACAGACCGATTATATCAATGCAAAGCCACTGCTGACCGATATCATACAGAGGCGTGATGTCAGCACTAAAGTCTGTGCCCCAACAGGTGTTTCAGACGGTAGGCCGTCTGCAGGGCACCTCCAGTGCTGAGTTACACCATGTTTATGTAGTCCAATAATCTCCACCTATAGGGAGGAGGAGGGCGGACCTTTCAGCCGTGGTGTGTGTGTGTGTGTGTGTGTGTGTGTATATGTATGTGTATGTATGTGTGTGTGTGTGTGTGTATATGTATGTGTATGTATGTATGTGTGTGTGTGTGTGTGTGTATATATGTATATATATGTGTGTGTGTATATATATATATATATATATATATATATATATATATATATATATATATATATATATATATATATATATATATTATAAACAAAGGGACACGTTCTCCAAATGCAATAAACTTTACTGTATCTTCTGTAAGATACAGCAGCTACCGTATACAGTTGCGAGCATCCTTGCTCTTCCTCAGGCTGTCTGGCAATGTGTGCCTGAGGAAAAGCAGGGATGCTTGCAACTGTATACGGTTGCTGATTTACATGATTTGACAATATCTGATTTGAAGATACAGTAAAGTTTATTGCATTTGGAGAACGTGTCCCTTTGTCGTCTTTTAGATGGATATTGGTGGAAGACAGGGAGTCCACCCTGACATTGTTCCAGCCAAAAAAACAGGATAAAGAAAAGGCAGTAACCCACCTGAAGTATGTGTATATGTGTATATATGTATATATGTGTGTGTGTATATATATATATATATATATATATATATATATATATATATATATATATATATATATATATATATATATATATATATATATACATACATACATACATACATACATACATACATACATACATACATACATACATACATACACACACACACACACACACACAAAACCTTTACTTTCCTTTCTGAATCAACATTTTCTATGGGACACTATACTACAAAACAGGTGTCCAGCAGAAGACAGTTGATTATAAAAGGGCGTTCCTTAAAGAAAACCCCTCCCAGTTCATGCTGTCAGCAATAGAGAAGAGAAATGTCACAAGGACTGAGAAAGAAAATAATTTCTTTACACAAGAAAATTGAAGGCTACAAGAAGATCAGCGAAGCTTTACTTAGTCATAATACTGTGGCAAAAGTAATACAAACATTTAACAAAGATGGCGCCTTCTGAGAAGGGTTAAAGAACATTGCCATGCAATTTCACTGCAGTTAGCTAAAGAAGTAAAAAGCCAAACCGGGGTGATTGTTTCCTGTGACACAATACGGCGTACACTGCAGAGGAAGGGCATGCACGGGTGTCGTCCCACCTAGAATTTGCCAGGGCCCATGCTGAAAAAGATTTCTGGGACTCTGGAGTGATGATACCAAGATAAATGTTTTTGGAACTGATGGCTTCAAAACTGTATGGTGTCAAAAAGGTGAGGAGTGCAAATAAAAATGTATGGTGCCTACAGTGAAACATGGTGGTGGCAGTGTCCTTCTGTGGGGCTGTATGAGTGCTGCTGGTGTCAGGGAGCTGCATTTCATTAATGTTATGAATTCACAGATGTACTGCTCTATATTGAAAGAGAAGGTGCATCATCATCACTCTGTGCCCTTGGTTGTCATGTACTTTTCCAACATGACAATGATCCAAAACACATCTAAAGCCACTGTTGCATTTTTGAAGACGAACAGGGTGAAACTGATTCAATGGCCAAGTACTGTATGTTTTCTGATCTGAACCCAATCGAACACCTATGGGGAATTCTGAAGAGACAGGTTGAGTATCACTCTCCATCCAGCATCCAAGCTCTAATAGAGGCCGTTCTTGAAGAATGGAAAAAGATAGATGTTGCAATATGTCACCAACTTGTTTATTTCATGCCTAGAAGACTTGGTGTTGTCCTTAGAAATCCATGGAGGTCATACAAAATACTAATACAACTAATTAGTTGTGGGATGTATTCATTTTTGCATCAATTAATTGGAGTAAAAACCTGAAGGTTTTTTGTTAACCTTATTTTCATGCAATGAGCTAAACAAATGTTCTATAAAACTCAGTTTTGTCAAAGTTTTGGAAATTTTGAAATTGTTCTTGTGTTCATTGAGCTTTTGATTAACCACTTAAGGACCGCCTCACGCCGATATACGTCGGCAAGGCGGCACGGGCAGGCAAAATCACGTTAATGTATGTGATCTGCCTCCCACGGGTGGGCGGTGCCCGAGGCGGTCCTCTTTTGTCCCTCGGCGATCGGAGGTGAGGGGGAGGCCATCCGTTCGTGGCCCCCCTCGCGATCGCCGCCGGCCAATCAGAACATTCCTTTGCTGCTGTATGCTAAACAGCAGCAAAGGAAATGATGTCATCTCTCCTCGGCTCGGTATTTTCCGTCCCGGCGCCGAGGAGAGAAGACTGCACTGTGAGTGTAAAACACAAACACACACAGTAGAACATGCCAGGCACACAAAACACCCCCGATCACCCCCCAATCACCCCTCCCCCTCCCTGTCACACTGACGCCAAGCAGTTTGTTTTTTTCTGATTACTGCATGGTGTCAGTTTGTGACAGTTACTGTGTTAGGGCAGTTAGGGTTAGCCCCCTTTAGGTCTAGGGTACCCCCCTAACACCCCTAATAAAGTTTTAACCCCTTGATCACCCCCCGTCGCCAGTGTCGCTAAGCGATCATTTTTCTGATTGCTGTATGTGTCGCTGGTGACGCTAGTTAGGGATGTAAATATTTGGGTTCGCTGTCAGCGTTTTATAGCGACAGGGACCCCCATATACTATCTAATAAATGTTTTAACCCCTTGATTGCCCCCTAGTTAACCCTTTCACCACTGATCACCGTATAAGTGTTACGGGTGACGCTGGTTAGTTTGTTTATTATTTATAGTGTCAGGGCACCCGCCGTTTATTACCGAATAAAGGTTTAGCCCCCTGATCGCCCGGCGGTGATATGCGTCGCTCCAGGCAGCGTCAGATTAGCGCCAGTAGTGCTAACACCCACGCACGCAGCATACGCCTCCCTTAGTGGTATAGTATCTGAACGGATCAATATCTGATCCGATCAGATCTATACTAGCGTCCCCAGCAGTTTAGGGTTCCCAAAAACGCAGTGTTAGCGGGATCAGCCCAGATACCTGCTAGCACCTGCGTTTTGCCCCCTCCGCCCAGCCCAGCCCACCCAAGTGCAGTATCGATCGATCACTGTCACTTACAAAACACTAAACGCATAACTGCAGCGTTCGCAGAGTCAGGCCTGATCCCTGCGATCACTAACAGTTTTTTTGGTAGCATTTTGGTGAACTGGCAAGCACCAGCCCCAGGCAGCGTCAGGTTAGCGCCAGTACCGCTAACACCCACGCACGCACTGTACACCTCCCTTAGTGGTATAGTATCTGATCGGATCAATATCTGATCCGATCAGATCTATACTAGTGTCCCCAGCAGTTTAGGGTTCCCAAAAACGCAGTGTTAGCGGGATCAGCCCAGATACCTGCTAGCACCTGCGTTTTGCCCCTCTGCCCAGCCCAGCCCACCCAAGTGCAGTATCGATCGATCACTGTCACTTACAAAACACTAAATGCATAACTGCAGCATTCGCAGAGTCAGGCCTGATCCCTGCGATCGCTAACAGTTTTTTTGGTAGCGTTTTGGTGAACTGGCAAGCACCAGCGGCCTAGTACACCCCGGTCGTAGTCAAACCAGCACTGCAGTAACACTTGGTGACGTGGCGAGTCCCATAAGTGCAGTTCAAGCTGGTGAGGTGGCAAGCACAAGTAGTGTCCCGCTGCCACCAAGAAGAAGACAAACACAGGCCCGTCGTGCCCATAGTGCCCTTCCTGCTGCATTCGCCAATCCTAATTGGGAACCCACCACTTCTGCAGCGCCCGTACTTCCCCCATTCACATCCCCAACCAAATGCAGTCGCCTGCATGAGAGGCATTTTCTTTATGTCCTCCCGAGTACCCCTACCCAACGAACCCCCCCAAAAAAGATGTCGTGTCTGCAGCAAGCGCGGATATAGGCGTGACACCCACTATTATTGTCCCTCCTGTCCTGACAATCCTGGTCTTTGCATTGGTGAATGTTTTGAACGTTAGCATTCACTAGTTGAGTATTAGCGTAGGGTACAGCATTCCACAGACTAGGCACACTTTCACAGGGTCTCCCAAGATGCCATCGCATTTTGAGAGACCCAAACCTGGAACCAGTTACAGTTATAAAAGTTAGTTACAAAAAAAGTGTAAAAAAAAAAAAAAAAAAAAAATAGTTGTCGTTTTATTGTTCTCTCTCTATTCTCTCTCTATTGTTCTGCTCTTTTTTTACTGTATTCTATTCTGCAATGTTTTATTGTTTTATCATGTTTGTTTTTCAGTTATGCAATTTTTTATACTTTACCGTTTACTGTGTTTTATTGTTAACCATTTTTTTGTCTTCAGGTACGCCATTCACAACTTTGAGTGGTTATATCAGAATGATGCCTGCAGGTTTAGGTATCATCTTGGTATCATTCTTTTCAGCCAGCGGTCGGCTTTCATGTAAAAGCAATCCTAGCGGCCAATTAGCCTCTAGACTGCTTTTACAAGCCGTGGGAGGGAATGACCCCCCCCCCCACCGTCTTCCGTGTTTTTCTCTGGCTCTCCTGTCTCAACAGGGAACCTGAGAATGCAGCCGGTGATTCAGCCAGCTGACCATAGAGCTGATCAGAGACCAGAGTGGCTCCAAACATCTCTATGGCCTAAGAAACTGGAAGCTACGAGCATTTCATGACTTAGATTTCGCCGGATGTAAACAGCGCCATTGGGAAATTGGGAAAGCATTTTATCACACCGATCTTGGTGTGGTCAGATGCTTTGAGGGCAGAGGAGAGATCTAGGGTCTAATAGACCCCAATTTTTTCAAAAAAAGAGTACCTGTCACTACCTATTGCTATCATAGGGGATATTTACATTCCCTGAGATAACAATAAAAATGATAAAAAAAAAAAAATGAAAGGAACAGTTTAAAAATAAGATAAAAAAGCAAAAAAATAATAAAGAAAAAAAAAAAAAAAAAAAAGCACCCCTGTCCCCCCCTGCTCTAGCGCTAAGGCGAACGCAAGCGGCGGTCTGTCGTCAAACGTAAACAGCAATTGCACCATGCATGTGAGGTATCACCGCGAAGGTCAGATCGAGGGCAGTAATTTTAGCAGTAGACCTCCTCTGTAAATCTAAAGTGGTAACCTGTAAAGGCTTTTAAAAATGTATTCATTTTGTTGCCACTGCACGTTTGTGCGCAATTGTAAAGCATGTCATGTTTGGTATCCATGTACTCGGCCTAAGATCATCTTTTTTTATTTCATCAAACATTTGGGCAATATAGTGTGTTTTAGTGCATTAAAATTTAAAAAAGTGTGTTTTTTTTTTCCCCAAAAAATGTGTTTGAAAAATCGCTGCGCAAATACTGTGTGAAAAAAAAAATGAAACACCCACCATTTTAATCTGTAGGGCATTTGCTTTAAAAAATATATAATGTTTGGGGGTTCAAAGTAATTTTCTTGCAAAAAAAAATAATTTTTTCATGTAAACAAAAAGTGTCAGAAAGGGCTTTTTCTTCAAGTGGGTAGAAGAGTGGGTGATGTGTGACAGCTTCTAAATGTTGTGCATAAAATGCCAGGACAGTTCAAAACTCCCCCAAATGACCCCATTTTGGAAAGTAGACACCCCAAGCTATTTGCTGAGTCATGTCGAGTCCATGGAATATTTTATATTGTGACACAAGTTGCGGGAAAGAGACAATTTTTTCTTTTGTTTTTGCACAAAGTTGTCACTAAATGATATATTGCTCAAACATGCCATGGGAATATGTGAAATTACACCCCAAAATACATTCTGCTGCTTCTCCTGAGTACGGGGATACCACATGTGTGAGACTTTTTGGGAGCCTAGCCGCGTACGGGACCCCGAAAACCAAGCACCGCCTTCAGGCTTTCTAAGGGCGTAAATTTTTGATTTCACTCTTCACTACCTATCACAGTTTTCGGAGGCCATGGAATGCCCAGGTGGCACAAAACCCCCCCAAATTACCCCATTTTGGAAAGTAGACACCCCAAGCTATTTGCTGAGAGGTATAGTGAGTATTTTGCAGACCTCACTTTTTGTCACAAAGTTTTGAAAATTGAAAAAAGAAAAAAAAAAAGTTTTTTCTTGTCTTTCTTCATTTTCAAAAACAAATGAGAGCTGCAAAATACTCACCATGCATCCCAGCAAATAGCTTGGGATGTCTACTTTCCAAAATGGGGTCATTTGGGGGCGTTTTGTGCCACCTGGGCATTCCATTGCCTCCGAAACTGTGATAGGCAGTGAAGAGTGAAATCAAAAATTTACACATGTGGTATCCCCATACTCAGGAGAAGCAGCTAAATGCATTCTGGGGTGCAATTCCACATATGCCCATGGCTTGTGTGAGCAATATATCATTTAGTGACAACTTTGTGCAAAAAAAAAAAAAAAAGTGTCACTTTCCCGCAACTTGTGTCAAAATTTAAAATATTCCATGGACTCAACATGCCTCTCAGCAAATAGCTTGGGGTGTCTACTTTCCAAAATGGGGTCATTTGGGGGGGGGGGGGGGTTGTGCCATCTGGGCATTTTATGGCCTTCAAAACTGTGATAGGTAGTGAGGAGTGAAATCAAAAATTTACGCCCTTAGAAATCCTGAAGGCGGTGATTGGTTTTCGGGGCCCCGTACGCGGCTAGGCTCCCAAAAAGTCCCACACATGTGGTATCCCCGTACTCAGGAGAAGCAGCTGAATGTATTTTGGGGTGCAATTCCACATAGGCTCATGGCCTGTGTGAGCAATATATCATTTAGTGACAACTTTTTGTAAATATTTTTTATTTATTTTTTGTCATTATTCAATCACTTGGGACAAAAAAAATTAAATATTCAATGGGTTCAACATGCCTCTCAGCAATTTCCTTGGGGTGTCTACTTTCCAAAATGGGGTCATTTGGGGGGTTTTGTACTGCCTTGCCATTTTAGCACCTCAAGAAATGACATAGGCAGTCATAAACTAAAAGCTGTGTAAATTCCAGAAAATGTACCCTAGTTTGTAGACGCTATAACTTTTGCGCAAACCAATAAATATACGCTTATTGACATTTTTTTTACCAACGACATGTGGCCGAATACATTTTGGCCTAAATGTATGACTAAAATTGAGTTTGTTGGATTTTTTTTTATAACAATAAGTAGAAAATATCATTTTTTTCAAAATTTTCGGTCTTTTTCCGTTTATAGCGCAAAAAATAAAAACCGCAGAGGTGATCAAATACCATCAAAAGAAAGCTCTATTTGTGGGAAGAAAAGGACGCAAATTTCGTTTGGGTACAGCATTGCATGACCGCGCAATTAGCAGTTAAAGCAACGCAGTGCCAAATTGGAAAAAGACCTCTGGTCCTTAGGCAGCATAATGGTCCGGGGCTGAAGTGGTTAAAATCTTATTTTGCAGGTATTGCTTGCGCACAGTAACAGAAGTCATTTTTATTTTATATTATTTTATCTTGAGCCAATGTCTTGGCTCCAGTCTGATCTTTATTTGTAATTATACTTTCACTATGTTAATAGTGTAATTGTTGTTTGCTGCATTTTTAGCACCAGCGAGTTAATATATGATGTGTTGGACGAGTCTTTGCGTCGAGCGGAAATAAATCATAATATTACATATGGTAAGTTATTACCCCCCCCCCCATGAAGCTGTTAAAATGATGAATAACAATAAACTAAGGTTTCTTTGTCTTCTTCTTTTTTAAGCTATTCTGTTTGAATGTGTTCAAACTATTTATACCATTTATCCAAAATCGGATTTATTTGAAAAAGCTGCAAAATGCATTGGGAAGTTTGTTTTATCTCCAAAAATTAATCTAAAGTATTTGGGTAAGTAGAGCATATGTTGCTTGTGTATACATGCTTAAACATTGCTTCCTTCCCTACTTGTGTGACCGTGGCACCAGTCGTAGCTTTTAGCTTCTTTTGTCTATTCTTAACTTAGGTCCACTAGAGGGTGCATAGTACACACACATGCACAAAATTAAAAAAAAATTGTATAAAATGATGTCAGTGTGACACAAATCTTAATTTAGGAATGTTTGTGAGTAGTTTAACCCTTGCTTGACCAGAGGTTGGTGATACCTAGATGCGCAGACCACATTTAGCAGCATCAGCATGCCTTAGCTAATTTGGAAATTAGCTTTAATTTGCTGTGTTGTATTATATTATACAATAAAACCCCTGATTTGTGTTATATTATAGGCTGGCAAAAAATGTAAAACCAAAAAAATATATATACATGTAATATTTTTTTAAATATTATTTTTTTAGATACATATTATTATTATTATTATTATTATTATTATTATTTTATTACAATTACTAATAAATAAATAAATATATCTGACATTTACACCAATGCATAGATGACGCTACAGATCCCACTCCAGCTTGCATGTGATCACTATTTCGTATTTGACATAGTGGTTTCACTATCGTAGACCACTCTGACTCCGGCAGTGGGGACCGGAACTGTCCGTAATAGCCAGAATTGAGATCCACCAACTTGTTTTCAAGGGGAGGATGTTTATTGACTTACCCCCAGCATGGGGCATTGTGCTGGGGCATGTTAGTCATATTGCTGGTGGAAAGAGGTCGTAAGTTGTTTTTTTTTTGTTTGTTTTTTTCCCAGAACACCAGCTAAGACAACCAAGAATGTATAATTATATTTTCTAAGAAGTTTACATTTTTATGAGGCCCAATACCATACCTAGAACCCTCTGATAGAAGCTGCTTTTTCCAGTGTAAGGCCCCATTCACACTTGTGCGACTTGTCATGCCACTTTGGACCCAAAAGTGGCATGACAAGTAGTACCCCATGTTTTCCATTTAGTACCGTTCATATCCGTAGGACTTAAAGTAGTTCCTGCACTACTTTGGTCCAACTTTTATGCGACATGAGGGCCAAAGACTTCAATGTAAACCCTCCAAAAGTCGTATGAAAGTGGCACCTGAATGATATGCATGCTACCTGTGTGTGACTTTGTAGAGCACACACAGTCACGTGGTCAAAGCCAAAGTCACACTCATCCAAAGTAGCATCAGAGTTGCACTGTAAAATTGCAATGGAAATTGTATGATTTTGAAGTCACGCAAGTGTGAATGGAGCCTGAGCTGCGTAGGATGGTGAGGCTAAATCAGTTAAATTAAATAATTGCCTTGCAATCGGCACAGGAATTATTGACTAAGCTCCAACATGCATATCTTTTTTTTTTTTTTTTCAATCTGACTTACTATGCATTTATGTAATCCAGGTCACCTAGCTTCTCTGGTATGTCCATTCTAATCTTCCCATTGCAAATACACTCTAATGCCCCGTACACATGGTCGGATTTTCCAACGGAAAATGTGTGATAGGACCTTGTCAGAAATTTCGACCGTGTGTAGGCTCCATCACACATTTTTCATTGGATTTTCCGACACACAAAGTTTGAGAGCAGGCTATAAAATTTTCCGACAACAAAATCCGTTGTCGGAAATTCCGATCGTGTGTACACAAATCCGACGGACAAAGTGCCACGCATGCTCAGAATAAATAAAGAGATGAAAGCTATTGCCCCGTTTATAGTCCCGAAGTACGTGTTTTACGTTACCGCGTTTAGAACGATCGGATTTTCCGACAACTTTGTGTGACCGTGTGTATGCAAGACAAGTTTGAGCCAACATCCGTCTGAAAAAATCCTAGGATTTTGTTGTCGGAATGTCCGAACAAAGTCCGACCGTGTGTACGGGGCATTAGGGCTCATTCAGACAAGATCTAACTGAGACCAATCCTCCAAGCTGAACCACTTTATCGTACATCACGGGACACAGAGCCATAGTAGTTACTATGTGGGTTATAAGCCACCTTCAGGTGATGGACACTGGCACGCCCATCCACTTCTGTGGGCTGCCTGCACGTAGCTCTGAGGTAGATGTAAACGCAGCAAGAATTGGCTTAGTTTGGAAGACGGCTCTCAGTACCTGCCTGAATATGCCCTAAATCCCACGCCACACTCACTAGAAGATAAAAATAAACCATTCACTGGCCCAGCAAGGGTGTGATGCACCAAAGGTAGGTTAATGTTCTATTTAGTGATCCTGTTGCCAGTGTGTTCATACGTGCAAGAAAACACAGGTCCCTGGAAGGGTACACAGAAAACTATTGTTTCCCTTGGGCTCAGAGCAGAATAATGCAGCATGTCTGCATTTTTCAACATCAGAGCCATCTACATAGAAATGAATGAAATGGCACATTGTGACATAACCATGAAGTTAAAGTAGAACTATACTCCCCTTCTGTCCAGGCTGCAGTCTCCCGGAACTCCCTGCTGGCCGCTGTTTTCATTGACCCGGCCGAGATTACGTCACACGGTTCATTCCTCTCAGCATCCCCCCCTTCCCTTTGATAGTGGCCTGGGTGGATGCCTGTCACTATTTGAAAATGGTGTGGCGGTGCGGGACTCTGCCCACATGGCCGTGTCATTCATTTCGTTGTTTCCTGTGAACGACTCCCTTCAAGTACTTTCAGCCATTGCAGCTGATGGCTTGCAGTTTTTAATGAGTATAATACTGAAAATAGCGTGAATGGTATTATGGGCGATTTGCCAACATCCCAAATCATGAACAAAAGGAAGAAACCCCCTATGGGACTTCACAAGCAAATTACACCAAAGAAAAAATAGAGTAGTTTTAAGGGTAAGTTTTCCAGCTTTATTATATTAAAATTTCATACAAATATAAGCATACAATCCATAATATTTTATGGTCAATAGCACCCTATATGTCCCACATATAATAATATAAGCTGCCTAAGTATGCCTGAATAGCTCTAGCATTGAACATCCAGACAAAAGAGCTAAACGCGTTTCGGAAGATAGTTCCTTCTTCTGGGGAAGAAAAGGGTAGCCCATATCTACAAATACAATCACATAAATAAGTATACAGTGTATGAGCATAAGAAAATATAAGCAGTACATAGGTAATAATCTCATCAAATTGTCTGGAAATCTGTGTGGTGTTTGTCTATTGGAAAAAACAAATGGCAACCACCCCAACCTATAACTAGCCTTTGCAGCAAGGAGAACATGGAAGGACAATGCATGTAGAATGGCTCACTTACCAGCCATTCTACAACAAACCGAAGGCTGGCTGGTAAGTGAGCTGGGAATTTTTGTTTTCTATCTTATGGCAACTGTTTTGGTAAATACTGAGTTTTTACGTGGTTTTCCTTAGGGCTTGTTTACACATGCAGTGCTCTTTGAAGCGCTTGGATTGCTCTTCAGAGGGCATTTGACTGGTGGTGAGAAGGTGCTGTATAGCCTCCCCACCATCTGTTTTTAACCCCTTAATTCCCACACCAGTGCTTTACACGTGGTTGCAGGGCACCCAAAATTCAGTTGCATAGGTTGAATTCAGCGGGTGGTACTGCCCAGTGGGATAATTTTTGCTGCTCTACAGCATAAGTACACACTCCAACCACAAGTGTAAACAAGGCCTAACATAGGGGAGACCATTCGACATCAAATTACATAAGTGGCTTATAAGAATTGACAGGTCAAATGTTTCAGTATATTGCATATGCCTAGTGGCGGTTTGACAATTTATTTTATCATTTTGTGAGCATGTCAGGCAAAGGAAATAATACATATATTCTGCTGCCATTGTGCTATATGCTGGGTGTTCAGTGTGCCCCTGTGCCTTTTTAAGGAGGGGTGGGCTCACTCCAGGCTCACTTGCCCTCTGCCTATCCATTATTATGCATGTACTTCCACTGTGGAGGCTCTCAAAATTTAGAGTTGGACCCCATGCACACTATTAGATTTTCTGCATATTTTTGTCTTCAGATTTACCAGTTCAACCTGAGTGAGTTTGGGTACGTGTCTACAATTGTCCCTATCCCTATACATTGTGTCTCATTTAGATCTCATCTATTATATTATTATTTAAGGTACCCATATAGCGCCGTCAATTTACGCAGCTCTCCACACATACATTGCACACTCACATCGGTCCCTACCCTCAAGGAGCCCACAATTCAAGGTCCCCAAATCACATTCATATACTAGTGCCAATCTTGGACAGAAGCCAATACTTACCAGCATGTCTTTGGAGTGTGGGAGAAAACCGAAGTACCCGGAGGAAACCCGCAGAGGGAGAACATGCAAACTCCAGGCAGGTAGTGTCATGGTTGGGATTTGAACCAGCGACCCTTTTTACTGCTAGGTGAGAGTCCTACCCACTACACCAGTGTGCCGCCCCGAATTGAGACTCCCCAAATTGAAACTCTTAAGGTTTGACCTCCATATTATGGTTTTGGTAAATCTGAATACAAAAATCTGCAGAAAATCTAATAGTATGTATGGGGTCTTAGGACTGCAGATAATACTGGAGTGCTGTGAAGAGGCTCTGCAGCTTATGCATGTATTTGCAAATATGTGCTAGCAATCCCCTGTTCTTAACGTGTACCATTAGGCAGAATAAGTTGATTTGTTACAGGCTGGTCGGTAAGTTGACCTGGAAATTTTCTTTGGTTTTGTTTGACATTCGTCACCCTTCTATGTGCTCCTTGCTGCAAAGGCCAGTTATAGGTGGGGGCAGTGGCCATTTGTTTGGAATATATTCTAGGGCAGCCTGAAAGAAAAAAAAATAATTATACCAGTGCCGCCAGTCCTCGTTCTTGATGAAGGATGCCTGAAACAGTCCATGTAATGACCATATATTCACATGTGCCTGCTGCCTTATTACTTTGCAATATTAGATTACTTAGAAGCACATCTGTAATGAAAGACATTTCAGGGGTTGCAATTGCAGATCTAGTTTTGGAAACACCAGTTTGGATGGCTGTATTTGGATTCAGTACTTCTGCATCACATCACACATAACGGGCAGAATCAGCGCAATTCCGCCCCGCGATTTCAAATGGCTGCAAAACGCATTACTTCTAATGGCACCTGCAATCGCGGCAAATCGCAACGCACACCGCTTTTCGCTCAAAAAGGAACATGAGCCTTTTTTTGGGCTATGGCGTCGCAATTTAACGCAATTGCAGCGTGACAATCGTGGCAGGATTGGGGTGCCATTAGAATTAATGGCATCGTAAGCGCGTCCTGCATTTTGCAGCCATTTAATCAGGTTTCCACCCACGATCATGTGTGAATGTAGTCTAAGTTTGAACAAAGAAGCAGCAAATACTGTGCAAGTCTGAGAGTCAGAATTCCCTATCTTGTTTTGCTGCAACTTCTTTCTTTTGATATATTTTAATGTATTCAATTGACAGCTTGGTGCATTCATAGCTGTTATTTGTCATTTTAAACAAATAAAGCTTTTTAGCTTTAGGGCTCACCAATTTTGAAGTTTTTCAGATGATTCTCTTTATTTAAATTTTGTTTTGTATGCTGTATTTCCATCATACTGACTAGTAGGCTCTTCCTTTATGAATACTGTGTATAATGAGTCAGTTCAATCAATTTCTTACCAACCAGGCAGATTAAGCCACCTAGAAGAGGATTTTGTTTGAAGCAAAAACCTTTTTACAAGACTTTGTCCATATACCTGCACGTTGAGAGCAGCAGTTAAAGTGTTTGTTACTCTAAAAAAAAAAAATTAAAAAAAAAAAAAAAAAATGGATCCTGTTCCCTTAGGGCTCTTTCACACATAATGTTCGTTTTTCACGCACTCCGTTTGCTCAGCCAGGATCACTCCGTTGATCCCTGCTGAGCCGGCGGATGACAGGTCCCTTTCTGCTCACTGTGCGGAGACGGACCTGTCAGATATCCGCTATGGGGGATCGGATGAAAACGGATCTGCCTGTCTGTTTTCATCCAATCCGCCAGACAGATGGAAAATAGGGTTTCCATCCTTCTGAATTTAGCGGAGCGGATCGGGTGTCAGCAGACATGTCACCGCAGACATCCGTCTCTTCATAGAACTATATGGAGCGTCCACCTAAAAAACGGACAGGCGGACCTGAACGGTCTGCATGTGTGAAAGGGGCCCCTTTCACACATGTGGATCGTTCATTTAATCAGTTCAGTCACGTCAAAACGGATTTAGTATTAGTCAGTTTTTCATCCATGCTCATCAGTTTTTCATCAGTGTGTTTTTTTTGTTTTTTTTTTTTACATCCACTACCAATGCAAAAACGGATGAAAAACTAACAATTTGTCAGTTTTCATCCGTTTTTCGTCAGAAGAAAAATAGAGATTTGATCAGTTTAAAAAAAACGGATGCGGATGTAAATGGGATTATCATCCATTTACATCAGTTTTTCTATAGAGATGCATTGATGTCCGTTTTTCATCCGTCAATGGATAGATGAAAAACGGACAGCATGTGTGAAAGGGGCCTAAAGCATATTACACAGTGCTTGTGCTGTGTAATTTGGCTCCCCGTATCACCTGCAATACCTGGCTGATCCCACCTGGTTCTGCCCTCCCCTCTGTAAACTAACCACGGTTTATCATGGCTGCTAAGCCCTGACACCGTGGTCAGTTTACATGCCTCCATCATCTGCTGCTATCTGCAGCTCTCCTGTGTCCTCCTCTGTCCCCCCCCCCCCCTTTCCCTGCCTGTCAGCTCTTACCAGTGCCTGTCTGCTCCTTTCCCCGCTGCTACAAAACAATGTAATGGTAATACAATAAGCTCTGTTGGATAAATTCTCTCTATGTATCCAATTCAATTTAATAGGATGTGGTACTTTTTACCACGGCCTATACACCCACAGTACCATCCTGTGGTGGTGTATTATTGCTAGTTTATCTCTGTTAGATGACATGTGCCCCAGTGTGTGTGCTCTATAAAAAAAAATGCTGATTTCTACCTTATATCACAGCGTCTCCCAGCGCTCACGTGACGCAGTTCTATCCTCCTCTCCTCCTCCTCCCCTACTCCCAGCTGATGTCAGCAGGAGTTCTTTGCCCCTCCCACTGTAGCTGTTAGCCAGGGAGAGCCGAGGAGTCGCGTGAGCCCGGGAGACACTGTATATAAGGTATTAATCAGCATATTTTTTTTCATAAAGCACAGACACTGGGGCACATGTTACCTAACAGGGGGGATTGTATGAACACCACATAGTGGCTTTACAACCACTTTAAGTGAAAGCATTGTGCAGCACGATTATATGGGTGGGCTTTATATGTACTTGCTAAATAGGGCTGTTCCTATAAACCTGTATAAGCAATGGCTGTGAATGGAAACCACCTTTTTGTAAATTTTTACATTTCATGGTTCACATTCCTATCTATATTTACTCATGTAAAATGTAGATTCCCTGTGATGTGTTGCTCTGAAAGTAATATGTTTATTTTCTATTGTAGGGCTGAAAGCGCTTACATATGTCATACAGCAAGATCCTAACCTGGCACTTCAACACCAAATGACCATAATTGAGTGCTTAGACCATCCTGATCCCATCATTAAAAGAGAGGTCAGATATAGTTAAGCTTTCGCATGAGCGATTGGGAACTAAAATGACTAAATACTTGGAGGAACTGCAGTCTGCTCACATAATTTGTAAATAAAACATATTTGCCATTCTGATGCTTCCCTCCAACCACTTTGCATATTATTTTATATTCAGTATCACACAAAAGTGAGTACACCCCTTAACATTTTTGTGAATATTTTATTATATCTTTTCATGTGACAACACTGAAGAAATGACACATTACTACAATGTAAAGTAGTGAGTGTACAGCTTGTATAACAGTGTAAATTTGCTGTCGCCTCAGAATAACTCAACACACAGCCATTAATGTCTAAACCGCTGGCAACAAAAGTGAGTACACCCCTAAGTGAAGATGTCCAAATATAGCACAGGAAAGTCCACAACAAAACCATAAATGTGAAGGAGCTTCAATCTTCCGAATGTAGCAATGTCTTCCAACAAAGATATATAATCCTCCACCAAACTTTTAGAGAGATACGAACACTAATAGTGAAGTGGTTAAGTGATCTGCTTACCAGACCAATTTGACTTCTTTCTTAGGAAAGATAGTCAAACTGCGCTTGTGCAGGATAGTGCCTGCTCACATGGATGGGATGGATAAGATAGAGACCTTCTTCCTCCATGGCAAAGGCAGGATATACAGAGAAAGCAAAAGAACATCTATAGCATAATTCTGTTTTTTTATTGTTAAAATCAAAGTATAAAAAAGTGGCCAAATGGACCCCTTACATTTTAAAAGTGCCAATCCTGGCAATGGGGCTGCTGGCTTGTCAGAGGAATGCTGTGTGGAATCACCTCCGTCTTGCCTCTGTTGATGGCGTGCGTTCCACCGCCTACACCGACAACCAGCCGGACCGGATATTGTGTAACTAAAAAACGTGTCCAGGTACCGCCTCGACGTACGTTTTCGTTGTTTAAGTCTTCAGGAAGCATATCTGGTCACTAATGGGCACGTTTTTTATAGTAAGTGATTAGTAGGGAGAACTTGGTGTGCAGCCTTGCAGCCTCAGTCCCGGACAGGGAACAATAATAGATTTAATCTTCATCACATTGGCAAAGACACCCCAAATAGATGTACTAATAGAAATATTACATTTATCCCCCACACATAAAAATGCCTGTTAATCTAAAGTTAGACAATAGGTGGTATACCTCCCTCTACATATGATAAACTAGGTGATTCCAGCAGATTCCTCCAGATGGCGGCAAGTATTCCGACAGCAAACTGCAGTAAGCCACAATTCGCTGCCTAAAATAGACGCTATAGTCAAGGGTAATGTAACACTATTTATAAGAAGGAGAATAATAATGACGTGTAAATAAAGAGAAAATATTGCATTGAACTTTAGCAGTTCAAAAACAGTTAAAAAGGGGGGCTAGTCATTGGATATTTAGATCCAATTCTATGTTCATTCCCAATGGTTGCATACTTCTCAATTTATAAATCCACCTAGTTTCATTTTTGGAGATTTCTCTTTTCATGTGGGTCCCCCTCCAATGTTTAACTATTTTGTCAATTCCATAAAAGGTACAAAGTGTAGGATCACTATTATGATAGCGTTTAAAATGTCTACATGCCACAAAAACTCCAGTAATGTATATAGTGCCCAAAATACATAAGCATAAAGAATCCCCTCCAGGCCGACCCATAATTAGTGGGATTGACTCCCTTTTTTTCTAGGCTTGGGGAATACCTCGATGAATTTTTCAAGCCTTTACTACCTCAAAGCGCATCATATTTAAAAAACAGCAGGGACTTAATTGTACTGCTGCAGAAGATGACAGCTACAGAAGATACAATTATGGTAACAGTGGATATTGAGTCCTTATATACCAATATTCAACATAAAGACGCACTAGAGGCTCTTAAATGAGCACTAGTGAGAGAATCCAAACTCAAAAAAGTCCAAATAAATTTCCTTATTAAAGGCCTAGCGCTATCTATGAGTAATAATTATTTTTGGGCAAGAGATGAGTACTACAACCAGACAGGGGGTGTAGCCATGGGGCTCGCTAAGCCCCAAGTGTGGCCAATGTAGTACTCAACAAGTGGGAGTCTGAAACCATCTTCAAAAATAGAGACAGGTCACTAGCCTTTTATAAAAGGTACATTGATGACGTGATTCTGTTTTGGAGGGGGTCGGTTGCGAGTTTTCAAATTTACCTAACACAAATGAACAATAATCGATACGGTCTAAAGTTTACGGCAGAATACAGTGGTATTTCTGTCAACTTTTTGGACCTGACGATAACAAAACATAGGAGTTATGACACCAAAACCTTTTTCAAGGTAACTTATAGAAACGGGTATGTGCCAACACATAGTTGCCATCACCCAAAGTGGATAGGGGCAGTCCCCAAAGGACAATACATGAGACTCAAACGCAATTGTGCAAATGATGCAGATTTTTACACCCAGGCTGAGGTGCTCACTGGAAGATTCCTGGAAAAGGGCTACCCAGAGAGCACCCTGACCAAAGTGTTGGCACAGGTATCTGCAATGGATAGACAATCCCTACTGGTAACTAAACCAAAACCTGATTTCAAGGGTGAAATGGCGTTTGTATCAGGTTTTAACAGACAATATAAACAGGTTGAAACTATAATTAAAAAACACTGGCCTATTCTGTTAAAAGATAAGGATTTGTCATCCGTTATTCTATCCAAACCAATCCAAAATTCATCTACAGGAGGGCCCCAGGGCTGAGGAATAGGATAGCCCGCAATGTACCAGACCCCCCTAGAAAATTATCCACCTTTCTGGATGGGTCCGGTTTTCATTTTTGCACTAGATGCAAAGCCTGTAGAATGACTAGGAGACCAGGAACATCTAAGAACATCACAGTTTCAATCAGTAGTAACTAAAGAGAACTTCACAATCAAACCCCTTATCACGTGTAATTCAGACCACGTCCCCTATGTGCTGGAATGTCCCTGTTCCCTCCAATATGTAGGTAGAACAACAAGGCAATTAAAAATTAGAATAAATGAACACTTAACAAACATCAAGAAAGGCTTCCCAAACCACAGCGTTTCAAGACCTTTTAAACTCTATCGTAATAGTGATCCTACACTTTTGTACCTTTAATGGAATTGACAAAATAGTTAAACATTGGAGGGGGACCCACATGAAAAGAGAAATCTCCAAAAATGAAACTAGGTGGATTTATAAATTGAGAAGTATGCAACCATTGGGAATGAACATAGAATTGGATCTAAATTGCTTTATATCCAATAACTAGCCCCCTTTTTTAACTGTTTTTGAACTGCTAAAGTTCAATTTAATATTTTCTCTTTATTTACACATGTCATTATTATTCTCCTTCTTATAAATAGTGTTACATTACCCTTGACTATGGCGGCGTCTATTTTAGGCAGCGAATTGTGGCTTACTGCAGTTTGCTGTCGGAATACTTGCCACCATCTAGAGGAATCTGCTGGAATCACCTAGTTTATCATATGTAGAGGGAGGTATACCACCTATTGTCTAACTTTAGATTAACAGGCATTTTTATGTGTGTGGGATAAAGGTAATATTGCTATTAGTACATCTATTTGGGATGTCTTTGCCAATGTAATGAAGATTAATTCTATTATTGTTCCCTGACCGAGACTGAGGCTGCGCACTAAGTTATCCCCACTAATCACTCTTACTATAAAAAACATGCCCATTAGTGACCAGGTACGCTTCCTGAAGACGTAAACAACGAAAACGTACGTTGAGGCGGTACCTGGTCACGTTTTCTACTTACGCAATATCCGGTCCGGCTGGTTGTCGGTGTAAGCCGGTGGAACGCACACCATCCACGGAGGTGACTCCACACAGCATTCCCCTGACAAGCCAGCAGCCCCATTGCCGGTATAGGCACTTTTAAATGTAAGGGGTCCATTTGGCCACTTTTTTATACTTTGATTTTAACAATAAAAAAACGGAATTATGCTATGGATGTTCTTTTGCTTTCTTTGTATATCCTGCCTTTGCCATTGAGGAAGAAGGTCTCTATCTTATCCATCCCATCCATGTGAGCAGGCACTATCCTGCACAAGCGCAGTTTGACTATCTTTCCTAGGAAAGAAGTCCAATTGGTCTGGTAAGCAGATCACTTATCCACTTCACTATTGGTGTTCGTATCTCTCTAAAAGTTTGGTGGAGGATTATATATCTTTGTTGGAAGACATTTCTACATTCGGAAGATTGAAGCTTCTTCACATTTATGTTTTGTTGTGGACTTTCCTGTGGATTCTTTATTCACATATTTATGTGTTTACATTTTGTCATTTTTTTTTTGGGGGTTGCATTCATCACTCATATATATCCTAGAAGACGGTTATAATTATAAATATACACTTTTTTTAATTGATTGGTAAAAAAATTTCTAACTAGCTAATCAGCACTATTTATATATAGCGCCCCCTACACTGAATTTTTCACATACCATTAGGAGCACCCCACTCTTTGAGGGGAGCAGCAATCTATTTATATATTTACATTTATCCTATATAGTTTGGCGCGGAGTTTTTCACTTAAATCTCAATCCATGTCCTTAGTCTGCTTGTCTTCAGCAAACTGTTTGCGGACTTTCTTGTGCATCATCTTTAGAAGAGGCTTCCTTCTGGGACGACAGCCATGTAGACCAATTTGATGCAGTGTGCGGCATATGGTCTGACCACTGACAGGCTGACCCTTCACCCCTTCACCCCTTCAACCTCTGCAGCAATGTTGGCAGCACTCATATGCCTATTTACCAAAGACAACCTCTGGATATGATGCTGAGCATGTGCGCTCGACCCCTTTGTTCAACCATGGTGAGGCTTGTTCTGAGTGGAACCTGTCCTGTTAAACCACTGTATGGTCTCGGCCACCATGCTGCAGCTCAGTTTCAGGGTCTTGGCAATCTTCTTATAGCATAGGCCATCTTTATGTAGGGCAACAATTCTTTTTTTCAGATCATCGGAGAGTTCTTTGCCATGAGGTGCAATGTTGAACTTCCAGTGACCAGTATGAGAGAGAGTGATAACACCAAATTTAACACACCTGCTCCCCATTCACACCAAAGACCCTGTAACACTAACGAGTCACATGATACCGGGGAGGGAAAATGTCTAATTGGGCCCAATTTGGACGTTTTCACTTAGGGGTGTACTCCACTTTTGTTGCCAGCGGTTTAGACATTAATGGCTGTGTGTTGAGTTATTTTGAGGAGACAGCAAATTTACACTGTGAAGCCCCTTTCACACGGGAGGACCGTATGTCCGTTTTTCATCCATCCGTTTTCGGATGAAAAACGGACATGCATGTATCCCTATGGGATAGCGGATGAACATCCGCTGACATCAGTCTCCGCTATGCTCCGTTTCTAATGACGGAGGAAAACCCTACTTTTCCATCTGTCTGCGGATTGGATCGGATGAAAACGTACTCTACGGTCCGTCTTCATCCGATTCCCCCATAGAGGAGAGCGGCGCTGTGACAGGTTGGTCCCTGCACAGTGTGCAGAGACAGACCTTCATCTGCCTGCTCAGCGGGGATCGACGGAGCGATCCCCCGCTGAGCAAAGCAGAGCCCGTACACGGACACGTTCGTTTGAAAGGGCCCTTATACAAGCTGTACACTCACTACTTTACATTGTAGCAAAGTGTCATTTCTTCAGTGTTGTCACGTGAAATGATATAATAAAATATTTACAACAAATGTGAGGGGTGTACTCACTTTTATGAAATACTGTATACTGCAATACTGTACTTGCCAGATATGCTGCAGAAATCTCCCCCTACTAAGTCTGGCTGCAGCCATTTTAACTGTGAGCAGCTGAAGCTGCTGCCTGTTCACTTCCTGGATTTACACAGACACACACCTCCAGCTCTGCAGCCCTGCAGTTTTCATTGGCCCTCTTATGACTTATCCCCCTCCCTTCCTGGCAAACTCTCACGAAAGTGAGAACTGTGCATGGTGTCATAAGCCTAGGCTAATGACCAGACAAGAAAAAGGAGGTGGACTGTATAAGGTATTTACTGGCAGAAAAAGTTTTATGCCCGGTACACACTATGAGATTATCGGACGAATAATCATCTGTTTGTTTTTTTCAGTTTTTTTTTTGCATGATATTTTCAGATTGAATCTGATGAGTTTACAAAAGTCACGAAAATTCTCGTATGACAGAATAAAAATTTGAAGTGATGTCATGGGTTGTATTGCATTTTCAAACAACAGCTGTACTGATTAAACGAAAACCGTATGATCTAGCATCGTACTATAAAAAACATTTCGTGCATGTCCGATCAAGTAATATCGGATAAACTGTCCTGATCGGCTCTCGAAAGCTCTGTACTAACGATCAGATTATCGTACGATCGCTCCGAAATCTGAATTTTTCGTATGATTTTCTGATCGTGTGTACCGGGCATTACTATCCAAAGTTAAAACAACTATCCAAAACTAAAAAAAAGTTTTGCCTTTTAGTTATGCTTTAAGAGGCATATTTAGAAAGCAAATCTTGGACAAAAATAATTCTACAAAAGATAACTATTCAATAGATGTACATAAAAATAGAATGCAATCTCAAATTCATATTTCACAATAGAAAACATATCAAACGTTAAAACTGAGAAAATATACCATTTAAGAAAAAAATAAGGTAATTTTTAAATTGATGACAGCAACACGTGTTAAAACAGTTGGAATAGGGCCATGTTTACCACGGTGTAGCATCCCCTTTTCTTTTAACAACACTCTGTAAATGTCTAGGAACTGAGGAGACCAGTTACTGGAGTTTTGCAAGAGTAATGTTGTCCCATTATTGTCCTGGGTCGTCTTTTGACGTATTTTTCACTTCAAGATGCGCTAAATATTTTCAATTGTTTAAAGCTCTGGACTGTAGGCAGGCCAGTTAAGCCCTCGAACTCTTCTGCTTCTAAGCCATTCTGTTGTCAAAGATGCATTATGCGGTTTAGCATTGTCCTTCTGAAATATGTAAGGCCTTCCTTAAAAAAAAATGTCTTGTGGATGGGAGCATCCGCTGCTCTTACACCTGGATATATCTTTCATCATTGATGGTGCCTTTCCAACTGTGCAAGCTGCAAATTCCATACACATTAATGTACTCCCATACCATCAGAGATACAGGCTTTTGAACGGAGTGCTGACAAGATAGAAGGACCCTCTCCTCTTTTGTCTGGAGGAAGTGCTGTCCATGGTTGCCAAAAAGAATGTCCGTATTCTAATTGTCTGACCTACAATATTTTAAATAAGCTTTGGCCCAGAGAAGATGACGGATCATGGTCAGATATTGCTTCTTCTTTGCATGCTAGAGCTTTATGTGGAACATTAGTCAGAAAATTAAAGTGATAGTAAAGGCTTGTTGTGTTTTTTTTTTGTTTTGTTTTTTTAACCACTTCCAGCCCAAGGCCATCATATAACGTCTTTGAATTTCAGTGGGAATTTCTGAATGATGCCTGCAGCTACAGGTATCATTCAGATATCCTCGTTTATCATTCAGATAACCTCGTTTTCAGACGGCGATTCTGTGCCCCATAAGAATGATCATAGTGGCAGTTCTGCTGCTTGATTGTTGTTACAGGCGACGGGAGGGGCCATCCCCCCCGCCACCATCCGGTGCTTCTCCAGGATCTCCCGTGCCATCGGGGACCCGGAGAAAGAATCGGCCGCCACCGGATGACGACCATAGAGATTTCCGGTGACCAGATGGTCACCAGTCATCTCTATGACCATCGGAGGCCTGGGCGGAGTGTTATAATTGCTGTATGGGTTATATGGGCACCTTCAGGTGATGGACACTGGCACACCCTAGACAGGAAGTTCAATTCCTCATGTAACCCCTTCCCTTAACGGGAGTACCTCAGTTTTTTCGCCAGTGTCTTAGGTGTTGGTCACGAGTAAAGATGTGCTAGGCCCCATGGCCCCTACCACCACGTCCAGACCTGCTATCGCAGGGACCAGTGTTCCATCCTACTTTACAAACGCTAAATTTAACGGCTTGGCTATTGAAACCCACATTCTGAAGAATCGTGGGCTTTCAGGCTCAGTGATATTTACTTTGATTAATGCAAGGAAGCCAGCCTCCAGAGTCATTTATTATAGAGTCTGGAAGGCATATGTCTCCTGGTGTGAATCCAGGGGTTGGAATTTTAGAAAGTATGTCATAGGTAGAATTCTTGCTTTTCTGCTGTGTTCAAATCATTCACCAGAAATCAGGAATGATTTCAACACGGCAGAGCACACTCAGCACTGAAATTACTTTGAATACACAAAAGATTTCTTTTAATCAGATCACAGATTTATACATTTCAGTGCTATATTTATTCACTACTTAACCTCCCTGGCGGTATGATTCTTTTGGATTTTAGGTGCCGAAAGCGGTACAATTATTTTGCATGGAAATTTGGCGTTTTATATTGCAGGTCTGTAATTCTTAACAATAACACACTTAAATCTGTCCAAACAAGAGTCTAGTAGATATCCCGGGTATGATAAAGTTTGAAACACAAAAACATAAATTATAATATAATAAATAAAAATAAATAATTAAAAAAAAAAAAAAATCATAAAATACATTTCCCCACGATTCACTATCGCTCAATTCTGCAAATGTTCTAATTTACTATCGCTATTTTCTAGCTGGTCTAAAGCCACTTTTGACGTAAAGGGACACTTTTTGGTTGCTATGGACAATCTCCAGTTTCCAGGCAGAAAGAACAGTATATATAACATAAAACTGCATGCAGGGCATGGGCCAAAGCACTGGGGACAAAAGGGATGTGAAATCATTTCATACAGTACTGTAATCTGTAAGATTACAGTACTGTATGTGTTATGGTTTTTACATTTTTTTGAATTTGCCGCCAGGCTCCCCCCCCGTGCGTCGCGACGCACGCAGGGAACGGAGCCTGGCACGGAGGGGCTTCAGAGGAGACAGAGCCCACGGATACTGCGGGGGACATCGCAGGATCCCGGGGACAAGGTAAGTAAAGTCACACCAGGATCCTGCGATGTAATCCCGAGTGTGGCTCGGGGTTACCGCTAATGGTCCTGAATTTTAACCCCGAGCCACACTCGGGAAAACCGCCAGGGAGACTACTAAGACTCTTTTTTTGTGCATTTGTCACCACAAAGCACTGCACACCATTTTTTGTTTTTTATTGCCCTATCTGCATGATCACTGTAGAGGTGGGGGGAAGAGCAGAGGAATGTGTGGATGCTGGTCGAGAAGGATGGGAATTGGTCCGTGGTGACACTGGGCAGGGAAGCGCTATGGTAATAGTATTAAATGGGGACAGGTTAGTGGTGAGGGCGGCGGGGTATTGATCATCTTGCATAGGATAGTCTGGCACCCAACCTTACCACGTCCACCCCCTCGGTGTCCTCCCCGCGGCCCCCTCACCTGGCTATGCCTCCGTCACACCTGCTTGACATGCCGCGGCTCCACTCTCCTCGGAGCTCCATGCTCCAGTCCACAAGCCGGCCGCCGCCACTGCAGCTCCAGCCACCGGCGCTCCATGTCCCCGCCAGCGTGAACACAGCGTCTCTCCTTCACGCAGGGCAGTGTCCCCTCCCCTCAGATAGCATTGCTCTGGGACATCCCATATAGTATTTACTGTGGCTCTGTGTCCCGTGATGTACAATCAAGAAAATAGGATTTTTATAACAGCTTACCTGTAAAATCCTTTTCCTGGAGTACATCACGGGACTCAGAGGTCCCTCCCCTCTTTCTGGTTACACGTGTATTGCTTTGCTACAAAACTGAGGTACTCCCGGTAAGGGGAGGGGTTATATGGGGAATTGAACTTCCTGTCTAGGGTGTGCCAGTGTCCATCAGCTGAAGGTGCCATTTAACCCATACAGTAATTACTGTGGCTCTGTGTCCCGTAATGTACTCCAAGAAAGGGATTTTACAGCAGTAAGCGGTTATAAAAATCCTATTTTTTAATTCATGTTTTTTTTTTTTCCCAGAAAAAAACGCGTTTGAAAAATTGTTGCGCAAATACCGTGCGAGATAAAAAGTTGCAATGGCCGTCATTTTATTCCCTAAAAACATATATAATGTTATGGGGTTCTGAGTAATTTTCTAGCAAAAAAAATGATGATTTTTACATGTAGGAGAGGTGTGCCAGAATAGGCCCGGTATGTAAGTGGTTAAATAACAAACCTGTTATACTTACCTGCTCTGTGCAGTGGTTTTGCACAGATCCTCCTCTTCTCGGGTCCCCCGGTGGCGCTCCAGGCCCCTTCCTCCTGCCGAGTTCCCCCAGAGAAAGCAGCTTGCTGTGGGGGCACCCAGGCAGACTCGCTCCCGAGCCGCTGCTCTGTGGATCCATTTACACACAGAGCCGTGGCTCGGCCCCGCCCCTTTGTTTCTTCACTGGCTGTGATTGACAGCAGTGGTAGCCAATAGCTCACGCTGCTGCCTCAGCCAATGAGTGAGAGACCCCTGGATCACAATGGGGTAGGTAAATATTAGGGGGGCTGGGGGGCCTGCTGCACAGAGAAGGTTTTTTACCTTCATGCTATGAATGGGGAAGGAGGAGGAGGGGGGCCGAACTTCTGACTACCTAGCCCGTGGCGAGGTCCAATGGAAGTGGGGACAGGGTACCTGTCAAAAACGGGCACCCTGTTAATAAGAGGATAAGAGTGATGAGAGAGAGAAAGTTCCACTTTTGGGTGGAACTCTGCTTTTAAGTCCTGCTAGATCATTTCATGCTGGGCCCTTTTTTCAGGTATAGTTATTAATACATGCCAATATTCTGTTTGCTTTGTTAGCAGCAGCTTGGCATTGCATGCCATTGCTGAGCCTATTATCTAATAGGACCTCCAGGTCCTTTTCCATCCTAGATTCCCCCAGAGGTTCTCCCCCCAGTGTATAGATTGCATTCATATTTTTGCCACCCAAATGCATCATTTTACATTTTTCTACATTAAACCTCATTTGCCATGTAGTTGCCCACCCCATTAATTTGTTCAGATCTTTTTGCAAGGTTTCCACATCCTGCGGAGAAGTTATTGCCCTGCTTAGCTTAGTATTGTCCGCAAATACAGGGATTGAACTGTTTACCCCATCCTCCAGGTCATTTATGAACAAATTTAATAGGATTGGTCCCAGCACAGAACCCTGGGGGACCCCACTACCCACCTCTCACCATGCTGAGTACTCCCCATTTATCACCACCCACCGAACTCGCCCTTGTAGCCAGTTTTCAATCCATGTACTCACCCTATGGTCCATGCCAACGGACCATATTTTGTAAACGTTTATGGGGAACTGTGTCAAATGCTTTTGCAAAATCCAGATACACCACGTCTACGGGCCTTCCTTTATCTAGATGGCAACTCACCTTCTCCATAGAAGGTTAATATGACAATGTCCCTTGCACACAGAGATTTCTCCAGACTCTCTGAATCTTTTGATGATCTTCTGTACTATAGAAGATGATGATATATTTAAAGTCTTTACAATTTTATCTTCAGAAACATAATTTTGAAATTGTTTGTCAATTTTTAGACGCAGCTTTTCACAGATTGGTGAACCTCTGCCCATCTTTTTATACCCAATCATGTTACTGACCTATTACCAGGTAGCTGCTGACCTTTAATAAACAGACACTCACATGATCCAGTGCCGCCCTCACCCGGGCTAGTTCTTCATTAGGCTTCGGGTTCCTGGCGCTGGCATCTTAACTGTGTGCAATGAGTTGCGCTGTGCATTGTGAATGGTCCCACAGTCTTCTGGGACCTGTGACGTGTCCCAGAAGACTGTGGAGGGAGACAGGAGGAGAACTTCCGCTTCTATCACCTAAGCATGTCAAAATCAGGTACCCCCCCCCCCCAAAGTGCCATTTATGAAAGAGGAGTGGGTAGGAGATTTAAAGCGAACTTCCCCCCTTTTGGGTGGAGTACCAATTTAACACAATATTTGGGTTGTTCTACTTGGCATTCATTTTGATGTTATTTTTGTTTGGTTGTGCAAACCACGGGTATATATTTTACTTTTTTTTAATTTTTATTCTCCAATATAATCTCAAACCACAGATGGGTGTATAGATACATTGGACAAACTACTTAGAAGTTTTGCTTGTGTATTGTAGCATTCTCTCCACTTTATTTATTCTAAGTGGGTGTTACATTGTGGGGAGCTGGACAAAGAGGAGTCACCCGTGAAACTGCATGCACTTTGTGTCACAATAAAACATGCGATTACTTTCAAAGTATCTGCATTTGCACTGTTCTCTGCTGGAAGCTTCTGCCAGGGCATCTATAGATATACACACTTATGCTGCTGTTAGCCATTTGTTCAGTCCACAAAGAATATTTAGGCAGTGAATCATGAAATGAAGACAAAGGGAAATAGGACTATTTCTGTGTCATTTGCTACTAAGTACGGTAGTTTTATTTTCTCTGTGCACTTTAGGAAATGAAGCTGTGAACGGCAACCATATTTTATACACTAGTTTTATGCAAATTCATGACCCAGACCAATGTATAGCAACAAATGGGCTTTGAAGATAGGAGTGGGGTTCAGAAAAGGCCTTGTTGCAAGTCTATTTAAAAAAAATAAAAATATATATATATATATATATATATATTTATAGTACATACAACGAAAAGGAAACATTCAAATATTGTTTAAAGACAAAGTCTGCACACTTTAAAGTTTCTTCATTTTACTATATTTTAAAGTAGAAGTAAAGCATACCCCAAGGAAGCAATTACAGTATCTACATGACCAATTGCATAGCTTATAGTAAATATTAACAATATTTTTAAGATTGCAATGCCAGTGCCTGCTCTGCAACATTTGCAGTATTTGTAACACAGCAGCATATGTTCAGTCAAGAATGGGACAACATTCTTCAGCCAAAACTAGTCTCCTCAGTTCCTAGACGTGTACAAAGTGTTGTTAAATGAAGAGTGAATCCTACACCGTGGTAAACATAGCCATTAACAAAGTGAAAAATTAGTTAAGCGCTGCTATGGATAAAATTATCTAAATTATGTGAGATAAAATATAAAAAGATGCCCAAATAATATAGCTGCAATTAGATATGTGAATTGATACACAAAAAAAATCAAGAAAATTAAAAATAATACATGCGCTGATATTAACCTATTAATATTGCACCGTGTACCATCAATAAGTGAGTATCATAAATTGGTGAGCCATCAAAAATAAAGTGGGGACTAGATAATCAAGCCTGAATGAATGACAGATGCTTTTTTCAAACATTCCTACTGCTGGTTCCTACAGATAAAATTCCCGGCTTCCAACAGACTTCCAAAACATGAAATACAAAAAGGAAAACAAGACCATTGCGCAGGTAATGTGACAAAGTGACCCTATGCAGTTAGAGTGAACCTCACTCACACTTTCCCGTAGGTACGATCGCATATGAATGATCAGCTGCATACAGCGTAACGCTGGAGACTCCGCATCCACCACCAGTGCACACAAACACACTGCTGGAAACGTTACCTGCTCCTTCTTTTGACGCGTTGCGTCACCAGACACGTGACTTTTTCAAGGGATGGTGGATGAGGAGTCTCCAGCGTTACGCTGTATGCAGCTGATCATTCCTATGGATCGTACCTACGGGGAAGTGTGAGTGAGGTTCACCTTAACTGCATAGGGATCACTTTGTCACATTACCTGCGCAATGGTCTTGTTTTCCTTTTTTGTCTTTCATGTTTTGGAAGTCTGTTGGAAGCCAGGAATTTTATCTGTAGAAACCAGCAGTAGAAGTGTTTGAAAGAAGGATCTGTCGTTCATTCAGGCTTGATTATCTAGCCCCGCAAATTTATTGTTAGAGACTTTCTGGTGTGCACAAAGTGGATTCTATTATATTTATTTTTGTGTGTGAATTAATTTAGGACACTTTCACTGAAGAATTTTATTAAAACATAGCCATTACCCAACATTATTTTGATATTGTTCCACAATATTTAGACGCAGCTTTCACAGATTGGTGAATCTCTGACCATCTTACTTCTCTTAGGCTGACCATACACGGTTCAAAATTGAACCATTAATTGGCAGGCTGAATGTACCAAGTTAATCAATCCAAGTAGGGTAGAGCAGAACCAGCGTGCTGGATTCTCTTGCGATTATCGCAAAAAAATTTGCACCGTGTATGGCCTGCGGAAATCTCTAGGATGCCCTTTGTATACCCAATCATGTCACTGACCTGTTGCCAAATAACCTAATTTCGTTTCAATATGTACTTCGAGCGCTTCCTTGTTACCGGTAGTACCACTTACTTTGTCAGCTTTTTATTGCCCTGTCTCAACTTTTTGAGACTTGTTGCTGCCATCAATTTCAAAAGGACCTTATTTTTTCAATATTACATTTTATCAGTTTAAAGACTTCATATGTTTTCTATTGTGCATAAAATGTGGGTTTGAGATTTACAAATCCTTGCATTCTTTTGTTTATGTAGATTTTACACAGCTTCCTAACTTTTTTGGAATTGGGGTTGTATATGTAAAGTATATTACAGAAGGACATGATTTATTAGTGCTTGCCATTCATTTAAAGTTGTTTCTGTTTCAGTATGTGCTGTCCAGTTTACCATGCAGTTACTTTGTTTCCCTGTTTACACTGAATTAACACCTGATAGTAACAGAATGCTCAAGTCTTGCATGTGCTCTGGAGGGAGCCCGTTCTCCTATTTCAAAGTTCTTTTAATTTTTTTTCTTTCATACAGACACTGGAACTCCTCTATCGAATTACCAATGAACAGAATGTCACCGTTATTGTACAGAAAATGTTAGAATATTTGAAAGAAAGCAAGGATGAATATGCAATAATCGCCTTGGTTGGGAAAATAGCAGATTTGGCAGAAAAATATCCTTTTTTTTTTTTGTATGTACAACATGTATTGATTTTACAAGAGACCCGATTAATCAGTGGTATTCTTCTGAAGTTATTTGGAAAGCGTGTTTATTTTAGAGAAAATGCCTTTTTATATGTAGTGGATTTTCCTCTTTTCTCTAGTGTAGTACCTCTTAGCAGTTTGTAAAGCCAAAGAGCTGAAAACATGAATGGTAGGTGGCTTAAATGGCTTCATTTCCTGATGATTCTGGTGCTGTATTCATCCTGATAATTATGCATTGATAATTATGTAAATTCAAGCCTTTCAGTTAATAGTGTGTGTGTGTGTCCCAGTATTTTCTGCTTTCCAGGCTGTTAACACCTCCTCCAAATGCTTCCTAGAGGGTATTTATCTAAAACACCAGTATACCAAATGTACATATGTTGGGGGACAGCCATATTTTCTCTTCTTCTTTTTTTGCAGGTTGTGCTTCCTGCATACAAGTAGTACAGTGTAGTGACTGTCCTTTACTGTTCTGCCTCACAGATCAAGCCTGTTGCCAGGAGAATTGACAGCCGCACTGTAAAAGAAGAAGCCTTTTATCTATTTGATAGACCGTGTAGTGAAACATTGCTTTCTTAAAAATCTCCTGGTGCCGCGGATATCCAACACTTCTGCGTGTCTGATAATACTTCTCCTTGCTAGGCACTGTGGTTCATTCCAATCGACCCCTACAGTGGGTAAAGAAAAGGATCACCCCCTTTAAAATAATCATTTTGTTGCTTTGCATCCTGAAAAAAAGACAGTTTTTGTGTTATCCAGTTTTATTTACTCAGTTCAACTTATAACATTCAAGTGAAAGATAGAACACCAACATGTCAGAAAAATATAATTCAAAAACAGAATCACGAAGTTAGAAAAAGGATCACCTCCCTCCTAAAAAAGTACTTGTAAACTCAATCATGTGTAGCTAAACACCTTCTCAATGGCACACAAAGCCTTTTGTGATCAGCTGTTGTCATTTTGATTAGCTCAGCATGAAAAGAGCTTTCCTGGAGCATTTCAGTTCCTAGTAGGGCTACTGAAGCAAACAATCAACTATGGGTGGCAAGGTACTGTCATAAGATCTCCGGGATTAGGCTGTGGACAGGCACAAGTCAGTATGGGTACAAAAAAGGCTTTATCAGTGCCTTAAGCACAGTGAAGTCTATTATTAAGAAGTGCAAGGTATTTGGTACAAGACAAGACCCTCCCTGGATCAAGATGTTTCTCTGAACTGGGTGAAAGTGCCAGGAGGAAACTGGTCAGAGAGGCTACCAAGAGGCCTACAGAAACTCTGAAGCAGTTGCAGGAATTTATGACAGAGTAGTCGTGTGCATGCAACAACAATATCACAAATTCTCCACAAATGTGGCTTGCATGGGAAGGTTGCAAGAAAAGACACTCCTCAAAGGCCACATGCAGTCACGGCTGAGCTTGGCCTAAAACACAGCTTAAAGATTCTGAGGCCACATGGAAAAAGGTATTCTGGTCAGATGAGACTAAAATTTGAATTATTTGGCCTCACCACCAAACAATATGTCTGGTGGGAATTCAATGGGTAGAAGGTTTACCTTCCAAAGCACACAGCAAAAATTACCATACAGTGGTTGAAGGAGAAAAAGGTGAATGTCCTTGCATGGCCTAGTCAGAGCCCAGACTTCAACCCCATTGAAAATCTGTGGAATGACTTGAAGACTGCAGTCCACAAACGGTCACCATCAAATTTAACTGTACTTTAGCGGTTCTGCAAGGAAAAGTGGGCAAATATTGCAAAGTCTAGATGTGCAAAGTTAGTAGAGACATATCCCAACAGATTAAAGGCTGTAATTAAATGGGGTTGTAAAGGGAGAAGGTTTTTAAGATAAAAAGCCTTCTGTGTGCAGTAGCCGCCCCAACACCCCCCAAATACTTACCTGAGCCCCATCTCTCTCCAGCGATATCCACAAGTTCCTGGTCCATCCGGGACTCTCCTCCTAATTGGCTGAGACACAGCAGTGGCGCCATTGGCTCACACTGCTGTCAATCAAAGTCAGCCAATCAGGAGAGAGATAGGGCGGGGCTGAATCAGGGCTCCATGACTGAGTGAATGAGCACAGGGAACTGTGACTCGGCTCGGGTGCCCCCGTAGCAAGCTGCTTGTTGTGGGGGCACTCGACACTGCTTGCTGTGGGGGCACTGGGAGGAGCCAGGAGAGCCAAAGAGGAACCAGAGAAGAGGAGGATCCAGGCTGCTCTGTGCAAATCCACTGCAACAGAGCAGATAAGTATAACATGTTTGTTATTTTTAGAGGGAAAAAAAAAAACAAGACTTTACAATCACTTTAACGCAAAAGGTGGTTCAACAAAATACTGACACAAGTGAGTGATCTTTTTTCCAACTTAGTGATTTTTGATTTTTTTATTTTTTTCTGACATGTTGGTGTTCTATCTTTCACTTGGATGTTCTAAGTAATACTGGTTAAAACAAAATGTCTTCATTTCAGTCTGCAAAGCAACAAAATGTGATTATTTTAAAGTGTTACAAATATTTTTTCTGCAAGTGTATTAGGTTTGTTTTTCTGATTTATGCAGTGACCTTGGTTCATCCTACCTTGACCTTTTACAACCACTTTAAGCTACAGGCAAGCCTATAATTAGGCTTGCCTGTAGCTGCATTGGATATCTCCTAAACCTGCAGGGTTTAGGAGATATCCCTGTATTTGCATGTGCCGACGTCATGCGGCACATGCGCACTTAAGCCAACTGAAGCAATGGCACGTACGTGCCGTTGCTTCAGTTGTACTGTGCCGTTCGCGGCGACTCCCGCGTGCATGCGCGGGAGTGACGTCATCAATCACTATGCATACTAGCTCATTATGCCTTTTATCTTGCAGGGTGTGTTTTTTTGATTTTTTTTTTTTTTTTGCAGGAGGGTTTACTTCCTCTTTAACTCTCCAATAAGACACAGACATTTAAGTAAAACTAGGTTGAATTAAAGTGGAGTAGGTGGGAGGTTCACCTATCATTTGAAGTATAAAGTGACAATGATCTTCTCAGCCTTATGCCTGCTGTGAAGGCTAGCAGCTCTCTGAAGAAACAAGAAGAAGGCAGGGGCTGTCTAAAAGACTAAACTAATTAGCTTCAACAGATAGGGGAGCTGGGTTATACCATTAACAAATCCAGAAATAACAAGGTATAGTAACAGAGTTGCCACTAGATGTCCACATTAAGATCATAATTCATTTTATAATGCAATCCTATGCAACAATAATGGATACACAGTAGGTGTTCCAGAACAAGGTACTCCATTGGGATGACCAATTTTAGTTTCTCCTGTATGTCACTAGTCAAGTTTAAACACACCCCATCCTTTTGAACAAGGAGGACATGTTTATACTCTACACTTTTGTACCATTCAGCCTTGTATGTTTGTACACTGGTCAGGAGTACACCAGGTCTTGGGTACCAATAATGATTGGTCACTCCCTCCAAGACCTAATTTTCCTGGACTCCATTATCTTCATTGTATGATCTTTTGTGAGTAGTGTTATACATAATTATGTTTGTGTTTATGTATTCTGTAGTAATTTTATAGTGTATTGATAAACTGATTGCAAGTTGTACCCATGGACTCTATGGGTTTATTTACTAAAATCTGGTGCGGCTCTGCATAGAAATCAGTCAGCTTCCAGGTTTTTGTTTGTCAAAGCTTACTTTAGCAAGCTGAAGTTAGAAATGTATTGGCTACCATGCAAAGCTGCACCAGATTTTCCACTCTTCAGTTTTAGTAAATCAGACCCTATTTATCTGTTTAGGATTAGAACAACCTCTAATTCATTGGCTTGTGGGTTAAGGTGGTTGTAAAGGGGTAGGAAGGCTTTTTTTCCCCCCCTTAATGCCTTTTATGCATTAAGGTTTAAAAAAAAAAAAAACTTAATGTAGCCCCACCCCCTTCCTTATACTTACCCCCATTCATATTTGATCCAGCTCTGTGCCGAGAGCAGAGACTCTCTCTCTGTTCTCATGTCACAGGGCACATTGATAGCAGCAGGAGTCATTGGCTGCAAAGAATTGCGTGTGATTTGAACAGGAAAGCGGTGCAATTCCTGTCCAAATCGCATGCGATTTCCCCCACTGCTCCTCGTGTGTGTGTGTGTGTGTGTGTGTGTAAATATATACCGTATTTATCGGCGTATAACACGCACAGGTGTATAACACGCACATTCATTTTAACCACCTCAATACTGTGCATTTTCGCCCCCTTCCTGCCCAAGCCATTTTTCAGCTTTCAGCGCTGTCGCACTTTGAATGACAATTGCGCGGTCATACAACACTGTACCCAAATGAAATTGTTATCATTTTTTCCCCACAAATAGAGCTTTCTTTTAGTGGTATTTGATCACCTCTGTGGTTTTTATTTTTTGCGCTATAAACAAAAGAAGAGTGAGAAGATTTTAAAAAAAACACAATAATTTTTATCTTTTGCGATAATAAATATCCAATTTTTTTTTCTTTAAAACAAATTTTTTCTCAGTTTAGGCCGATATGTATTCTTGTAAATATTTTTGTAAAAAAAAATCGCAATAAGCGTATATAGATTGGTTTGCGCAAAAGTTATAGCGTCTACAAAATAGGGGATAGATTTATAACATTTTTATTTTTTTAAATTTTTTTACTAGTAATGGCGGCGATCTGCGATTTTTATTGTGACTGCGATATTGCGGCGGACACATCGGACACTTTTGACACATATTTGGGACCATTCACATTTATACAACGAACCGTGCTATAAAAATGCATTGATTACTGTATAAATGTGACAGGCATGGAAGGGGTTAACACTAGGTGGTGATCGAGGGGTTAACTGTGTTGCTAGGGAGTGATTCTAACTGTGGGGGGAGGGGACTCACTAGGGGAGGAGACCGATCGGTGTTCCTCTGTGCTGGGAACACACCATCGGTCTCCTCTCCTCTGACAGGACCGTGGATCTGTGTGTTTACACACACAGATCCACGGTCCTGCTGTGTTACCGGTAATCGCGGGTGCCCGGCGGACATCGCGGCCGCCGGGCACGCGCACCGGGTGCCTAGTGACACGGCGGGCGTGCGCGATCGCCGGCGGCGGCGCGCGCACGCCCCCTGGTGGCCTAGGAATGCGAGCCCGTCATATGACGCCCGCCCGCAACTAGAGCTGCGCCGCCTGGCCGTCAATAGACAGCCGGCGGTCAGCAAGCGGTTAAGAGGGAAGTTTCAGGAAAAAAACATAAATTAAAATAAGAAACTTTGAAGCAAAATAAGGGTCAGTGCCCATCTGCAGCCTCACCATTGCCATCAATGCTGCCTGATCAGTGCCCATCTGTGACCTCACAAGTGCCATCAATGCAGCCTCATCAGTGCACATCAATGCAGCCTCACTGTTGCCTTCAATGCAGCAGCCTCACCATTGCCATCAATGCAGCAGCCTCACCATTGCCATCAATGCAGCAGCCTTTACCATTGCCATCAGTGCAGTCTGATCGATGCCCATCTGCAGCCTAGAGGGGACAGGGAGGGGGGCGGGACGAGCGCCGACAGATTACATACAGTGAGAATTTCCTATGATAGACAGAACAGTGGTCCAATGGCAGCCCAGGAGACGGGACTTCCTGTTACAGAGGCCGCCAAGTAAACAGGAGATTCTCACTGTATGTAATCTGACGGCGCTCATCCCACCCCCCTCCCTGTCCCCTCCGAGGCAGCTAAAATTGAAGTATTGGCGTATAACACGCACACGCTCTTTGCAGACGATTTTCATGGTGAAAAAGTGAGTGTTATACGCCAATAAATACAGTATATATATGTATGTGTGTGTATATGTGTGTGTGTATGTGTGTGTGTGTATATGTATGTATATATATGTATGTATATATGTATATGTGCCATCTGTGAGTTCTAAAAAAAATTTAAGCTGCCCACTAGATGGCGCTTTTTCCTTTACACACACACGCGGTGGGGGAAATCACATTGGATTCGGTCAGAAATCGCACCGCATTCCTGTTCAAATGCAATAATCCCATCGCACCCATTCCTGCACAAACGGCTGTGTTTTAAATTGGGTGCTGAAATGAAGAGGGGCTCCTGCGTGGGTCCAAAACGTCGCTTTTTCTTTTTGATACTATGATTTAAAGTTTTGGATCCATTGGAGAGCCTGGGGTGCTGGTGACATTTTCTTTTTCATGATTGCATTCCTGTTCAAATTGCGTGGCATTTTTTTTCTTATTGACACAAATCACACCGCAAGGTATCAGTTTCGGGAGCAATATGGGCGAGTACCAATATGGTGCATCCCTATTGCACACCAAGAAGAGGAGCAGCCAGGAGTGCCGGCAGGGGACTCTAAGTGGAATATTGGGGCTTCTCTGCAAAACCATTACACAGATCATGTAATTATAACATGTTTGTTATTAAAACAAAATAGGTTTACATTCACTTTAAGCACTGGAAGTATCTTATAAAGGACAGAGTTTAGTGTTCTTTAGGTACTTGAGGTGATTGTAGCCGCATTAGTGCAATTGTGACAGAGAAAATTGAGTACTGTCTGTGATACTTTTTTTATTTGCACTAACATACAGTTTTTCAGGACAAGCTTTCGGGGTATGTCCCCTTCTTCAAGGTCCAAGTACTGGTACAGTACTGATTTCACAAATGTTTTAGCAGAATGTTAAAAAAAAAAAAAAAAAACGCATACAAATCAATGGTAATAAAGCTAGCAGCAGAGTTGGTGAGATAAGACAGAGGGAGGGCTATAGACTGGAGGGGGGATGATGGTCACAGACAAACATTTTTGAATCAGTACGGCTTGGACCTTGAAGAAGGGGACATACCCCGAAAGCTTGTCCTGAAAAATTGTATGTTAGTGCAAATAAAAAAAAGTATCATGGACAGTACTTAATTTTCTCTGTGTTCTTTAAGTGTGATCGACTTGAGCAGAAAATATAGTCAGAAGCCCAAATAAAAATGTTGGAGATGTGTCACACCTTCTAATTCTCCCTGTTCACACTTGTACACCTTTGTACACTCAGTCACTTTTATGCCCTTGTCATGGGTTTTTACGTGCGTTTTTTAGTGCCTGAAGAATTCCTCACCTTCTATAGAGTTGCTCTCCTCCCCTTGCCCAGCTAAGGAAACAAACTCCTGAAGCTTGATGGCCTGTAATATGCCTGGAAAAAATGCTTCAAAATCACCAGGAATATGCTCTGCTCAGTTTTTAATGTAGGCAAAAACATTTTTAAATCCTATTTACAGATATAAGCTTAAGTACTGGGCCTCCAAGCAAACTAATAGTTGACTATACCTTAAGTGCAGCCGTTCTGCTGGTATTAGAGCTTTCTCTCTGGCTGTTCTATGCATGAAAAAACAGCCAGATGTCACCTTATTGACAAAGAAAGCACTGACCTGCTAAAGCAAGCTCATCTTGATATTCAGTTGAAATTTTGCCATATAGGTTGCAGTAGTCCACAGTAATTCATAATATGTTTGTCAAATAGGACTTTTTTCCTTGACACTCCTCTCACATACTCTCCAAACAACCAGTGGTTTGTAGAGACCATGAATACTGTATTTTCTATTGGAGGAGATATGGTGCATCCAGATATTCCCAACAACTTCCTTCGACTCCTAGCTGAAGGTAAGAAATCAGGACTAATAGCTGTAACTTCAGTAGGGAAATAGTAAATGTGTTAAGATTGACAAACATTAATAAAATGTATTAGGCTGGGTTCACACTGGAACACGCAGCGGCTCACAGCGGGAGTCTAGTGCGTCTCCATTCACCGTTTCAGGTCCGCTTTTCAGTCCGAATTTTTGGGCTGAATTCGAACCTGAAGCGGACCAAAAGATGCACAGGACTCCCTGTGCAGTTCGCATCGAAAGGTGCTGCAGAAATGTGTGAACCGGCTCCATAGAGAACCGGGCACAATCTTCTGCTATGCGAATTGGATGCAGAGAAACCCCCGCATTCAATTCGCAATAGTGTGAACCCAGCCTTAATGCAGTCTTTGAATTCTTTAAATAGTGGGCAATTGTATGCAGAACCTTTATTGAACTTGTGAGAATCCTTTTTCTTTTATGTCTGAAATAACATTACCTACTTGAGTTTAAAAGAAACCCTGGAGCAATTGAATTAAAAGGTATTCACCAACTTTGGTGGAATTGTCAGATAGGAATGATCACATTAAAACAAAAAATATGTGGTACTAGGAAATCAAATATTACTGAATCTTTTAAGGACATGCTCTGATTTAGTAAATATGTTTACATTAAGGCAAAGGTATATGCATGACAGCCCATACCTTAGTGGTTGTAAAGTCTCAAGGTTTTTTACATTCTTGCATTCTATGCAAAAAAACACCTGTGTGCAGCAGACCCCCCTAATACTTACCTGAGCCCATCGACCTCCTGAGCTGTGTACGGTAGCCTCTGGTCTTCCGGGTCTCTCCCTCCTCATTGGCTGAGACAGCCGTGGGAGTCCATGTTTCCCGCTACTGTCCATCACAGCCAGTGAGCCAATGAGGAGAGAGCAGGGGGAAGTTAAGACACGTGTGTGTGTGTGTGTGTGTGTGTGTGTGTGTGTGTGTGTGTGTGTGTGTGTGTGTATGGACACGCACAGCAGCAGCTCGGGAGCAAGCCTACTCGGGTGCCCCCACATCAAGCTGCTTGCTATGGGGCACTCCGCAGGAAGAAAGGGCCAGGAGTGCCGATGGGGAACCTGAGAAGAAGATTGGGGTTGGTCTGTGCAAAACCACTGCACAGAGCAGGTAAGTATAACCTGTTATAAAAGGCAGATTTTTTTTTTTTTTTTTAAATATCACTTTAAGGCCCCTTTGCAACAGCAAGTTGCATTTCTTGGAATCCAGCAGCAGATTCTTGTGGCTGGAATGACTGGGGCATGCAAACAGCCACAGCCGTTCAACATATTCAAACGAATGGCATCTGAGGCCGTTGTTGTTTGCATGTAGCTACATACCAAGTATTTACCTCCTAGATGTCTAAGCCTAGACACAGCTGAGTATGTCCAGGCTCGAACATTCACAGGTAAATGCTTTGTGTGTGGCTACATGCAAACAGCGGCCTCTGTTGGCCTCTCATTAGTTTTATATAGGCTGAGCGGTTGCTGCGATTCGCATACTCCAGTCACTCAAGCCGTAAGAATTTGCCACTGGAATCTGCAGAATGCACCTAACCGGCAGTGTGAAGGAGGCCTGAGTGTTGGTAAGTGTGCATGCTTCCAGTGAGTAGTTTATGCTTTCAATAAAGTATAAAAGTGTCACTAAACCCACATCATAAAAAAAAATCAATAAATGCTGTATTAGATGCTGTTCATACTCATACTTCAGTGAGTTTCTATGCTGAGCATTTCCTCCCTATCACAACTTGGCAGCCCATGTGACTATAGAGTCACGCATGTGGGTGTATACAGCCATGGGCAAAAGTTTTGAGAATGACACAAATATTAGTTCTGCCTCAGTTTTTATGATGGCAGTTTGCATATGCTCCAGAATTTTATGAAGAGTGATCAGATGAAGTGCAATTCATTACAGTTGCAGTTAATTACAGTTGATTCAGCTGCAGGATCAGGGCACCACCAGTGCAGAGCTTGCTCAGGAATGGCAGCAGGTAGATGTGAGTGCATGTGCACTCACGGTGAGGTGAAGACTTTTGGAGGACGGCCTGGTGTCAAGAAGGGCAGCAAAGAAGCCACTTCTCCCCAGGAAAAACATCAGGGACAGACTGATATTCTGCAAAAGGTACAGGGATTGGACTGCTGAGGACTGGGGTAAAGTCATTTTCTCTGATGAATCCTCTTTCCGATTGTTTGGTGCATGTGGAAAAAACCTTGTCCAGAGAAGAAAAGGTGAGTGCTACCATCAGTCCTGTGTCATTCCAACAGTAAAGCATCCTGAGACCATTGATGTGTGGGGTTGCTTCTCAGTCAAGGGAGTGGACTCACAATTTTGCTTAAGAACACAGCCATGTATAAAGAATTAAACAAAAACATCCTCCAAGAGCAAATTCACCCAACCATCCAAGAACAGTTTGGTGACGAACAACGCCTTTTCCAGCATGATGGAGCACTTAGCCATAAGGCAAAGGTGATAACTAAGTGGCTTGGGGAACAAAACACCAAAATGTTGGGTCCATGGCCAGGAAACTTCCTAGACATAAATCACATTGAGAACTTGTGGTCAATCCTCAAGAGGCGGGTGAACAAAAAACCCCACAAATTCCAAAAAAACTCCAAGCATTGATCATGCCAGAATGGGCTGCCATCAGTCAGGATGTGGCCCAAAAGTTGATTAACGGCATGCCAAGGTGAATTGCAGAAGTCTTGAAACAGAAGGGTCAGCACTGCAAATATTGACTCTTTGTCATTGTCAATAAAAGCCTTTGACACTTATGAAATGCTTGTAATTAGCAGCAGACTGTGAAAATGTAATATTTGTGTCATTCTCAAAACTTTTGGCCACGGCTGTACACAGTGGTAAATGACAGTCCACTCCCTCCATGCTCATTAACCAGCTAAACACAATGGGGGCAGGATATTACATGTAAATTAATGGAAGCCTCACCTCCCTCTTATTCTAAGACATGGGCTGGAGGGGCGTAACACAGCCTGTGACTGGCAGAAACCCACCCATACCATGTTATTACCAGAAAATAATAAACATTTTATTGCAAATATATATTTGTATGACAACTTATTTTTTGCTATTTAATTATATATTTTTACACTGTATTCATAAGGCTGTTTTTGATCTGGTGACCAGCAGAGGACTAGACTCTTCTCCTGCCACTGTTTTCCTGCAGACAGGCTGTGAGTTGGGTCATTTAATAGCTGTATATCAATTAGGAAAAGGGTAATTAGATTTTTATTTGCTTAAAAGATATACAGTGCCATTATCCACATACAGAAAGAGAAGGAATACTGTAAATTAAACTGTGTGTGTTTTAGTATCACTTTTTAAAGTTCACACAACAGGTACTACATGCCTCATTAGCTTCTAAATGAGCTGCCATTTTTATATGTTCGCCACAAACATGTGAGTATACAATTGGTTCAGTTAATGACATCACATACAGTTCCTATTATTCCTATTAGAGGTAGATCTGTAGAATTCATCAAACAACTATATGGTGTTAAAGCCTTTCTAAGTATTTAGAATTGCTCAGTGGTTTCTTTGAACTGGGGGCAATCTGAGAATCTTGATGCACCTCCTTTTTAAAAGGACCTGTAGCTGTGTTTATCCTCAAGGCTTAATTGTGTGTTTTGATTAGGTCATTCTGTTGCATCTAGTTGATCCCGAAGAAAATTGGGCAAGGAGACAGACTGACTGACTGTAGAGATATAGTAGATCAGCGTTTTCTCAACCTTTTTTCAGTCACAACACTGTTTTAAAAGTATGCATCTCAAGGCATCCCAGTGCAGCACCCCCCCTTCACTTCACATCAGAGGTCCCCAATCACTTTAGAGCCCCTTCTTTACTCCAGAGTCATACCTGTACATGAGGTCCCCCATCACAGAGCACCCAATTGCACTACTTGTTGGCTCCAGTATTGCAGGAGTTTGGGAGGTTTACAATGGACTACTATGGTCTCTTCCTTTTTTCTTTATTTAAATGTTAAAGCTGGAAAACGCCTACAGTATCGAACTAAAGTGAGTACACCCCTCACATTTTTGTAAATATTATTTTATTGGATCTTTTCATGTAACACTGAACAAATGACACTTTTCTACAATGTAAAGTAGTGAGTGTACAGCTTGTATAATGGTGTAAATTTGCTGTCCCCTCAAAATAACTTAACACACAGCCAATAATGTCTAAACCGCTGGCAACAAAAGTGAGTACACCCCTAAGTGAGAATTGCCAAATTGGGCCCAATTAGCCATTTTCCCTCCCTGGTGTCATGTGACTCGTTAGTGTTACAAGGTCTCGGGTGTGAATGGGGAGCAGGTGTGTTAAATTTGGTGTTATCGCTCTCACTCTTTCATACTGGTCACTGGAAGTTCAACTTGGCACCTCATGTCAAAGAACTCTCCGAGGATCTGAAAAAAGAATTGTTGCTCTACATAAAGATGGCCTAGGCTATAAGAAGATTGCCAAGACCCTGAAACTGAGTTGCAGCACAGTGGCCAAGACCATACAGAGGTTTGACAGGACAGGTTCCACTCAAAACAGGCCTCACCATGGTCGACCAAAGAAGTTGAGTGCATGTGCTTAGCGTCCTATCCAAAGGTTGTCTTTGGGAAATAGATGTATGAGTCTATTCCTCAATGACAACATGAAAGAAGTTTGAAATCTTTGCAAATTTATTTAAAAATAAAAAACGAAAAAAAAATAAATCACATGTTCATAAGTATTTACAGCCTTTGCCAGGACACTAAAAACTAAGCTCAGGTGCATCCTGTTTCCACTGATTATCCTTGAGGAAAATTATTTAAAGTGGCTGTAAACCCAATTGCCCTAAATTGATTTGGCACACATTACTTGCTTCCCAAAGTAGTGCAGTGTCTTCTTCTTCTTTTTTTTTTTTTTAATTGCAAATACCTTTATTATGTCTTTCTAATCCTGGTCACGTGTCCCATCTTCTCTGCTTGTCCCGAACCGAGTAGGAGGGGCCAGATTCCTTCTGACGTATGCAAGATACGCCAGAAGAGGAACCTGTGATCTTTGACACTGTGGCCGTGCAGCGCTGATTGTAATCAATGAAGACTGTACGAGAGGAGGGGGGCGGGGCTGGGAGTGTAGAAGATCGGTTTCTCAGTCCTGATGAAGTTGCTGAGAGGAGAGCTGCGGATGACATAGATACGTATTCTGACCACAGTATCATGACTCAGCAGCCATGATAATCGTGGTCACCTCTCAGGGGGGAAGTCAGGACCTGGCAGGATTAAACAGGTATTGTAGGAGATACAGAAGGGTAATTGAAAAAGCAAAAGCACCATGATGCAGCTTGCACATTAAAGGGACAGGAGCAGCATTTTTTTTTTTTTTTGGTTTAACAAAAGCTTTAACCCATTTTGGAATAAGGCTGTAACATGACAAAATGTGGAAAAAGTCAAGCGCTGTAAATACTTTCCAGATGCACTGTATGTGTTTTGTATATGTGTGCGTGTGTATTCTCTGCTGTGGTAATATGAATAGAATTACTTGGCAACCATAGCTATTAAAGCACATAAAGAGGACTATTTGGACAAAAAAGGTAACATTCAGTGGTTTTATAACAAAAAAAAAAAAAAAAAGTAGGATATCCAAAACACAAGAAACGATAGGTAACCGTAATGAATGACTGCACTATATTCTTTCTGCCAGCCTCTTTAGCAGGTAGGTGTACATTTAGCTTGAAATATTAGTACTGTATTTTACATTGTAATTCAACATCAGTGTACATTAAAAAGTGGCTCTATTTCATGAGCAATTGTTCCCATTTCTCACTGCCTTTTAGTTTTGTATTTCTCCCCTGAGCCTTTGCTGCTGTTTTTGTGTTATCTGGTTAAATTATAAGGACTGATACAGCAGAGTTGATATAATGTGTTGGGTAATGTGAACTGTTCCTCTGTGTGCCCCCATGCACATACAATCTTCTGTATAATATCCTCAGCCTGATGATTTTAGATTTTCAAATGGTAAGGGAAGTTTATTTTGGTCCCTTTTGTCCAGCGGGTACTCTCTCTCTGTTTAAAATGTAATTTTTCATCTCTGCAGGATTTGCTGATGAAAAGGAAGATGGACAGCTGAGGCTGTATGCAGTGCAGTCTTATCTTGCCTTACTGGAAATGGAGAATGTGCATTATCCCCAGCGCTTCCTACAGGTTATCAGCTGGGTAAGGAAGATATTAGTGAAAAGCCTGTCTTTGTCAGGGGGAACTTGGAGCAGACATTAGCATTTTCTATTCAAAAGCCGGGCTGCTCGCTTCGGAGCAGCCATGTAAATTGGCTGTTTCACACTGGCTAACTTCTAATTATACTCTCTTTACTTGCTAGCAAAGGATTTTCCAAATCAGTCCGACAGCATTTTCTAGTTTCTCAAATCGCAGAACTTTTAAATCTGCTTACGGAAAATGTGGTAACGGAATGCTGCTTTAATTACTTGTGGATTTATTTAATTAAAATCGTAAGTTTGCTTTTAGGTAGTGTTCTTATGAAATGAGGTTTTCTGTCTTATTTGCCTGTTTCTGTATTATTTAATATAAAACATCCATTAAAGAGGTATTAAGCCCAGAAACAAAAATTGTAATATATTGCACTTTACCAATCCTTAGATGTGTTTGCTGCATTAGTTTTTCTTCTTCTTTTTTTTTTTTTTTTTTTTCCTGGTGATTTGGTCAGTAGCACACTTCTTTTTGTAGGCTGGCAATAGATGCATCTTCCTTCTTTTTTTTTTTTTTTTTTTTTCGATCAGCCAGAGAGGGCTTATTGGGGGGGGGGGGGGGGGGGGAACAAATAAACAGATAACCCCATCCACGCATACTGTATGAGGTGAATGGAGGAATTCTCTACACTTAGCAGCAGCTCGATGAGCTTCAACAAATTTCCAATAGTCCTATTGTTCTTCCAATAGTCCTGTTGTTAGATTTTTTTTTTAACCCATTAATGGGTAGCTTTAGGGTGTCTGCATTCTGGATGGAGTAGTAAAGCAGACACCTTTTTGACAGCAGCACTTTCAATCTGAGGCGAGGGTAGTGTTAGACTAAGGCCTGGTACACACTATCAGTTGTTTTTTTGTTTTTTTTTGTTTGTTTTTTTGTTCAATCCAGTGAGCAGAACGTAAAAAACTGAAAAGCTCGGGAGGAGATCCTGTACTAACAATCTGATGTTAGTGCAGCAATCTCCCCGCTGAGCTATTGTGCTCTGATGAAGGGACACCCCCCCCCCCCCACCCCCACCAGAACACACCAGTCAGGGCTCTCAGCCATTCAGTCATGCCCCTTCGACAGAAGCTGGACCGGCTGCTGTACGCACAGGCTGAATGTCTTCCGGTTTCTGTTGAAATTGCCGATACCGCCCAATATGTGACCCGTGTGTATGGGGCTTTAAAGACACAGGGTATAAACATAACAGTTTTTTTTTTTAATGGAATAAAACTGTCAAATCCCAACATCCACACATTTCCCCCAGCACTGATCGAATGCTGGTTTTGCAACATGACCATTCTTTAGAGAATACGTTCAGGTAAAAGAAACTTTGGGCTTTAGAGCCACTTTAAAGTATAATGCCAATTGTTTATGCTACATGGGGTTTTACTTAAGTAAGTGTCATTGATTTGGGGTTTACTTCTGCTTTAAATGAATGCCAACCAGAAAACAAATGGGAAAGAACTGTTATTAAAAGATGCCATCAACAAAAGCTATTACTTTAGTTTTGGATGGAAAGCATGCCTCATTTTTCAGCCTCCACTTGATGATGTTCTTTCATTGTCAGATTCCACTGCTGGTAAAATTTTCTGCTGTCATGTGCCAAGTCATTTAGAAAAATACATCGGAAAGACTTATATTATTTTATTTACTTTACCTTTTGTCTACATTTCACCAGTAAATGTCATTTGCTTGTCCACTCTGTGCAGAATGTGCATACCGAGCTTTTAATTAGCGGTACATCTTTAAATATGCTACTGCCTTTTTTTTGTTTTTATTTCAAATCCTTATTTATTTATTTTTTTTGTATACAGGTGCTAGGTGAATATGCCTACCTTGCCAAGCACAGCTCTACAGAATCTGTGATGAGAAAACTGTATGACATGCTTTTTCAAGGCTCCGTTACCTCTGAAACGAAGGCCTGGATTATGGCAGCAATAACAAAGCTGGCTGCAGTCACTCACCATTGCTCATTAGTGGATAAACTAATCCAAGAATTCTCTACCTGTCTGGACACAGGAATAAGGCAACAGGCTTGCGAATTAAAAGCTCTGTGGGGGGATGCACAGCTAATACTGAGGCTTTTTCCACTGAACTCCAGCTGTGAAGACTTATCGGTAAATAAGAGATTAAAATACTTGGTCTCCATCTTTAAACAACCAAGTGTAACTTGGAATGTAATGAACTTTAAAGGGCCAAGTCAGCCTTGTAAAACAGATACTAAGGACATTACATTACAAAACCACGTCTTTTGTATCCTAATTTCTCTCCTGTGTTGTCACCCTTTCACATGCACTTTTAGAAACTGTAAGTGGCCGTGATGGTGCTAAATATGCCATTATTTCTACAGTTGTAACTATTAGAAATATTTATTTCTAGAACAATGATTTTATATATCTAGTAAGAGCTTCTGCATTAATTGATGGCTAATTCTGTACATCACTCCACTACTAATATCAATTGTAAAAAAAAAGTATCATAAAACCTCAGTTTAAATTTATAAAATACTCATATAGAACTGACCCACGCCCATTGAATTAGAGTGTGATCATACACTATACGCCTTTCATGTCAATGTTCCATTTTTGCAGGTTGATGCCTCTCTTTCTTTTCTGGATGGATTTGTGGCCGGAGCTCTCGGTAAAGGGGCAGCGCCATATAAGCCTCATCACCAGCGCCAAGAAGAAAAGCTATCCCGGGAAAAGGGTATACACAAAGTGAACATTATATGTGATTAACCTACTTTGCTATATTAAAGTGGTTCCAAAGCCACCCACTTTACTCACCTGAGCCCATTCACAACCCAACATTGTGCCTGAGAACAACAACTCTGTTTTTTCTCTCTCTCCCTTCTCATTGGCTCAGAGAAAGCAATGGGAGCCATTGGCTCCCTCTGCTGTCAATTGCAGCCAGTGAGGAGGAGGCGGGGCTGAGCCATAGTGAGCTTGCTATGGGGGCACTAGGCGGGAGTGGGGGAGCCAGGAGTGCCAGCGAGGGACCCAAGAAGTGTAGGATCGAGCTGCTCTGTGCAAAACCATTCCACAGAGCTTGTAAGTATAACATGTTTGTTATTTTATTTTAAAAGAATTGCATTTGCAATCTCTTTAATTTCAACAGTTTCCCAGCTTACACTATAATGTATTTCATACATTTGGTTCATGGGTTAAATCCACTTGTAAATCTCAATATATATGATTGTGGGCCCTCTCCCACTCTGGCAAGGCAAGAACAGTCAGGCAAGGCAAGAACAGTGTCTATCGATCGACTTGTGTACAACCAGTCTGTTGGGTTTATTCCTGAGTGATCAGTGCCACTGGTATCCTTTTTTTCTTTGGTTCAACCCGCTGGTTGAATCATGTATGGCCAGCCTAAGTGTGAAATTCACACTTTTGCATTTCACTCAAAATACAAAAAGCTGTATACGTACACTGAGCACCAACCTTCTGATCAGTGACTGCAATAGACTAAAGCCGGCCATAGTGGATTGAAATTTGGCCAGTTCAGCAGGGACCGATCTAATTTTGATCCAAATATGGGCAGGGTGGTTGTACAGAAATCTACACAACTGCCCTGTCGGATTTTTGCCACTCAACGTAGCTGCTGCACAAATCAGTGTATTCTGACAACGGGTAAGTCTCCCTACTGTCAGAATACAAAGGCTTTGCATGGGGGGATTCCCCCATCTACCTCAAATCCATGAATGGGAGAATCAAGTACCTTTTTTTTTTTTTTTTTTTTTTCTTCATTTAACCCACTAGTTGAATAAAAAATGACTAATCCACAGGCTGCTTAACCACACTTCTTGTCTGGTGGTTGAGACAAAAATATTTTCTTTCTCGGACATCACGGGACACAAAGCCACAGTAATTACTGATGGGTTATATAGGGTATCACTAGGTATTGGACACTGGTCACACCCTAATCAGGAAGTTCAACCCCCTATATAATCCCTCCCCTTCCAGGGATACCTCAGTTTTTACGCCAGTGTCTTAGGTGTTGGATGTGCAAAGATGTCCTGTGCTGAAGCTCCAAAGGGAATATCCTATATCCTATACTGGGGCAAGCCAGGCAGACCGGATCTATTCAAAGTGTCTTTCATGGCCGAATTGGATGGTACCCGGGCCTCGTGTCCGAAGAAACTAGGTTTTACCTATAACGCTTCTCTTTTAGAGAGCTGGACCCCGCAGATCAGAAAATGGCTTTAAACTTCCTAATTTCTGGCTAGGTGCTTTACAGGGCCAGAACTGCAGGATCCCCCTACTCGTAGGGGGCCCCAGTGTCTGACGGTTTTTACAAACGGAGCCCACCGTGAGAGGTGAAGATTGGGTCTGTGTATACAGCACCCTGCGGCTGGATAAGGTAAGAGGAGATTCCACAGAATTTTTGAATTACTAGTGGGTTTTCTCCTTTAAGGTAAATGCATTCTATGCCTATTGTGACCAGCGGGGGCTGCCAAGAGCACAAGGGGTTTGCTAACCTTCCTGCGGCCTTATGTTATGTTGTTGACGCCATCAGAGATTCTATCGTGCAAACCTCTCGCCTTTCACTTTTGTTGGTGCATATGAATCTTATGGTTGAAAAATTGGTCAGCCGAAGCACCATGTAAGAAGCTCCTGGCTGGGTTTCCCTTTCGTGGTGAAAGGTTGTTTGGAGAAGACTTGGATAACTATATCAAGAGAATCTCTTGTGGGAAAAGCACTCTCTTACCTGTTAAGAAAAAGAGTAAGCGTCCCTCTTTTAAACTGACTCTTTCCCCAGCACCAGGGGCATCAGCCTCCAGGCAGTCACGACGGCCTCCTCCGTCTGGGGCAAGAAACAAGAGTCAACCCCAGGGACAGAAGAAGTCCTGGGGGAAGAAGTCTTCCAGACAAGACACTAATTCCTCTTCATGAAGGGGCGCCCCCGCTCACTCGAGTGGGGGGAAGACTGCTGCAGCTCTCAAGGCTCTGGCAGGAGGACTTCCAGGTCAGATGGGTAATCTCCATGGTAACCTTAGGGTACAGACTGGAGTTTCAAGAATTTCCCTCTCCTCGTTTCCTCAGATCAGGTGTTCCCAGAGACCCAGAGAAGAAGCAGTCGCTCCTTCTACCGATAGAGCGACTTTTGTCGCAAGAGGTCATTATGGTGGTTCCCACAAAGGATCAAAGATTGGGCTTCTATTCCAACCTTTTTATGGTCCAAAAACCAAATGGGGATGTCAGACCCATTTTGGATTTAAGAGATCTGTATCGATTCCTAAGGATACAGACCTTCCGTTTGGAATAAATTCAGACAGTAGTCTCCACCCTGCAGGGAGGAGAATTTTTGACATCAATAGACATCAGAGATGCAGGCCTACCTGTGCCCATTTTTCCTGCTCAGCAGAAGTGTCTGCAGGCAAAGATCACTGCTCTAAGGGAGCGGATTCTGACAGTCAGGACCAAGAAGGGTCCTTCTGTCCGCCTTTGTATGAGGCTGTTGGGGAAGATGGTGTCTTCATTCGAAGCAGTTCCCTATGCTCAGTTCCAGTCAGGACTGCTGCAACACAGTATTCTGTCGGCCTGGAACAAGAAAGTTCAGGCATTAGACTTTCCTATGCACCTGTCGCATGCGGTGCATCAGAGCCTCAATTGGTGGCTCATACCTGAAAACCTGCAGAAGGGGAAATCCTTTCTACTGGTTGCCTGGGATCCTCTTGCAGGCGGGACGGATGCGTTGGTGATTCCGTGGCATCGGTTCTCACTGATTTAGGCATTCCCTCCTATTCTGTTACTGCCACGGCTCCTTCGCAGGATCAGGCAGGAAAGGAAGTCGGTACTTCTGGTGGCCCCCGTTTGGCCCAGAAGGACTTGGTAGGCAGAAATAGCAAGGATGATGGTGGGTTCCCAGTGGACCCTACCGGTACGCCCAGACCCGTTATCTCAAGGTCCAGTGTTCCATCCTGCCTTACAAACACTAGATTTGACGGGTTGGCTATTGAGACCCACGTTCTGAAAAGTCGTGGGCTTTCAGATCTTGTCATATCTACCTTGATCAATGCAAGGAAGCCAGCTTCCAGAATGATTTATCATAGAGTCTGGAAAGCTTATGTATCCTGGTGTGAATCCAGGGGTTGGCATCCCAGGAAATATGTCATAGGTAGAATTCTTGATTTTCTACAATTAGGATTAGAGATGAAGCTGGCCTTGAGTACCATCAAGGGCCAGGTCTCGGCCTTATCAGTATTGTTTCAAAGGGGGGTGATGCGTCCTAATCCTCCGGTTTAGGCGCCCCTAAACCCCTGGGACTTGAACTTGGTTCTGTCGGTGTTACAGAAACAGCCCTTTGAACCAATACGTCAGATTCCTTTGGTCTTGCTGACGAGGAAACAAATTTTTCTGGTAGCCATCTCTTCTGCTAGAAGAGTGTCAGAAATAGCAGCTCTTTCCTGTAAAGAGCCTTACTTGATTATACACAAGGATAGAGTGGTACTGCGCCCTCATCCTAGTTTTTTACCGAAGGTGGTTTCAGATTTTCATCTAAACCAAGATATTGTTCTGCCTTCCTTTTTTCCAGATCCCTGTTCTTCGGAAGAAAGGTCACTACATTCTTTGGATGTAGTAAGAGCAGTCAAGACCTATCTGGAAGCAACTGCTCAGATTCGCAAGACGGATGTCTTGTTCGTGCTGCCAGAAGGTCCCAATAGAGGACAGGCAGCGTCAAAAGCGACCATTTCTAAATGGATTTCACAATTGATTATTCAAGCTTACGGTTTGAAACGGAAGGTTCCTCCGTTTCAGATCAAGGCACATTCCACAAGGGCTATTGGTGCTTCTTGGGCAGTGCATCACCAGGCCTCTATGGCTCAGATCTGCAAGGCCGCAACCTGGTCTTCAGTCTATACATTCACCAGATTCTATCAGGTGGATGTGAGAAGGCATGAGGATATCGCCTTTGGGCGTAGTGTGCTGCAGACAGCGGTACAGGGTCCTCAGGTCTGTTAGCACCCTACTGGGTTGTGATTCCCCCCCTCAGTTGGCATTGCTTTGGGACATCCCATCAGTAATTACTGAGGCTCTGTGTCCCGTGATGTCCGAGAAAGAAAATAGGATTTTTTATAACAGCTTACCTGTAAAATCCTTTTCTTTCGATGGACATCACGGGACACAGAGGTCCCGCCCCTCTTCTAATACACTTATATTGCTTTGCTACAAAACTGAGGTATCCCTGTAAGGGGAGGGATTATATAGGGGGTTGAACTTCCTGATTAGGGTGTGACCAGTGTCCAATACCTAGTGATACCCTATATAACCCATCAGTAATTACTGTGGCTCTGTGTCCCGTGATGTCCATCGAAAGAAAAGGATTTTACAGGTAAGCTGTTATAAAAAATCCTATTTTTACACCAACATGGTGTACTTTAGTGGTTCGCATTGGTCATTTGTGTTTTTATGACACTGCCAACAAAAATATGCTCCAAAAATAACAAATAGGGACATGTACTCCTCTTATATTGTGTTGCTGTAGCCCTTTTCAATTCACTAGTAAAGATCCATGTGTGATAGCAAGTACCTCTGACAGCTGGAAGGTTGTAAAATTCATGTAGTTGCAAGTGATGCTTGAACATTTTATGGCCTTTCTCACCTTTACCCACAAACCGTAAATACAGACTTGGTAACTGAGGTTTTTCTGCTGTTTGTTTCCCATAGCTCTGAATCTGGAACCATATGGACTCTGCTTTTCTCCGAGTTTACCCTCCGTAGGCCTGACCGATGGGCACTCTCCTTCTGGATTTTCTGCGGTATCTGAGGCTTCCGGGAACAGTGCTGACACTGGACAAAAGGAGTAAGTAGACTCTTCTATCAACTGTTTAATAAGAACTTGACCCATGCTTTTGTCTGGTATAGTAAAAGTTACATTTAGCATCAGTCTAGTCTAGAGCTAGGTTCATGTTTTGGTCTGATTTAGTAAACTTACAGAAACTTACTAGATCCTTGCTTCACTTTGTTATAGTAAGAGATTAAAAACCAATGCTTCACTCTATTGACACATTAGACTGTTTTGGACAGGAATTTGTTTTATGATCTTATCAATGTGTGTTAAAGCCTTGTCTGCTTACTAGGCTGTGCAGTGTTTGTACTTTAAGGTGGCTGTAGACCAGAGAGAATAATCTTCTAACTGGGAAAGTAAAGATCGCATTATAAACCTTTTAGCAAACAGGCTGTTAAATTAAAATTAAATGTACGTGATCCGACTCCCCTGTGTCAGCTAGCAGTGGCTGCAGGGGAGAGGAGGGAGGGCTGATAACAGACGAGCCATAGAAAGCCTATGGTTGACATTTGCCACTCCCAGGCATTTCCAGACGTTGTTGAGTGCTCTCAACTCTCCCTTGCAACCGACACTGGCTGACACACGGGAGATCACAAGAGCGCCTTGAAATAAAGAAAGTATACAGATCTTTCTTATACAGGTTAGTCAGAGTAGGTGTTAGGAGAGGAGATGGAACATTTTTATGACTAGCTGGGTATATTCTGGAATTCTACAGTAGGTGATGATGATGAGCTCATCTCTCTTTTACTCTGCTCTCCTTCTGTCAGTATGTTCCTTGTTAGCAGATGAGCACTGCAGTAAAACTGGCTGACCCCTTGTGCTTCTTCTCCCCCTTCCAGTCTGAGCTCTAACTGATCATAATTGGAGATATAGGTAGCTAAAGTTGTACATACAGCACAACATATTCTGTAAATTTTGAGTTTGCTCTTGCCCCTCCCTTCTTTACCCTCTCCATTCTGTCCCTTAATGTGGACTAAGTTACCATTCGGAAGATTCTGAAGGTGGGAGTCAACAGGAAAAGTTGAGACTTGCATTAACTTCATCTACTTATACATCTGGATCTGCTGATCCTGTTACTTTTCCTTTTAGTTTTCACTGAAGGTAACCTCTACTTTTATGCTTTCGCCATCATACGCATAGTTTGAAATGCTCAAGTTTAAGGCAGTTTTACTTTAGGCCAAACCACGCACGGAAATGTTTTTCTTGCTTTATAGCGTTGGTAAGTAATGTTGTACCCACCTCATAAGTGCTGGATGCCAACATATTGTTTGTGGTAATGGGGGCTACTTACATGTGTGCAAGTGCAGGTTACAAAGAGTTTTCCAAGGTTCTGGGCTGACTTAGATTAGAAATGTTGTTGCAAGGGAACTTTCTGATGCAGAAACACCCCTGGCCTCACCAGATCCCAGCCATAGCAGGGTCAGGGGCAGGCATACCTTTAAAAGAACATTGCAGTGATTCTTATTGGTCGTGGTGAGGAGATACGTTTTTAACAGGCACCCCAGCCACTGCTTCTGTTTTTTTCATATATAATTTCTTTTACAGAAAACCTAAAGCATGAATATCACTGAGCTCAGCAAATCCTTTTCATGACTTTGTGTACATATTATCACCATTGTTCATTGGTGTAAGCAAACTTGTCCTGCTTAAAGCAGTTTTCCATTATAAATATCGGATCTTTATCTATGGCTTTGTTAGAATCGCTATGTTGAATCTTTTCTAGAACAAGTATTACAGCAAAAAGTAAACTTCATAGAATGTTTCCGGGGGAAAATCCAGCTGTACAAGGACCCCGCAAGGAAAAATAATCATGCAATTCGGAGGAGTATGGGGCTTACAGTACCAATGTACTATATTGGGAAGTTTAGAGGTGGGATACATTATTTTTATTATACAGGATTTATATAGCGCCAACTGTTTGCGCAATGCTTTACAATATAACGGGAGACGATACAGCAACAAGACGATGCAATACAAGAAGGATGGGAGGGTCTAACTGAATGAATTTGCTGTGCTGTAACACAAAAAATGCCTATTATATTCTAGCCATGCACTCTTTTTTTTTTTTAATGTGTAGCTTGCTTCAATCAAAATGTTGTTGCTTTTTGGGGTGTAATGTTTTATTTAGTTTGTTTACTTTGGAACCCCAAAAATTAATATCTGACCTACACCCTTTCCCTCTTTATTTATCACTTCAGTTCATATTTTTTTTAATTGTTGATTTCACAGCAGTACAGCAAAGTACTTTTTGAGCTCGTGGTCCAGTTTTCAATGTTCTCTAAATATGCAGTTAACCTCTGGGAAATTAGCATTGGTTTATAGGAGTGAAAAGGCCCATCAAGGGCAGAGGGTGTAAATGTAGACACAATTTTCTGTAAAGTGTAAGTTCACCTTTTCAGCAAAAAATGAAAAAGGTGAGCTAATACAGTATACCCTCCCCACTCCCTGGTCCCGGCTGTGCTTACCTTTGTGGGTGATGATCCGTCAGTTCCCAAGCAGTTGGTGTAGCAGTCTAGGGATTTGAAATCCCCACTCTTCTCCTTCTTGTTTCTGCAGCGCTATCTGGGACAGATCAGAGCAATTCTGATTGGTCAGCACTGGCACAGGGAATCACTCTGATCCTTTTGAAAAAGAAGAGGGAGAAGAGTGGGGATTTCAAATTCCTGGACCGCTACACCAGCTTTTCATTTTATTTATTTTTAAAAAGTGAACTAACCCTTTAAAGTAGATGAAACTCATGAACACACATTTTACTGATCATAAGTATATTGTTTAAGTTTGCATGGCCTGGCTAGGCAACCCTGAAAATGTGCACCATTTATATAGTAACATATTTATTAACAATAAAAACAAATAGTAGTTTCTTTCTCGTACATCACGGGACGCAGAGTCTCCGTAATTACTGAAGGGTTATATAGGGTATCACTAGGTGATTGGACACTGGTCACACCCTAAACAGGAAGTTCAACCCCCTATATAGTCCCTCCCCTTACAGGGATTACCTCAGTTTTTTCGCCAGTGTCTTAGGTGTTGAACCAGATCCATTTCAAAGTGTCCTTTCTAGGCTGAATTGGATGGTACCCGGGCCTCGTGTCCGAAGAAACAAGGTTTTACCTGTAACGCTTCCTCTTTTTAGAGAGCTGGACCCCGCATTTCAGAATTTGGCTTTTCTAGCCTTATTCTTGGCCGGGCGCTTTACCGGCCCAGAACTGCGGATCCCCCTATCCGTAGGGGGCCCCAGTCTCTGAAGGTTTTCCTAACGGAGCCCACCGTGAGAGGTGAAGATTGGTTCTGTATAACAGAACCCTGCAGCTGGATAAGGTAAGGGAGATTCCACAGAATTTTTTAATTCTAGTAGGTTTCTCCTTTAAAGTAAATGTATGCTATGCCTATTGTCGCCACCGGGGGCTGCCAAGAGCACATACCTTCTCATGCTTGATTGTCTGACTCGGTGTTTCCGCTGCACAGCTCCTCCAGCCGAGCTCCAGGTAGGATGGGATGGGGGGCTCTCCTCAGGGATATTCCCCCCCAAGATTGGGGGGGGGGGGCACTTAGTTTGTGAGGCGGTAGTATACCGCACTATCACCGTCGCCATTACATATGGCAGGCCCCATCAGCTGCTGGCCTCTCTCCTTCCTCCTCCACCCCCAGCCTCCCCTCCACACTTGTCCCGGAGGTTCAGCTCGCGCGGGAAAGCGCTGTTTTTTGAAAAAAAAAAACGAGGGAAGGGCGGAGCGTCAGCGCGACGTCCGGCGTGATTAGACGCCCACATCGCCGGCTGCAAGGCTATATGAAGCATACTTTTCAGGTGCACACAGCCTATGGAGGGACACAGAGCTGACGGTCGCATGTAAGGTGTTCATTTTTTGTGATACCTCCACCTTGTTGCTTTGCACCATGGGTAGAAGAGGTACAAATACCCCAAGAACCAGAGGCTCTATGGGATCTCCCTTCTGCAGCACCTCCCCCCCCCCCCGAAGGGCCAGGAGCGGCTAGCCAGGGAGAGCCGTTGGGGTCAGGGGCTGCATCTGCTTCTGGCACTTCAGCCCCTGTATACATTACACAGGAGGTTTTTTCCTCAACCATTAATGGTTTAGAGGAAAGATTAATGGCCGTAATTGCATCTTCACTCAGTGGAAGAAAACACACTAGGTCTTCCTCTGTTACCCAGGACCCTCAGGCTGAGGAACTCTGGGATAAAGGAGAAGAATCCCTTTCAGAGGATCGGGATGGGACGGATGATTCCTCCTCTGAGGAATCAAGTGGAGAAGGGCCCTCTTCGGCTTGTCAGGATGAGAAAGTCTTAGTACAGATCCTTGCTGGATTGGTCCGCTCCACATTTAAAGTACCCGTATCTGAATCAGTTAAAGAACCCTCTTCTTCTTTGGGGTCACTGAAGCCTCCTCAAACACATGCTTTTCCTGTTCATAATTTACTTGAAAAGCTCATTTATTCTGAGTGGGATCACCCAGATAAACATTTTTTTCCGCCTAAAAAGTTTTCAACACTATCCTATGGAAGAAAAGTTTACAAAGATGTGGGGGATACCGGCCGTTGATGCCGCCATTTCCTCCGTAAATAAAAGTCTGACTTGTCCAGTAGACAATGCTCAGATGCGCAGGGATCCTATTGATAAAAAGATGGAATCCCTGTTGAAGGATGTTTTCTCCTTAGCAGGTTAAGTAGCTCAACCTGCAGTGGCAGCGATCGGAGTCTGTCAATACTTAAGAGACCATGTTAAGCAGGTCATCAAAGTTCTACCTGAACAGCAGGCCCAGGGGTTGGCTAACCTTCCAGCGGCCTTATGTTTTGCTGTTGACGCCATCAGAGATTCTATCATGCAAACCTCCTGTCTTTCACTTGGGTTGGTGCATATGCGTAGAATCTTATGGTTGAAAAATTGGTCAGCCGAAGCACCATGTAAGAAACTTCTAGCTGGATTTCCATTTCCTGGTGCAAGGCTGTTTGGAGAAGATATAAACAAAGCCTGGGGAATGCCCAGGAAAAAATTCCAAGCCTACTTACCACCAGCTCGCAGACAACCAAATTAACCTGTCTAACAGTATGCGTTAAAAACAGGGGTTTAGTCCGCACGCATTTGCAAACGCATGCGTAAGCCACAGAGCCTCGTCACGGCACCCTGATATCTGTGGTCCTAACACTAAAATATGAGTGTCCCCACAGTGGAGGCACATGCATTCTGATGGATAAATGAGAGCAGGTGGACTGAAGGGCAGCCCATCCCTTCTTAAAGGTACAGGAGCACACCAGACACCCAGCAAATAGCACAATGGCTGCAAAGGTGCTGGTGCGTTGCTGGACCAATACACACGCCAAGGTGATCTCAAAAAAACTTGCCACCACCCTCATTTATAGCTGGCTATCGCAGTAAGCGGCATTGGAGGGCTACAAACAGATATAAACAAAGCCTGGGGAATGCCCAGGAAAAAATTCCAAGCCTACTTACCACCAGCTCGCAGACAACCAAATTAACCTGTCTAACAGTATGCGTTAAAAACAGGGGTTTAGTCCGCACGCATTTGCAAACGCATGCGTAAGCCACAGAGCCTCGTCACGGCACCCTGATATCTGTGGTCCTAACACTAAAATATGAGTGTCCCCACAGTGGAGGCACATGCATTCTGATGGATAAATGAGAGCAGGTGGACTGAAGGGCAGCCCATCCCTTCTTAAAGGTACAGGAGCACACCAGACACCCAGCAAATAGCACAATGGCTGCAAAGGTGCTGGTGCGTTGCTGGACCAATACACACGCCAAGGTGATCTCAAAAAATGCCGCTTACTGCGATAGCCAGCTATAAATGAGGGTGGTGGCAAGTTTTTTTGAGATCACCTTGGCGTGTGTATTGGTCCAGCAACGCACCAGCACCTTTGCAGCCATTGTGCTATTTGCTGGGTGTCTGGTGTGCTCCTGTACCTTTAAGAAGGGATGGGCTGCCCTTCAGTCCACCTGCTCTCATTTATCCATCAGAATGCATGTGCCTCCACTGTGGGGACACTCATATTTTAGTGTTAGGACCACAGATATCAGGGTGCCGTGACGAGGCTCTGTGGCTTACGCATGCGTTTGCAAATGCGTGCGGACTAAACCCCTGTTTTTAACGCATACTGTTAGACAGGTTAATTTGGTTGTCTGCGAGCTGGTGGTAAGTAGGCTTGGAATTTTTTCCTGGGCATTCCCCAGGCTTTGTTTATATCTGTTTGTAGCCCTCCAATGCCGCTTACTGCGATAGCCAGCTATAAATGAGGGTGGTGGCAAGTTTTTTTGAGATCACCTTGGCGTGTGTATTGGTCCAGCAACGCACCAGCACCTTTGCAGCCATTGTGCTATTTGCTGGGTGTCTGGTGTGCTCCTGTACCTTTAAGAAGGGATGGGCTGCCCTTCAGTCCACCTGCTCTCATTTATCCATCAGAATGCATGTGCCTCCACTGTGGGGACACTCATATTTTAGTGTTAGGACCACAGATATCAGGGTGCCGTGACGAGGCTCTGTGGCTTACGCATGCGTTTGCAAATGCGTGCGGACTAAACCCCTGTTTTTAACGCATACTGTTAGACAGGTTAATTTGGTTGTCTGCGAGCTGGTGGTAAGTAGGCTTGGAATTTTTTCCTGGGCATTCCCCAGGCTTTGTTTATATCTGTTTGTAGCCCTCCAATGCCGCTTACTGCGATAGCCAGCTATAAATGAGGGTGGTGGCAAGTTTTTTTGAGATCACCTTGGCGTGTGTATTGGTCCAGCAACGGACCAGCACCGTTGCAGCCATTGTGCTATTTGCTGGGTGTCTGGTGTGCTCCTGTACCTTTAAGAAGGGATGGGCTGCCCTTCAGTCCACCTGCTCTCATTTATCCATCAGAATGCATGTGCCTCCACTGTGGGGACACTCATATTTTAGTGTTAGGACCACAGATATCAGGGTGCCGTGACGAGGCTCTGTGGCTTACGCATGCGTTTGCAAATGCGTGCGGACTAAACCCCTGTTTTTAACGCATACTGTTAGACAGGTTAATTTGGTTGTCTGCGAGCTGGTGGTAAGTAGGCTTGGAATTTTTTCCTGGGCATTCCCCAGGCTTTGTTTATATCTGTTTGTAGCCCTCCAATGCCGCTTACTGCGATAGCCAGCTATAAATGAGGGTGGTGGCAAGTTTTTTTGAGATCACCTTGGCGTGTGTATTGGTCCAGCAACGCACCAGCACCTTTGCAGCCATTGTGCTATTTGCTGGGTGTCTGGTGTGCTCCTGTACCTTTAAGAAGGGATGGGCTGCCCTTCAGTCCACCTGCTCTCATTTATCCATCAGAATGCATGTGCCTCCACTGTGGGGACACTCATATTTTAGTGTTAGGACCACAGATATCAGGGTGCCGTGACGAGGCTCTGTGGCTTACACATGCGTTTGCAAATGCGTGCGGACTAAACCCCTGTTTTTAACGCATACTGTTAGACAGGTTAATTTGGTTGTCTGCGAGCTGGTGGTAAGTAGGCTTGGAATTTTTTCCTGGGCATTCCCCAGGCTTTGTTTATATCTGTTTGTAGCCCTCCAATGCCGCTTACTGCGATAGCCAGCTATAAATGAGGGTGGTGGCAAGTTTTTTTGAGATCACCTTGGCGTGTGTATTGGTCCAGCAACGCACCAGCACCTTTGCAGCCATTGTGCTATTTGCTGGGTGTCTGGTGTGCTCCTGTACCTTTAAGAAGGGATGGGCTGCCCTTCAGTCCACCTGCTCTCATTTATCCATCAGAATGCATGTGCCTCCACTGTGGGGACACTCATATTTTAGTGTTAGGACCACAGATATCAGGGTGCCGTGACGAGGCTCTGTGGCTTACGCATGCGTTTGCAAATGCGTGCGGACTAAACCCCTGTTTTTAACGCATACTGTTAGACAGGTTAATTTGGTTGTCTGCGAGCTGGTGGTAAGTAGGCTTGGAATTTTTTCCTGGGCATTCCCCAGGCTTTGTTTATATCTGTTTGTAGCCCTCCAATGCCGCTTACTGTGTTTGGAGAAGATCTAGACAATTTTATATCCAAAAGATCTCTAGTGGGAAAAGCACTCTCTTACCTGTTAGGAAAAAGAGTAAGCATCCCTCTTTCAAACAGACTCTTTCCCCAGTGCCAGGAGCATCAGCCTCCAGGCAGTCGCGACGGCCTCCTGCGTTCGGGTCTAGAAACAAGAGTCGACCCCAGGGACAAAAGAAGTCCTGGGGGAAGAAGCCTGCTAGACAAGACGCTAAGGCCTCTTTATGAAGGGGCACCCCCCGCTCGCTCGAGTGGGGGGGAAGGCTGCTACAGTTCTCAAAGCTCTGGCAGGAGGATTTCCAGGACAGATGGGTAATCTCCACGGTAACTTTAGGTTACAAACTGGAGTTCCAAGAATTCCCCTCTCCTCGTTTCCTCAGATCAAATGTCCCCAGAGATCCAGAGAAAAAGCAGCCGCTCCTTCTAGCGTTCGAGCGACTTTTGTCGCAAAAAGTCATCATGGTGGTTCCCACGAAGGATCAAGGATTGGGATTTTATTCCAACCTTCTTACGGTCCAAAAGCCAAATGGGGATGTCGGACCCATTCTGGATTTAAAGGATCTGAATCGATTCCTAAGGATTCGATCCTTTCGCATGGAATCAATTCGGTCAGTAGTCTCCATCCTGCAGGGAGGAGAATTTCTGGCATCAGTAGACATCAGAGATGCGTATCTGCATGTACCCATTTTTCCTGCTCATCAAAAGTACTTGCCCTTCGAAATAGAAGGGCGCCATTTCCAGTTTGTGGGTCTACCTTTCGGGCTAGCCACTGTACCTCGAGTGTTTACAAAGATCTTGGCTCCTCCTCTGGCCAGATTAAGGGCTCAAGGTATAACTGTCAAAGCATACCTAGATGACCTGCTCTTGATAGACCAATCGGTAGCCTGTTTGAGCGGGAACTTGATGACCACAGTCAAGTATCTGGAACGCCTAGGTTGGATTCTCAACCTAGAGAAGTCTTTCCTAAAACCAGTAAGAAGACTGGAGTATTTTGTCTGATCATAGATACAAGCCAGGAGAAGGTATTTTTTACCTCAGGCAAAGATTACTGCCTTAAGGGAGCTGATTCTGGTAGTCAGGACCAAAAAGGGTCCTTCTGTCCGCCTTTGTATGAGGCTGCTGGGAAAAATGGTGGCTTCATTCGAAGCAGTTCCCTATGCTCCGTTTCATTCAAGACTGCTGCAACACAGTATCCTATCGGCCTGGAACAAGAAAGTTCAGGCATTACATTTTCCGATGCACCTGTCTCATGCAGTGTGTCAGAGCCTCAATTGGTGGTTAATACCCAAAAGCCTGCAGAAAGGGAAATCCTTTCTACCAGTTACCTGGACGGTGGTAACAGCGGATGCCAGTCTTTCGGGTTGGGGAGCAGTTCTGGAACAGTCTGCGGTCCAAGGGGTATGGTCCAAAACCGAGAGGACCTTACCCATCAACATTCTGGAGATCCGTGCGGCATATCTAGCCCTAAAGGCCTGGACTCTCAGGCTACAGGGTTGCCCAGTCAGGATCCAGTCCGACAATGCCACAGCAGTGGCTTATATCAATCATCAGGGAGGCACCAGGAGTCTGGCAGCTCAAAGAGAAGTGAACCAGATTTTAATCTGGGCTGAAAAGCATGTGCCATGCATATCGGCAGTTTTCATTCCAGGGATAGAAAACTGGCAGGCGGACTATTTAAGTCGCCAGCGGTTGTTCCCAGGGGAATGGTCTCTTCAACCCGACGTCTTTTGGGCCATATGCCAAAGATGGGGGGTTCCAGATGTAGATCTCTTTGCATCCAGATTCAAAAAAAGATCGACAAGTTTGTGGCAAGGACAAAGTATCCTCTTGCATGCGGGACAGATGCGTTGGTGATTCTGTGGCATCGGTTCTTACTGATTTATGCATTCCCACCTATTCTGCTACTGCCACGACTCCTTCGCAGGATCAGGTAGGAAAGGAAGTCGGTACTTCTGGTAGCCCCCGCTTGGCCTAGGAGGACTTGGTATGCAGAAATAGTAAGAATGACAGTGGGTTCCCCGTGGACCCTACCGTCACGTCCAGACCTGTTATCTCAAGGTCCAGTGTTCCATCCTGCCTTACAAACGCTAAATTTGACGGTTTGGCTATTGAAACCCACGTTCTGAAGAGTCGTGGGCTTTCAGGGCCTGTGATTTCTACCTTAATCAATGCAAGGAAGCCAGCTTCCAGAGTAATTTATCATAGCGCCTGGAAAGCTTATGTATCCTGGTGTGAATCCAGGGGTTGGCATCCCAGAAAATATGTAATAGGTAGAATTCTAGACTTTCAACAAATGGGATTAGAAATTAAGCTGGCCTTAAGTACCATCAAGGGCCAGGTCTCGGCCTTATCAGTACTGTTCCAACGGCCACTTGCTTCACATTCCTTGGTCCGAAATTTTATGTAGGGGGTGACGCATCTTAATCCTCCGGTTAAGGCGCCCCTAAACCCCTGGGACTTGAACTTGGTTCTGTCAGTTTTACAGAAACAGCCTTTTGAACCAATACGTCAAATTCCCTTGGTCTTGTTGACAAGAAAGTTAATTTCTCTGGTAGCCATTTCTTCTGCTAGAAGAGTATCAGAATTAGCAGCTCTTTCCTGTAAAGAGCCTCATTTAACCATACACAAGGATAGAGTGGTATTGTGCCCTCATCCTAGTTTTTTACCGAAAGTGGTTTCAGATTTTCATCTAAACCAAGATATTGTTCTGCCTTTTTTCCAGATCCCTGTTCTCCGGAAGAAATGTCACTACATTCCTTGGATGTAGCAAGAGCAGTCAAGGCTTATTTGGAAGTAACTGCTCAATTTCGCAAAACTGATGTTTTGTTTGTGCTGCCAAAAAGTCCCAATAGAGGACAGGCAGCGTCATAGTCTACCATTTTTAAATGAATTTTGACAAATGATTGTTCAAGCTTACGGTTTGAAACAGAAAATTCCTCCTTTTCAGATCAAGGCACACTCCACAAGGGCTATTAGTGCTTCTTGGGCGGTGCATCACCAGGCCTCTATGGCTCAAATCTGTAAGGCCGCCACCGTGTCTTTAGTCCATACATTCACCAGATTTTATCAGGTGGATGTGAGAAGGCATGAGGATATCGCCTTTGGGCGTAGTGTGCTGCAGGTGGGTACGAGGTCCTCAGGTCTGATTACACCCTAATTTGTTGTGGCTCCCCTCCCCTCATAGCATTGCTCTGGGACGTCCCATCAGTAATTACTGAGGCTCTGTGTCCTGTGATGTACGAGAAAGAAAATAGGATTTTTTATAACAGCTTACCTGTAAAATCCTTTTTCTTTTGATGTACATCACGGGACACAGAGGTCCCACCCCTCTTCCAATACACTTATATTGCTTTGCTACAAAACTGAGGTATCCCTGTAAGGGGAGGGATTATATAGGGGGTTGAACTTCCTGTTTAGGTTGTGACCAGTGTCCAATCACCTAGTGATACCCTATATAACCCATCAGTAATTACTGAGGCTCTGTGTCCCGTGATGTACATCAAAAGAAAAGGATTTTACAGGTAAGCTGTTATAAATAATCCTATTTTACTAGACCAATAAATGACAGTCTGCTGTGGTAAAGAGCATGGGCTGCTTTTAGAAGGTCTTTTTGTTGGATTAATGCATTTTGTTTGTGATTAGGGAGAATCGCCTGAAGATGGATGATGTAAAGAAAGTCTGGGGAAAGGAAGGTTACCTGTTAAAAAAGGAAAGTAAACCTAGTAAATCAGGGTCTATCTCTCCTCCACTGGAAAGCGGTATATCATTGGGTGAGGATGAAGAGCATCCTGGGATGTCTGGGGAACAGTCCTTGGAACTAATTTCAGAGGATGAACGAGAAAAGAAACAGCTGGCTTCCTCATTGTTTGTTGGTCTTGGATCCAGTTCTGTCAGCTTGGTAAGTGTTCATTCTTTTATTCTTTTATTCTTCTTCATGCCCGCCCTGTCTGAGTGATGATGCGTTTTTTTGCGGCCGATTTGTCAGGAAAAAATAGGCTGGTGTTAGCTCTTCAATCATCACAACACCATGGTTAATATGGTGTCAGGATGATTGAAGCGCATTATTTTTATTAACATTTTGTAATATAAAATTAAATAGTTCAACTCGCCATAATGCAGAATCTGCCACCAGATGCAGCTTGTCACTTGCCACCAGATGCAGCTTGCCACGGTGCCTATCACCAGATTGCCACTTTCCACATCGCCTGCCACCCGATGAAGATTGCCACATGCAACCAGATGCAGATTGCCACATGCCACCAGATGCAGATTGCCACAGTCACATGCCACCAGATGCAGATTGCCACAGTCACATGCCACCAGATGCAGATTGCCACAGTCACATGCCACCAGATGCAGATTGCCACAGTCACATGCCACCAGATGCAGATTGCCACAGTCACATGCCACCAGATGCAGATTGCCACAGTCACATGCCACCAGATGCAGATTGCCACAGTCACATGCCACCAGATGCAGATTGCCACAGTCACATGCCACCAGATGCAGATTGCCACAGCCACATGCCACCAGATGCAGATTGCCACAGCCACATGCCACCAGATGCAGGTTGCCACATGCCACCAGATGCAGGTTGCCACATGCCACCAGATGCAGGTTGCCACATGCCACCAGATGCAGGTTGCCACATGCCACTGTCTCCTGCCTCCTAGACGCAAATTGTCACTAAGCACAGAGGCATAGCAGTGGAGTGGTGGGTTCCACATGAGAGAGAACAGTGGTGGGGCGGGCGGTGAGAAATGTCATCTCTCTGCTCCCCCGCTTCACCTCCAACAGTATACTGGCCGGGCTGTGTGGACAGAACAGCGGTGATGCAGGCGGGCGGTGGGAGATGATGTCATCTCTCTGCTTGCTTGCTTCACCTCTAACAGTATACCGGCTGAGCTGTGTGGGCGGAAGTGCGATGTTGGCGGTGATCTCTCTGCTCACCCGCCGCACCTCAGATTGTGCAGACTTCGCAGCCCGCCTGTAAACAGGCTGCGGCCCGGGGGTTGGAGACCCCTGCTATAACAGTCAGCTTCTTCTTTTCTGCTTTCCTAACCTGCATTAGAAACATAAATATGAAAAATTGATCTGATGACACAAGGTATGTTGTTGATAGAACTAACTTTTTTCTTTTAATCATTAAAGGGGTTGTAAAGTCAGAAGTTTTTTTTTTTTTTCTATCTTAATGCATTCTGTACATTAAGATAAAAAGCCTTCTGTGTGCAGCTCCCCCCCTAAATACTTACCTGAGTCCACCTCTGTCCCCATCAATGTCCATGAGTGTTTTGGCCATCCGGGACTCTCCCTCCTGATTGGCTGAGACACAGCAGCAGCGCCATTGGCTCCCACTGCTGTCAGTCAAAGTCAGTTAGCCAATCAGGAGAGAGAGGGGGGGCAGGGCCGAACCGCAGCTCTGTGTCTGAATGGACACAGGGAGCTGTGACTCTGCTCGGGTGCCCCATAGCAAGCTGCTTGCCGTGGGGGCACTTAACAGGAGGGAGGGACCTGAGAAGAAAAATAACATGTTTGTTATTTAAAAAAAAAAAAAAAAAACCCCGAGACTTTACAATCACTTAACCTTTTCTTAATGCTATGTTTTGGATTCTTGAATGGTATGTGTTTTGCCCTTCTATGCTTTTATTTAAAAAAAAAAAAGTGCACTGTGAGGTTGTAACTTGGTTCTACTGTTTACCGAAACAGAGATAGGAGCTGTAGGAATTTTCTTCAGATTGCATGGCTTATCTCTAGTAACCCAATGAATGAAACTTATAGGCAGCTCTCTCACTACATCTCTAATTCATATTGTATTCAAATCCGAGTGCAGGATCCACGTCCTGCAGTATTCACAGTACTATCATCGGAACATCATCATCCTCCACAATAAAATTCAACCTTTATCAGAATCTCTAGGAAAAAAACCATTATAAAACTGCCAACACATAGCTATTCTATGAATACCAACGCTCCTGTCTGATATGTGTCAGCGGTTTGAGGATTTTATCCGGAAGCGTTCAATAAAGGGGTTGTTTTTAATGTTGCAAATGTTTATGTGCTTATCACGGTTCTTTTTTTTTTTTTTTTTCTGAAATGTATACTGTGGCTTAAACTGATTGTATGTATATATTTTATTTTAAAGATGGGAAAAACAGACCAATCAACACACAAGTTTAAGAGAAAATCAAAGATGGGAAATAAAATTACAGATAAAGCATCCTTTTCCACATTTGTGGATCACAATCATGTAATGCAGGCTTTACCAAATGATGCCCACTCAAGACTGACTACAGAAGGGCCTGGCACTATTGGAGAGCATACTGCTGATTCAAAGGTTTCGTCTTTATTTGGAAACGCTAACCTGGACATCATACAAGTAAATGAACCACCCTTGCTTACACACAACGCCTCTAGAACTCAGTATGTGCCATCCATGCTTCCTGAACTCAACCAGTATACTCACACAGAGCTCACTGAGCTCACAAGCAATAGAACTCTGAGCATCTACTCCAGTAAAGTATGGAAGGATGACAGCGTCTTGTTGGCTTTGGTATTTGTCAATCAGGATTCTTCAACAATAAAATGTATTACTGTGAAGATGGAAGACTCTGAGAGTGTTACTGTAAGTCAGTTGTTGAGAATACAGTTTCATGACAGTATGGTTCTTATGCCATATTTTGGGAATCCTATCTGAAAATAGGCATTTTTGGCAGGAATTGGGGACAAATGAGGAATTTGGGCGATTAAATACAAATAGAACATTGTATTGATTTATACTGTAGTGTGTATGTTTGTGCGGTGGGGAGGGGGCATCACTTAGACATTCTTCTAAAACTGAAAAGCGACCCTAAGTTAGTGTTAACCTTTCAGCCCCCATTCACGTCGGTGTGGCTTTGAAATCGCACTACTTCAGCTCAATTTCAAAGCCACACATCAGTGCGATTTGCACTGCCAATTGCATTGCGGCTTGTGACTTAATTTAACAGAAGTCTATGCAAGTCGCAATGAAATTAGTAAAAAGTAGTGCAGGAACCTTTCTCATAATCGCTGCGACACAAACGGTTCCATTGCTAGCAAGAAGCTGTGACTTTTCATGCGACTTGGAACTGTCAAATCACATGACAAGTCGCACCGGTGTGAACGGGGGCTCAATGATAAGTTCACCTTTTGAGACAAAAAATAAATGCACATATTTTTGGAGAAAAAAATATGAGCATTTATTTATTTTTATTTTTTTTCAAAGGAACCTGAAAAGCATTGCACCCATGATCAGTGCATCGCTTGTGCAATGTTGGGCAAACTCTTCCTCCAGCTCTCTGCCTGTATCTTTGCATTTGGCTTTCAGTTAAGACAGCTAGAGGAAGTGTCAATAGACTGAGTAAGAGGATTGATGCATTCATATTCCGTTGAGAACTACAAGTCCTTCTGACGTGGTGGAGGCTGGGATTTGTTTTTTTATTCAGTCACAGATATCTGTAAATGAATGATGTGGCTAAGGTACAAAATAACAGAAAAAAAGGCAAAAATAAAATGACAACCTTTTCTATTAAAAAAATAAACAATACCTGCTGTATGGCAAGAATATACAGCACACTAGGAGATAGACCCATGATCAGTAAAGTGCAATCTTCACTCAGAGCAATACCTCAAGGATAAGACTTAGTGTACCTCACCCTCTCCAAACTATCCATACACAAGTGGTTGAGGATGTAAGGAAGGCAACATTTGCAAAAACATTTTTTTTTTTTACAGAGAACACCATTCATCAGACCCCACTAGCAAACCAGCATCCTAATGCACAGAAACACGAAAGCAAGTAGGAAAACTATACAATGATTTTTCCAGGAATGGCTTAACATGCTTTCCTCAATCTGAGATGGTAGAAGTGGAGGAGAGCCATCCACCATCCTCTTTATCAAATTTGTGAAATGCCCCTTTATTGGAGTAGGTGGCAAGATATGATGATTTTAAAGAGGACAGTAGCTGTAAGGGAGAAGTACGCCCGCACGCTGTCATGGGGGGGCGGATGCGTAGCTACATGTTTCATGTTACACCCTAATGATGGAGGTAACCTGTTGCTAAAGTTGGAGTTAGCCATTAATGTCTCGTTTGTACCAATTTGTTCCGTTATGTTGAAAATCTTTTTGTATGCAGCTGGGTAACCTGTTGATTTAGTTACTTCAGTGCTGTAAGTTTCATTAAATTCTTATAGACTGCAAAGAAAGAAATGACTTGTATGTAAGGATGATTGCATACAAAGGGCACATTGGAATCCATGGATAATATAATGATGGCTGCATTCTTTTCTTTGTGTTTTTAGGTTTCCAAGAGTCTTTATTGTCAGCTCTCTCACCTGGAAGGAGCTGGGGTTCAGCACTGCTGGGAATGTGTGCAGCTGATGAAACCGTGTAATAATGTGACGGTCACGGGCTGTGTCACTTACCAGTTAGATTCAGAGGTGCCTTCTCTAATTAACTTTTCTATAGAATTTGTGCTGCTAGATTTTATCAGGTAATGTTGGTCTGAATGTTTTACTGAGACGTTAACTTTTTTTTTTTTTTTGTCATGTGGGTATTAGTAGTCTGTTTCATAGTCATTTGTTACTAAAATTTTTCTAAAGCGCCAGTTTTGTTTTTTGGGATTACTAACCCAAGTGGCATATGCTGGTCAGTGTAAACCTTTACATAACAATAGGAATCCAAAGAAACATTATAGTATAAGTCAGGACCTGTTTTTCTTTTTCAACCTTTTTAAACAAGTTCTGCAGTAGGAATTGTATAATGAATCTCTGGGCATTTTACATTTACTTTTTTTTTTCTTTAAATAAACCCCAGCATGTATGCTTGTTATTTTTTCCACTTGAGGATTTTTTTTACTAGGCAATACAGCCTTAAAATAATCCAATAAAGTTTCAAGATCATATTTCTTACATTCCAACTCCTCCTCTGCCACTATTACCGGCAATTAAAGCAGATGTAGACACCACTTGGTGACTTGTATCAACAGGTAAGCTTATAATAAAGCTTATCGAAAGGTAAAAGGAACATCTCCTAAATGTGCACCATTTAGGAGATATTCACTATTTCTGCAGCCAGTGATGTCATCAGCGCATGTGCACTGCTGTTTCAAGGGATGGCAGACTGAGTACGCTATCCCTTCAGAGCACTGTGCTGTGGTCGTGGCGGGAGTGGCATCATCACAGCTCAGCCAATCAAGCACCCAGAGCTTGCGAACCGGGTAAAGAAGGAAGCCGTGACAGCGCGCCGCTGGAGGGCTTTGTTTTAAGGGAAGTCTTTCATAATGTGGTAGTATGTGCTGCGCATTATGTCCTTAACTTGCAAGGGAAAGTTTTTTTTTTTTTTTTTTTTTTTTTTTTTTGTAGCAAGTGTCGAAATAACCACCAGAAATAGCTGTTAAATGCAGCCACTCATTTAAAATGATCTACAGGTGTCACTGTGTAAATACAATGTAGCATTGTATTTACTACTTCATTAATAATGTAAATCAAAGGTTCGATCTTTGATCTGCATATGACATGTTTAGTATACTATATAATCTAATTTCCAAAGTACCATTTTTTTCACTTGCTGTTGATTGTTTGGTAAATGTACTATGTATTTTAATGAAGGTTTGTTTATTTGCATTCAGCTGTTGCTTAAGAAATTAGATGTTATATTTACCTGCCTTTCATATTACAGTGTAATATATTAAAAGATAAGTGCACCTTTTGACAAAAAAAATTATAAATGCAACATTTTTGTGCAGGTAAAAAAAATGAGCATTTATTACCGTATTTTTTGTTTGGGAGCCTGTAAAACATTGCACCAGTGATCAGCAGATCGCTGATGCCATGCAGGTCTCCTGCAGATCTGTCTGTGTATCGGCTGCTACATTCTGACTGGAAGGCAGCGCCATGGTAGTTCATTGAAAACTACAAGCCGCAAAGGCTGCTGGACCTTGTTGTTTTCCATTCACAGAGGACTGTGAATTAGTATAGTCATGATAAGGACATGGACCAAGTAACATGGAATGCCCAGATCTTTGACAATAAACCAGTGAATCAATCTTATTTAAACCAATTTATCAGAGCAGCTTCACCCATTTTTCTATCTATCTATCCTGATTGTTTACTATATTATCTATACTAATATAGGCCTTACTATTCATAAAGTTCACCTTTGGGTCAGATTCCTAATAACTGCTTGCCATCATGCAATATTGACAGCTAAATATGTAGGAGATATACCCTTTTCTTCGAGAGTTTAAAGTGATTGTAAAGTCTCAGTTTTTCACCTTAATGTATTCTATGCATTAAGGTGAAAAACCTTCTTTGCTGCAGCTGCCCCAGAGTCCCCCTTTTTCTTACCTGAGCCCATCTGATCCAGCGATGTGCACGAGCCCAGTGCCTCCCACCGCTGTCTCTGTTCATTGGACAGATTGATATCGGCGGGAGGCCTTGGCTCTCGCTGCTGTCAATCAAATCCAGTGACAGGGGGCATGGCATGTACAGGTGCCCCCATGCAAATCGGCTTTCCGTAGAGGCACCCTATAAGGGAAAGGAGCCAAGGGCGTCGGCGGGGCACCCCAGAAGAGGAGAATTGGTGCTGCTCTGTGCAAAACTTTTGCACAGAGCTGGTAAAAATAACATGTTTGTTATATTTATTTAACAGAAAAAAACAAACCTTCACAATCACTTTAATGCTGCGTACACACATGCCACATTCCGACAACAAAATCCATGTTTTTTTTCCGACGGATGTTGGCTCAAACTTGTCTTGCATACACACGGTCACACAAATGTTGTGGGAAATTCCGAACGTCAAGAACGCGGTGACGTACAACATGTACGACTAGCCGAGAAAAATTAAGTTCAATAGCCAGTGCGGCTCTTCTGCTTGTTTGCGAGAATGCTTGGAATTTTGTGCATCGGAATTGTGTACACACCATCGGAATTTCCGACAACGGATTTTGTTGACTGAAACCTCCTCATTCAGTTCCAACGGAATATTGAAGGATGCAAGGCTACAAAGCTTTCTATACCTAGAAGAATCCGACAAGCCATCTGCCTCATGCATGCAGATATAAACTTATTATGCCCAGAAGGCCCTTTTATAACAGGTTGGTTTTGTCTGGCTCAGTTTGCATCTGTAAAACGTTTGCGTAGCGTCTGTGTGGTCAAATCTCTTCCATGCCTTCAATATGGACCTGGACCAAGATAAAAGGTTGATATGTAGCCTTCTACTCTTAGCCTGGCTTACAGCGGACCTTCAGTAATTTTTTTCATCTATTAAATCTTCTGCCCTTGTTTTAACTTTTGGATAGTAAAATATTTTTTTTTCTGCCAGCAAATACCTTATACAGCCCACTTCCTCTTTTTTGTTTGGTAATTTGCCTAGGCTAATGACATCATGCACAGCTCTCTTCCACTCTTGTGAGAGTTTGCCAGCGGGGGGGGGGGGGGGGGCAGGCGAGTGAAGGAGGGATGAGTCGTAGGAGAGCCAAGGAGAGCTGCAGAGGGGGCTGGATGAGGGCGAAAATAACGGGAGACTGCAGAGATCCATGTGCATTCATCTAGAGAGGAGAAATGTGCAGGCAAGTAGTGGTGTGTGTCTGTCTGTATATGTGCGTGCGTGTGTCTCTATATATGTCTCTGTGTAAATCCAGGAAGTGAACAGGCAGCTTCAGCTTCCTGCAGTTAAAATGGCTGCAGCCAGACTAGAGGTGCGCATCTTCACTGGTCTCACGATTTAATACGATTCAATTCCGCGATGCATCACGATTACTGGCGATGGGTTCCATAAAAAAAAAAATCAAACATTTAGAAGAACTAAATTTTTTAAATTGTATCTGCTTTCAAAAAAAAAAAAGGACACTCCCTGCATATAGCGGGACAAGGACTTGGAAGAGTCCAGGATATGAGGGAGGGGTAGGAACTGAAGGATGGAAAAATCCATGAATAGGAAAGGAAGGATGGTAGAGTCTGGGGATGGAGGAATCCATGAATAGAGCATGGAAGGCCAGAGGAGTCTGTAGATAGGAACTGAAGGATTGAAGAGCCTGGGGATGGAGATGGAGGAATCCATGGATGGGTAGGAACAGAAGGATGGAAGAGGCTGGGGATGGAGATGGAGGCATCCATGGATAGGAACAGAAGGATGGAAGAGGCTGGGGATGGAGATGGAGGGATCCATGGATAGGAACAGAAGGATGGAAGAGGCTGGGGATGGAGATGGAGGAATCCATGGATAGGAACAGAAGGATGGAAGAGGCTGGGGATGGAGATGGAGGAATCCATGGATAGGAACAGAAGGATGGAAGAGGCTGGGGATGGAGATGGAGGAATCCATGGATAGGAACAGAAGGATGGAAGAGGCTGGGGATGGAGATGGAGGAATCCATGGATAGGAACAGAAGGATGGAAGAGGCTGGGGATGGAGATGGAGGAATCCATGGAAAGGAACAGAAGGATGGAAGAGTTCAAAGATAAAAATGGTGGTGGTGAGGGGGGACTGAAGGATGGAAGAATCAATGGGAGGAAGTTAAGATGGTCATCACGGAGTCCTGCAGGTGAGGAACACCAGAGGTATTTTTCCCCTATGCTGTGCACATGGCAGGGTTTGGGGGATGATGTTCTCCTCCTGGAGCCCAGGGTTGGGGATGTGATAGTGCTTTTGGTATAAACATGTTTTATTAAAGTGGAATTCCATCCAAATGTGAGACTTCCACTTTAAGGAGTCCTGACCCCCTTACATGCCACAACTGGATTGTCATTTTTTTGGGGGGTGGGGGGTACCTAGTTTTGACAGGTACCCAGCTCCCACTTCCTCTTAGGCTGCCTAGGCAGGCCCCTCTCTCCCAGCAATCTTCTGGGACATGTCACAGGTTCCAGAAGATTGCACAGCTATGCAGGGCAGCGCAGTGAGACATGCGCTCCCGGCTGTGAAGCTGCAAGCTGTCACAGCCGGATGCCCACAGTAGTATTGCTAGCACCATGGAAAGGCGGGGTAGAGAAGGGAGGGTTTGGGAGGCCACTTCGCTGGACCATGGAACAGGTGAGTGTATTTTTAATAAAAGTCAGAAGATACACTTTTTGTAGCTACCGACTTTTAATAAACAACCAATTGACTAGAACTCCGCTTTGAATTAAAAAATAATCTCACTCCCTTAAAAATTGCAATAATCCAGTGCACTACAGGGTACAGGCATTCACACACACTGCTGCTGGGAAGTCAGGAGGGATTACAATCTACAGCTGACAAACAGCCCTGTGAAGTTCCCTGTACTGTCTCTGTGCTGACAGTTCCCTGGCTTCCCCGTTTGCACCTTCCAGCACACTAGTAGTTAACACAGTGCAAACGGGGAAGCCGGGGAACTGTCAGCACAGAGCGTGCTGTTAAAATACCTTTGTCTTAATAAATCCCGAGTTACAATCCATTAAGAGCCCCGCTGTATGTGCTTTTTAAAAAATATGGAGCTTCATACCGCATTTCTCAGTGTGTGTACATGCCACTCATGTGACTGCCCCACCCGCCTCTCTCCTGACGTCAGTGGGGAATTCATAGCCCCGCCCGCTGACTGTAGCTATCAGATCAGAAGAGAGGCGGCCGGGCTGAGAATTCCCCGCTGACGTCAGGAGAGAGGCAGGCCGGGCAGCCACATGAGCGGCGTACACACTGAGACCCCTTTCACACTGGAGGCGTTTTTCAGGCGCTTTAGCGCTAAAAATAGCACCTGTGAAAAGCCTCAGCTGCAATCCCAGTGTGAAAGCCCGAGTGCTTTCACACTGGGGCGCTGCGATGGCAGGGCATCACAAAAAGTCCTGCAAGCAGCTTCTTTGCAGCGCTGTAGGAGCAGTGAATGTACCGCTCCTAAAATAAAATCAATGGGCAGCGGCGTTTTGCGGATGGCTTTAACCCTTTTTCGGCCGCTAGTGGAGGTTAAAAGTGCTACACTAGCGGCCGAATAGTGCCGCTAAAACTACGGTAAAGCGTCGCTAAAAATAGCGACGTTTTACCGCCGACACCCAGACGCTGGCAGTGTGAAAGTGCCCTGAGAAATGCGATATGAAGCTCCATATTTTTTAAAAAGCACATACAGCAGGGCACAGGATTCATTAAAACACTTATCTTAACAACTATACGCTCGGAGCACTCTCCTGGAAGGGGCGGGCAATCGATTTTTCCGGTCGTATGCATCAGTGCCACCCGAATCGCGATGCAGCGATTCATTTCAGCACCCCTAAGCCAGACTTAGTGGAGGGAGATTTCTGCAGCATATTTGGCAAGTACAGAATCACAGTGTGTGTGTGTGTGTGTATATATGTATATATATATATATGTGTATATATATATATATATATATATATATGTGTGTGTGTGTGTGTATATATATATATATATATATATATATATATATATATATGTAAGAAGGCCAGTATGGTGGCCTGAATTTATGGGAGGAGCCCGGGGGGTATTCAACCAGCCTGCTCGCCTTTGGTCTTTGTCGGTTTCCTGTGCGCAATACGTTCCGTCACTAGGCCGACTCTTCCAACTCGTTGGCGTTCGTGAGTTGCGCGTTTGAAACTTTCAGAAGCTTGGGGTTCCCGTTCACAGTTTTTCGTACAAACGTGTCTGACTCGACTGTCGCAGGTAGGGTTTCATTGACATTTCTTCATTTCATGCATCACCATTTGCTAGATATCGTGTGTCGCCCGAACCCCGATATGGAACTTACGAGTCATTCGTTAAGAAACCCTGCACGTAGCATTCAGCCTCCGATTCGTGCCTCTATCATTTCTAAACATTTCATTAATTTTTACGTACCTTACTCTGATTCGAATCCAGTTGCCTCCGTTTCGCAACGGTTCGTCCAGTCATTCGTGTCTCAGTTGTTCTTGTCTCATGTTTCATACCATGCTCTACAGTCTTCGTTATCAGTCGCAATTGCGGCACACCGATTCGTGCCTCTATCATTTCACTCATTTCACTGTCATGTACTGCGTTCCAATTTGAATCTAGTAGCATCCGTGATGCACCGATTCGCCCCGGTGTCCCCCAGTTGTTTCTTGGCCTAATTTCAGTACATGCTCCAGAGTCCGGTTTGTTGTCAGTCGCAGTCGCGGCATGACCGATTCATGCCTCTGTCATGGCAAATCATTTTACTCATTTCACTGTCATGTACCGCGCCCAGATTCGAATCCAGTTGCATCCGTGATGCACCGATTCGTTCCAGTGTGCCCCAGTTGTTTTGGCCTTATTTCAGTACATGCTCCAGAGTCCGGTTCGTTGTCAGTCGCAGTCGTGACAGGACCGATTCGTGCCTCTGTCATGGCAAACATTTAATTCATTTCACTGTCACGTACCGCGCTCCAATTCGAATCCAATGGCATCTGCGATCCATCGATTCGTCCCGGTGTACCCCAGTTGGCTTGGCCTCATTTCATTCCGTGCTCCACAGTTTGACTCGTTGCTTGTTGCAGTCGCGGCACACCGATTCGTGCCTCTGTCATGGCAAATAATTTCATTCATTTCATCATTTCACTCATTTCACTGTCACATACCGCACCCCGATTCGTTTCCAGTAGCGTCTGAGATGCACCGATTCGCTCTGGTGTGCCCCAGTTGTTTTGGCCTCATTTCAGTACATGCTCCAGAGTCCGGTTCATTGTCAGTCACGACACGACCGATTCGTGTCTCTGTCATGGCAAACATTTCATTCAATTCACTGTCACATACCACGCTCCGATTCAAATCCAATGGCATCCTCGATGCACCGATTCGTCCCAGTGTGCCCCAGTTGGCTTGACCTAATTTCATTCCTCACTCCACAGTTTGACTTGTTGCTTGTCGCAGTCGCGGCACACCGATTCGTGCCTCTGTCATGGCAAGCCAGTTCATTCATTTCATCATTTCACTGTCACGTACCGCGCCCCGATTCGAATCCAGTAGCATCCGAGATGCACCGATTCATCCCGGTGCACCCCAGTTGTCTTGGCCTCATTTCATTCTGTGCTCCACAGTCCGACTCATTGTTTGTCTCAGTCGCGGCATACCGATTTCATGCCTATATCATGGCAAAACATTTCACTCATTTCATTTCACACACTTGTTGCTTGAGTCAAATCCACTCAAACCAACAACGCATCGATCTGCACCTATCATTTCAGCCTTACAGGTATCGTTCGCATGTTGCCTGTCATTCCCCCCAGGTCCTGCAGTCACTTCATATCGAATCCTTCGTGCATTTTCTATTTTCTTAAACACGGCTCCACGGATGTTCGACCTCTGACGCCTCTACGATACCAAAAAGAAACCACACACCGTCTTCCTTCAAAGTTCAGTCATGGTCTTGATTCATTCGTTAAAACATTCGCCTCACTGCTACTTCCCTTTATAGTTGCACAATCCAACTCATGTTGGTTTGATTTCATACACTTTACAACCGATTCGTATCAGGATTCATTACATACAATTTACAAAAGATTCGTATCGGTTTCATTTCATACACGCTACAGCCCAATTTGAATCCAGTCGCGTCGGCGGCACATCGATTCGTATCAGATCCATTTCATATTCTCCACAGTCCGATTTTATATCGGATTCATTTCATACACTCTACAACTGGTTCGTACCAGATTCATTTCATACAACCGATTCATATAGGACTCATTTTATACTTACAACCGATTCATATCGGATTCATTTCATACACCTCCAAGCACAACTTCTTACAATCTATGCAAGCACGCATCCAAGCATAACTTCTTGCAATCTATGCAAGCACGCATCCAAGCATAACTTCTTGCAATCGTTGCAAGCACGCATCCAAGCATAACTTCTTGCAATAGTTGCAAGCACGCATCCAAGCATAACTTCTTGCAATAGTTGCAAGCACGCATCCAAGCATAACTTCTTGCAATAGTTGCAAGCACGCATCCAAGCATAACCTTCTTGCAATAGTTGCAAGCACACATCCAAGCATAAACTTCTTGCAATAGTTGCAAGCACACATCCAAGCATAAACTTCTTGCAATCGTCGCAAGCACGCATCCAAGTATAACTTCTTGCAGTCGTTGCAAGCACACATCCAAGCACAACTTCTTGCTATCGTCGAAAGCATGCATCCAATCACAACTCCTTTCAATCATTGCAAGCACGCATCATATCACAACTCTTTGCAATCGTTGCAAACACACATTCAAGCACAACTCTTGCAGTCTTCGCAAGCACATGCAGTAATACGAACTTCTCACAGTTACTACAAACACATCTCCAGTGACATAAACTCCCTTGCAATCGTTGCAAGCACACATTTAGGCAAGGCACGCAACTTAGCATAACTTCTTGCAATCATTACAAACGCATGCAAAGTGCACACAAACAGCCACACATCATTTTCAGTGGCACTTACTTGGCCACTTGTCTCCAGTGGCATATTCATACGAGCCACCCACCGTTTCCTGTGTCATTTCTCTCTTATGACAGTTGAGTTCAGCTTCCGTCCTGCACTAGGTATCGTATTGCCACACGCAGCTGGCTTCTTCTCGTAACACTATCAGGCTATACCTAGCCAGTGTCCAGCATTTCCTGTCCTTACAGGACCCCAGAGAGCCGTCTGTGTTTATGGCTTATACGGTAAGATCCCTTCTACGTGGCATCCAGAAGCATCAGCCCATAGCCAACGTCAAACGCTTGCCCATCACAACTGCCATCTTTAGGGACATGTCAAAAATCCTCGCACGTTCCCCAGTCTAGTCATCCAAACGGCCATCTACCTGACCCTTTACGGTTTTCTACGACCTAGCGAATTCATCTTTAGTGGCACTGGCAGCCAGGTACTATATAGACACCACCTGACTCGCTTTTAAAACCGTTACGTCCATCAGCTTGCGGTCTCCAAAACTCAACAATCTGGACCCGAGGTCTACATTAATCTCTTTCGAACTAGCAACTCCATGCAGGCCAGCCTCCCCCTTGACAAGCTGACCCCTATCAGGTCAGTTCTCCAAGACTTTACCTATACACGGGGGTGTACTAAGAAGCAGCTTCAGTTTCTCTTGAGAATGCTCAATTCTGCAATATGGGTCATTTCCCAGGGTCGATCTTTGTGTCACGCCTCCTGGTCTTCCTCTCCCAGATCAGATCTTTATTAAGACACCGCGACAGTAGTGGAAATATCAGTGTGGGAGGGTTCCGTACTACGTGGAATGGTATATCAATGTTTATACCGTCAATATCGCCCCTATCATCCCCCAGGTAGTGACAGATGTCGCAGCCTCCACAGGCTTCGCTACAATTTTTGGCCACCATTGGTTTACAGGACCATGGCCTCCATGGCATGAGGTCCCAGTTCATTTCATTAAGACACTAGGCAGGTGGAAGTCTGCCTGCTTTGCCCGGTACATCCCCAATCCTCAGGTGGAAATGGCACAAGCATTCACCAAACTTGCTCAATGAATAACACTGAAAACTAATAAAACTACATCCCTACCTGAATGTTTTTGCCCCTTGTTTTGGCATACCGTCCATCAGACCAGGGCACACTTCAGGTCCATTTTATGTTGTAAGTCTTATGGTAAGTCTATCTTGTTCATATCTGTATCAGCCATAGGGCTTCAACCATAAATAGGAAGGCCAGTATGGTGGCCTGAATTTATGGGAGGAGCCCGGGGGGGGTATTTAACCAGCCCGCTCGCCTGTGGTCTTTGTCGGTTTCCTGTGCGCGATACCCTCCCATCCCCTTTTTCAGGGCATTTCTCAAATTTATTCCTCTTCACAAAATACCATATTTATCGGCGTATAACACGCGCCGGCGTATAACGCGCACCCCAAGTTTAGGAGGGAATTTTAAGGAAAAAAACTTTTAGGAAGGAAGGTTAAGGAAAAAAAACTTACATTTAAATGCCCATCAATGCAGCATTGTCAGTGTCCATCTGCAGCCTTGTCCATCATTGCAGCCTTGTCAGTGTCCTGTCAGTGTCCATCATTGCATCCTTGTCAGTGTCCATTGCATCCTTGTCAGTGTCCATCATTGCATCCTTGTCAGTGTCAATTGCAGCCTTGCCCCTGTGCATTTGCAGACAGTCTGTACTGTCAGTACCTTGCCATTTAAAAATGGCGCCGCCGAGATACAGAGACGGATGTCTTGTATATCTCGACGGCTCACACGGGGATTGCGAGAGCGGCCGAGAGGCTCACAATCGCCGGGGGATCGGCGTATAACACGCACCAAGGATTTTCCCCTGATTTTAAGGGGAAAAGGGTGCGTGTTATACGCCGATAAATACGGTATTCATTTCTAATCTTGGGTATGCCCCCTTATTTTGGCATACCGTCCATCAGACCAGGGCACACTTCAGGTCCATTTCATGTTGAAAGTCTTATGGTAAGTCTATCTTGTTCATATCCGTATCGGCCATAGGGCTATAGGGCTTCAAATATATAAATATATATACAGTTGTGCTCATGTTTACATACCCTGGCAGAGTTTGATTTCTTGGCCATTTTTCAGAGAATATTAATGATTTTTTTTTTTTTTTTTGATTTTTTTTTTTCTTTTTATCCACTTCAGCGAAAGTTTTCCGAGAGACTTTATTTCAACTTTATGTGTCAAACTTTATCTCTTCTCCTTTTTCACATCATTGTGGATTGTTTCCGTCACATCTTTATTATTTTTCCCTTCTAGGATATTCTTAAATATTTTTAAAAACCGGCGACAAAACGCCTTCTATAATTATAAACCCTATTATTATCTTAGTCTCTCTCAGTCCCTCTTATTTCCCCCCGCCCCCCCTCCCCCTCGTCCCCCCCCCTCCCCCTCCCCTGTGTCTGGTCCGTTCCTTTATGTTATTTATTTATCCACTTGGCTCTGCACCTGTTCTTTCTTTTATCCTATCTAAAGAAATATCCGAGACTTTGTAGTTTTTCCAACTTTCCCATCTACTATTATCCCCTTTCTCTCCTCCTTCCATTTTGTAGTGATAATCTATTTCCTTTAGCCAGTTTCTAATGTCTGGTTTTCCACTTTTTAGCAAATTCTTGGGAATTAAGGCCTTGGCCGCATTCAGGAGGTTAGGTATTATTAATTTTCTATATTGTTTCTTAGGTTTATTGTAGATATGGAAGAGGCAAGTCCAAATATTTTGTTCTATTTCTTCTCCAGTTATTTCCTTTATGTTGTTTAACACTTCCTTCCAGTACTCCATTATTATTGGGCATTCCCACCATATGTGTGTGATCGTTGCTATTTGGCCACATTTTCTCCAACACAAGGACGTTCTATCTTGATGGAATCTGTGTATTCTTACTGGGGTCATATACCATCTTGATACTAGTTTATAATTCATTTCTATGGTCTTCATGTCCCAAGCCTTATTATATCCCATTTCTATCATTTTTTCCACTTTTTGGTTATCTATTTTTAAATTCATTTCTTTTTCCCATTGATTTATATATTCTGGTCTTTCTTGTGCTTCCAAATCTGTCAGTATACTATAAATTTTTGATGTTCCGTTTTTTAATGGTGTTTCATTGCTACATAGCTTTCCCAGTGCAGTTAATTTTGTTTCATCTCTCAGTGGGTGTGGTATTGTGCTTACTAGGTGCCTTATTTGAGTATAATTCCATTCATTCATCTTCCATCCATTCCTTTCCTCTATTTCTACTCGTGTTCTTATTTTGCCATTTCTAGTGATATCTTTCAGTCGTGGGTTACCTATTCCTTGGATTTCAAATATTTCCCTCCCAGGGGTGAAGAGATTCGATCCTGTGAGTGTTAATAGTGGTGAATTATATTTCCATTCATTCTTTAAGTGAATGGTGTCCCAAATTTTAAATACATTTTTTGTTATTTCGTGCGTGTCGGTGTCCAATATTCTATATTTCCGTGGAATCCAAATATTCTTATGTAGTGTGGCTCCACTTATTGTGTTTTCCATTTCCACCCATTTTTTTTCATTTTTCTCATTTGTCCACTCTAACATTCGTGTTAAAACTATGGCTTTATAGTACCTACTTATATCTGGGACGGCAAGACCCCCATGCTCCTTTTTCCTTGTGATCAGCGTGTATTTAATTCTTGGTTTTTTTATTAAGCCATATGTATTTTAGCAGGATTGTTTTAATTATTTTAAAAAAGCTCTGCGGGATTTTTACTGGTAACATCTGTAATCTGTAGTTTATTTTAGGTAATATCGTCATCTTAAACATATTTATTCTTCCAATCCATGAAAGTGGCTGTATTCTTAACTTTTTCATTTCTTCTTTGACCTCATTGATCAGTGGAATAAAGTTTGCCTGATAAATTTTTTCGACTCTAGGAGTTATTTTAATTCCAAGGTAATTTAGTTCTTTTACCCAAGTGAATGGGAATTCTTTTTGTAAAAACTGAACTTCCTTTTCCTCTAGACCTATGTTTAATATTTCCGTTTTTATTGGATTAATTTTGAAGTTTGACAGTTCTCCGTATTTTTTAATTTCTTTCAGTATGTTTGGGAGTGACACTCTTGGGTTGGATACGTACATCAAGATGTCGTCCACGTAAGCAGCGATCTTATGCTCTTTTCCTCCTAGTTTCGCTCCTTCTACCTCTTTGTTATTGCGGAGTGTTGCTAATAGTGGTTCTAAGGCCAATACATATAATAGTGGAGACAGTGGACAGCCTTGCCGTGTTCCATTCTGCATCTCAATTTTTGGAGAGAGTCTACCGTTTACTTTTACGACTGCTGTCGGGCCATTATACAAATTTGTTATCCACTTCATCATTTTTGTCCCAATACCCAAGTGCCGCAATGTATCCATCATGAAACCCCAGTCTACCCTGTCAAATGCTTTTTCTGCATCCAATGACAGGAATAGAACTGGGGTCTCATTCTGCACCTTCTTGTGCAACATCAATAATGATTTTAGGCTGTTGTCCCGCTCCTCTCTCCCCGGGACAAAACCAGTTTGGTCCGGGTTGATCCACAGTGGGATTCGTTTTTTTATCCTAGTGGCCAGGATCTTGGAGTACAGCTTCGTATCAGCGTTCAATAGGGCTATTGGCCTGTAGCTTGAGCAGTTAACTTTGTCTTTCCCTTCTTTTGGTAGTATTGTAATATGAGCTAATAACGATTCACTTCTTATTTCTTCATCTTCCCCTAAGGAATTCATATATTCTAATAGTTTTGGAGTCAGCTGTTCTTCAAATTTTTTATAGTATTTGACCGTAAACCCGTCTGGTCCTGGGCTTTTTCCTACGGGAGTTTCCTTTAATGCCAGTTTTACCTCTTCATGCGTAATATTTTTTTCCAATTCTTCTAGTTGGTCTATTTTTAGTTTTGGTAAGTTTGCTTTTTTTAAATATTCTTGTATCTTCTTTGTTCTTGTATTCGCTTCTTTCCAACTTTCCTGTCCTTTTATTGCATAAAGGGAGCTGAAGTATTTTTGAAATGTTATCGCTATATCTGTAGTTTTATTTACCACTTCTCCTTTTTCATTTTTGATCTTCTCAATGTAATTCAAAGACTTCTTTTTTTTTTACCAGATTTGCTAGGTATTTTCCTGGTTTATTACCCCATTTATATTTTTCTTGTACTACTCTGTTGTAGTGCTTCCTTTCTTCTTGTTCCATCCAGTCTTTTAATTGCTCTCTCTTTTGAGATAGTAGGCCGAAGATTTTGTTGTTTACTTGATTTTTGTGTTTTCGTTCCAATTCATAAATTTCTTTAATTATTTGTTGCATGTTTGTTTTCCTTTCCTGTTTTTTTCTTGCCCCTATAGCTATTAACTTGCCCCTAATAACAGATTTATGCGCCTCCCATATTGTTGCTTTCGATACCTCTGGTGTATCGTTTTCTTCAAAATATCTTTTAATTTCTTCTATGATGCTTTTTTCGGTCTCACTGTCTTCTAATAAAGTTTCGTTGATTCTCCATGGACCCCTTTCAAGGACTTCTCCTTTTATTTTCATTCTCAAGATTACTGGGCTGTGATCTGAGGCGGTTATTATGCCTATTTTTGTTTCTTCTATTTCTTCCAAGTTTCTATGTTCGACCATGATGTAATCCAATCTGGAGTAAATTTTGTGTACTGTTGAGTAGAATGTGTAGTCCTTTGTGCTGGGGTGCTGAATTCTCCAAGGGTCTATTAGTTGCTGTTCATATAATGTTCTTTTTAATTTCTTTAGTTGATTTACCTCTTTGTCCCTTACTCTTGAGGTACTGTCCATTTTATTATCCATGCTGAAGTTGAAGTCTCCAGCTAGTATTAATTTTCCTTGCTTGAATTCCATTAGTATTTTAATTATATCTATCAAATATTTTTTAGGGTTCTTATTAGGACAGTAGACATTGGCCAATGTATATTTTACCCCGTGTATAGTTCCTGTAATAAAAAGATATCGACCCTCCGGGTCTATTTTCCTTTGATCTATTAGAAAACGTACATTTTTCCCTATACCGATGGCTACTCCTTTGGCCCTTCTTATTGGCGAGTCTCCTTGATACCATGTTGGTATGTTTCTTGAATAAATTTTGGCACTTGAGTTTTGGGTTATATGCGTCTCCTGTAGGAAAATTATTTCTGCTTTACTTTTTTCTAGTTCTCGGAGGATGCTGTTTCTCTTCCCTGGGGAATTTAGTCCTCGGACATTGTAAGAGATTATTTTTATGCTGTTTACGTTTTCCATTCTTGTGCCTTTTCTTCCCCGCCCGTCCTCCGGCCCTCCCCCCCACGCGGTCCCCCTAGGAGACCGGATGGAGGGGACACCCAGCGGACGCACGGGGTCTCCTCATCTCTTGTCTCAGAATAGGTGTGCCTATGTAACCACTCATGTGACTCAGACCTCTCCCTCCCCTCCCTCCTCCCACCCTCCCCCTCCCTTTTTTCTGATATGGGTTTTTTACCCCCATATTCTCTAGAGCTGAGAGCGTTTTACTTTGTTTTGTGGGGCACGCTCTGCCCCCTCTGCTCTATTTATTGTGAGGCGGAGCTCTGTAAGACACCCTATTCCCCCCCTGCCTAAGCACTAATAGGGCGACCCCCTGTCCACTCCGTGAGTCCCTGTCTCCCTCTCCCTGCGTTTTTGTTGTGTTTTACCAATCCTTTCACTTTCCTTTTTTCCCATCCCATCAACCCCAGCCCCCCCCCCCCTTCCACTCTAAGGCCCCTTGCACCGTTGTGTGGTATTTTCTCAGATATTAATTTCCTCGAGAGTCCACATCTTGATGTCTGATCCTTGAATTTACTTGCCACTGTAGGTCATCTCTTGCCGTTATTCGCTCCTGACTATTTGCATATTTTTCCAGTTCTGGGGAGGGGATTTCTAGTTTGTTGCAAAAGTCCGGAATCTCCTCCACATGTCTTAGCCTCGCACTTATTCCATTTTTCCTTGCTATTAGACATGCTGGAAAACCCCAGTTGTATTGAATTTCTTGCTCCCGGAGGATTTCTAATAATGGCTTTAGTATCCGTCGTCTTTTCAACGTTTCTTGAGATAAGTCTTGAAATATTTGTAATTTACCTCCCGCAAACTCTATTTGTGTTTTCCTCTTTAGGTTTATCCAGATCTGTTTTTTTTCTTCCCATTTTTCAAAGCGTACGATTACATCTCTAGGTGTTTCCCTTGCAAACCTTTGAGGTTTTTTTACTCGAAAGACACTTTCTATTCCTATTGTGTTAGTTGTTTCCTTTCCCAAGATTTGGTTGAAGAGATTGTTCATTTTTTCTATTAGATTTTCTGCTTGTTCTGTTTCCGGTAACCCACGTATTCTCAAGTTTTTCTTTTTATCTCTATTTTCTTGCTCTTCTATTTTATATGATTGTTCCTGTTGTTCCCGTTTTAATTTCTTTATTTCGTCTTCTAGTTCCTTTATGTTTTTTTTGATGTAGGTCTACTTTGATCTCTACTTCTTCCACTCTGTTTAACATATATCCCATATCTTTATGGAGTATTGACATCTCTGCTTTTAGGGAATTCTCTAGTGCCGCGAACATTTTTTCCATATCCTGTTTTGTTGGCAACTGTGGCCCTTGTTGTCCTTCCTCCTTTCCTCTGTCTTCCTCTCCCATTTCTGGCTCCATTCTGGGTTCTGAGAGGTGGCTGGTTTCTGTTTGTACTTTATACTGGCCTTTTTTATCCTTGTTGTCCTTCTCTTTTGTATCTATTTGTCTGCCCTTTGAACCCACGTGTTTCTCTCCTTCTCCGATTCCTTGCTGTATATACCTGTTCATAGGGCCTGGACTTGGGCCTAGGCTGGTCCTAGGTGATTTCGGTATTGCTCCCGCACTTCTTGTTGTTTTCCCCTTCATGTTTGTTTCTATGGCTGGATTTATAAGATCTTCAAAGCTGCCTTCCAGAATACCCCTTGATTGGGGTCTCTTAATGATGAAAAAATCTCCCAGCCTTTTTAAATTGACTTATTTTTACTAATATTTCTTTTATTCCGTTCTCATACCCGGCATCCTCCCCACAATCCAATAATAGAAATAAATTAATGAGATATGAGTAGTTCCCGTTTTCCAGAAGTTATGTTACTACCTTAAGTACATTAAGCATTCCTTGGTGCTGTTCAATTGTTTAAGCGTTCTTAACCACTTGAGCCCCGGACCATTATGCTGCCTAAGGACCAGAGGTCTTTTTCCAATTTGGCACTGCGTCGCTTTAACTGCTAATTGCGCGGTCATGCAATGCTGTACCCAAACGAAATTTGCGTCCTTTTCTTCCCACAAATAGAGCTTTCTTTTGATGGTATTTGATCACCTCTGCGGTTTTTATTTTTTGCGCTATAAACGGAAAAAGACCGAAAATTTTGAAAAAAAATGATATTTTCTACTTTTTGTTATAAAAAAAATCCAATAAACTAAATTTTAGTCATACATTTAGGCCAAAATGTATTCGGCCACATGTCTTTGGTAAAAAAAATGTCAATAAGCGTATATTTATTGGTTTGCGCAAAAGTTATAGCGTCTACAAACTAGGGTACATTTTCTGGAATTTACACAGCTTTTAGTTTATGACTGCCTATGTCATTTCTTGAGGTGCTAAAATGGCAGGGCAGTACAAAACCCCCCCAAATGACCCCATTTTGGAAAGTAGACACCCCAAGGAAATTGCTGAGAGGCATGTTGAACCCATTGAATATTTATTTTTTTTGTCCCAAGTGATTGAAAAATGACAAAAAAAAAAAAAAAAAAAAATATTTACAAAAAGTCGTCACTAAATGATATATTGCTCACACAGGCCATGGGCCTATGTGGAATTGCACCCCAAAATACATTTAGCTGCTTCTCCTGAGTATGGGGATACCACATGTGTGGGACTTTTTGGGAGCCTAGCCGCGTACGGGGCCCCGAAAACCAATCACCGCCTTCAGGATTTCTAAGGGTGTAAATTTTTGCTTTCACTCTTCACTGCCTATCACAGTTTCGGAGGCCATGGAATGCCCAGGTGGCACAAAACCCCCCAAAATGACCCCATTTTGGAAAGTAGACACCCCAAGCTATTTGCTGAGAGGCATATTGAGTCCATGGAATATTTTATATTTTGACACAAGTTGCGGGAAAGTGACACTTTTTTTTTTTTTTTTTTTTTTTTTTTCATAAAGTTGTCACTAAATGATATATTGCTCACACAGGCCATGGGCATATGTGGAATTGCACCCCAAAATACATTTAGCTGCTTCTCCGGAGTATGGGGATACCACATGTGTGGGACTTTTTGGGAGCCTAGCCGCGTACTGGACCCCGAAAACCAATCACTGCCTTCAGGATTTCTAAGGGTGAAAATTTTTGATTTCACTCTTTACTGCCTATCACAGTTTCGGAGGCCATGGAATGCCCAGGTGGCACAAAACCCCCCCAAATGACCCCATTTTGGAAAGTAGACACCCCAAGCTATTTGCTGAAAGGCATGGTGAGTATTTTGCAGCTCTCATTTGTTTTTGAAAATGAAGAAAGACAAGAAAAAACATTTTTTTTTTTCTTTTTTCAATTTTCAAAACTTTGTGACAAAAAGTGAGGTCTGCAAAATACTCACTATACCTCTCAGCAAATAGCTTGGGGTGTCTACTTTCCAAAATGGGGTCATTTGGGGGGGTTTTGTGCCACCTGGGCATTCCATGGCCTCCGAAACTGTGATAGGCAGTGAAGAGTGAAATCAAAAATTCACGCCCTTAGAAAGCCTGAAGGCGGTGCTTGGTTTTCAGGGTCCCGTACGCGGCTAGGCTCCCAAAAAGTCTCACACATGTGGTATCCCCGTACTCAGGAGAAGCAGCAGAATGTATTTTGGGGTGTAATTTCACATATTTCCATGGCATGTTTGAGCAATATATCATTTAGTGACAACTTTGTGCAAAAAAAAAAAAAAAAAAAAAAAAAAATTTGTCTCTTTCCCGCAACTTGTGTCGCAATATAAAATATTCCATGGACTCGACATGCCTCTCAGCAAATAGCTTGGGGTGTCTACTTTCCAAAATGGGGTCATTTGGGGGGGGTTTGAACTGTCCTGGCATTTTATGCACAACATTTAGAAGCTTATGTCACACATCACCCACTCTTCTAACCACTTGAAGACAAAGCCCTTTCTGACACTTATTGTTTACATGAAAAAGTTTTTTTTTTTTTGCAAAAAAATTACTTTGAACCCCCAAACATTATATATTTTTTTAAAGCAAATGCCCTACAGATTAAAATGGTGGGTGTTTCATTTTTTTTTTCACACAGTAATTGCGCAGCGATTTTTCAAACGCATTTTTTGGGGAAAAAACACACTTTTTTTAATTTTAATGCACTAAAACACGCTATATTGCCCAAATGTTTGATGAAATAAAAAAGATGATCTTAGGCCGAGTACATGGATACCAAACATGACATGCTTTAAAATTGCGCACAAACGTGCAGTGGCAACAAAATAAATACATGTTTAAAAGCCTTCAAAAGCCTTTACAGGTTACCACTTTAGATTTACAGAGGAGGTCTACTGGAAAAATTACTGCACTCGATCTGGCCTTCGCGGTGATACCTCACATGCATGGTGCAATTGCTGTTTACGTTTGACGACAGACCGCCGCTTGCGTTCGCCTTAGCGCGAGAGCAGGGGGCGACAGGGGTGTTTTTTTTTTTTTTTTTTTTTTTCTTTATTTTTTTTTGCTTTTTTAATCTTACTTTTAAACTGTTCCTTTCATATTTTTTTTTTTAATCATTTTTATTGTTATCTCGGGGAATGTAAATATCCCCTATGATAGCAATAGGTAGTGACAGGTACTCTTTTTTGAAAAAATTGTGGTCTATTAGACCCTAGATCTCTCCTCTGCCCTCAAAGCATCTGACCACACCAAGATCGGTGTGATAAAATGCTTCCCCAATTTCCCAATGGCGCTATTTACATCCGGCGAAATCTAAGTCATGAAATACTCGTAGCTTCCGGTTTCTTAGGCCATAGAGATGTTTGGAGCCACTCTGGTCTCTGATCAGCTCTATGGTCAGCTGGCTGAATCACCGGCTGCGTTCTCAGGTTCCCTGTTGAGACAGGAGAGCCAGAGAAAAACACGGAAGACGGTGGGGGGGGGGGGCATTCCCTCCCACGGCTTGTAAAAGCAGTCTAGAGGCTAATTAGCCGCTAGGATTGCTTTTACTGAAAGCCGACCGCTGGCTGAAAAGAATGATACCAAGATGATACCTAAACCTGCAGGCATCATTCTGGTATAACCACTCAAAGTCGTGAATGGCGTACCTGAAGACAAAAAAATGGTTAACAATGGTTAACAATAAAGCACAGTAAAGTGTAAATAATTACACACCTGAAAAACAAACATGATAAAACATAATAACAATAACAATAACAATAACAATAAAACATTGCAGAATAGAATACAGTAAAAAAGAGCAGAACAATAGAGAGAGAGAATAGAGAGAGAGAGAACAATAAAACAACAACTATTTTTTTTTATTTCTTATTTTTTTTTTTTTTTACACTTTTTTTGTAACTAACTTTTATAACGGTAACCGGTTCCAGGTTCGGGTCTCTCAAAATGCGATGGCATCTTGGGAGACCCTGTGAAAGTGTGCCTAGTCTGTGGAATGCTGTACCCTACGCTAATACTCAACTAGTGAATGGTAGCGTTCAAAACATTCACCAATGCAAAGACCAGGATTGTCAGGACAGGAGGGACAATAATAGCGGGTGTCACGCCTATATCCGCGCTTGCTGCAGACACGACATCTTTTTTGGGGGGGTTCGTTGGGTAGGGGTACTCGGGAGGACATAAAGAAAATGCCTCTCATGCAGCCGACTGCATTTGGTTGGGGATGTGAATGGGGGAAGTACGGGCGCTGCAGAAGCGGTGGGTTCCCAATTAGGATTGGCGAATGCAGTAGGAAGGGCACTATGGGCACGACGGGCCTGTGTTTGTCTTTCTGGTGGCAGCGGGACACTACTTGTGCTTGCCACCTCACCAGCTTGAACTGCACTTATGGGACTCGCCACGTCACCAAGTGTTACTGCAGTGCTGGTTTGACTACGACCGGGGTGTACTAGGCCGCTGGCGCTTGCCAGTTCACCAAAACGCTACCAAAAAACTGTTAGCGATCGCAGGGATCAGGCCTGACTCTGCGAACGCTGCAATTATGCGTTTAGTGTTTTGTAAGTGACAGTGATCGATCGATACTGCACTTGGGTGGGCTGGGCCGGGCCGGGCGGAGGGGCAAAACGCAGGTGCTAGCAGGTATCTGGGCTGATCCCGCTAACACTGCGTTTTTGGGAACCCTAAACTGCTGGTGACGCTAGTATAGATCTGATCGGATCAGATATTGATGCGATCAGATACTATACCACTAAGGGAGGTGTACAGTGCGTGCGTGGGTGTTAGCGGTACTGGCGCTAATCTGACGCTGCCTGGGGCTGGTGCTTGCCAGTTCACCAAAACGCTACAAAAAAAACTGTTAGCGATCGCAGGGATCAGGCCTGACTCTGCGAACGCTGCAGTTATGCGTTTAGTGTTTTGTAAGTGACAGTGATCGATCGATACTGCACTTGGGTGGACTGGGCTGGGCCGGGCGGAGGGGCAAAACGCAGGTGCTAGCAGGTATCTGGGCTGATTCCGCTAACACTGCGTTTTTGGGAACCCTGAACTGCTGGGGACACGAGTATAGATCTGATCGGATCAGATATTGATCCGTTCAGATACTATACCACTAAGGGAGGTGTATGGTGCGTGCGTGGGTGTTAGCGGTACTGGCGCTAACCTGACGCTGCCTGGGGCTGGCGCTTGCCAGTTCACCAAAATGCTACCAAAAAAACTGTTAGCGATCGCAGGGATCAGGCCTGACTCTGCGAACGCTGCAGTTATGCGTTTAGTGCCTTGTAAGTGACAGTGATCGATCGATACTGCACTTGGGTGGGCTGGGCGGAGGCACAAAACGCAGGTGCTAGCAGGTATCTGGGCTGATCCCGCTAACACTGCGTTTTTGGGAACCCTAAACTGCTGGGGACGCTAGTATAGATCTGATCGGATCAGATATTGATCCGATCAGATACTATACCACTAAGGGAGGCGCATGCTGCGTGCGTGGGTGTTAGCGGTACTGGCGCTAATCTGACGCTGCCTGGGGCGACGCATATCACCGCCGGGCGATCGGGGGGGCTAAACCTTTATTCGGTAATAAACGGCGGGTGCCCTGACACTATAAAAAATAAACGAACTAACCAGCGTCAACCGTAACGGTTATACGGTGATCAGTGGTGAAAGGGTTAACTAGGGGGCAATCAAGGGGTTAAAACATTTATTAGGTAGTATATGGGGGTCCCTGACGCTATAAAACGCTGACGGCGAACCCAAATATTTACCTCACTAACTAGCGTCACCAGCGACACTAATACAGCGATCAGAAAAATGATCGCTTAGTGACACTGGTGACAGGGGGTGATCAAGGGGTTAAAACTTTATTAGGGGGGGTTAGGGGGGTACCCTAGACCTAAAGGGGGGTAATACACACTGTCCCAACACAGTAACTGTCACAAACTGACACTATGCAGTAATCAGAAAAAAAAAAAAAAAAAAACAAAACTGCTGGTGTCAGTTTGTGACGGGGGGGGGGGGGTGATTGGGGGGGGATCGGGGGGCGATCGGGGGGGGGATCGGGGTGTTTTGTGTGCCTGGCATGTTCTACTGTGTGTGTGTAGTGTTGTGCACTTACTTACATGTCGTCTCTCCTCGGGCCGGAACGGAAAATACCGACCCGAGGGGAGATGACATCACTTCCTTTGCTGCTGTTTAGCATACAGCAGCAAAGGAGTGTTCTCATTGGCCGGCGGCGATCGCGAGGGGGGGGGCCACGAACGGATGGTCTCCCCCTCATCACCGATCGCCGCTGGACAAAAGACGACCGCCTCGGGCACCGGGGGGGGGTCCGATCGGACCCCCCACCCGCGGAAGGCAAATCACGTACCCTGTACGTGATTTTGCCTGTCCGTGCCACTTTGCCGACGTACATCGGCGTGAGGCGGTCGTCAAGTGGTTAAGCTGGAAAAAAAAAAAAAAAACCGCTCAAAAACGCTATTGCAAAAATGCTGAAAAAAGCTGGAAAAAGTTTAAAAAAAAAAAAAAAAAAAGTCGCTGCAAAGACACCGGCGTCTTCACAGCGCTTTTCCAGCAGCCCGTGTGCATGGGGGCCCAGGTGCTCAGCAAAATAATTCAAATGTTTTAGCGATATAATGCAATCTAATTCAAGTATTCAGCTAGATGATTTATATATTCAGCAGTATAGTTCCAGTATAAGCTTATATGTTACACATTTTGTTACTATGAAATTTCTTCTTATTCTATAGTTTGTACTATCAAGCCTATAATTAGTACCATTTGCAAAAAGAAAAAAAAAAAAAATTCACAAGAAAGGGAGATACTGCAGCAGCAGCAGCAGGCAGGTGGGGGCTGGGAGACAACTCTTCCGTTGGCTTGTCTTTCTTTCACCTTCTCCTTCTCTTCTCCCCTGTTCCCCCCCCCCTGTTTTTATTGTTTTTTCTTAGCTCACTTGATTCTACTTTTTCAGCTCTTTCGCCTTTTCCCCTGCTTGTTCACTTCAAGACAATTGCAATAGAAAAGAGCCAAAAGAGGAGGAAAAAAAAAAGTCACTGCAAAGACACTAGCGTTTTCACAACGTTCTCCCAACAGCCCATGTGCATGAGGGCCCAGGTGCTCATAAAAATAATTCAAATGTTTTAGCGGTATAATGCAATCTAATTCAAGTATTCAGCAAGATGATTTATATATTCAGCAGTATAGTTCCAGTATGAGCTTATATGTTCCACATTTTGTTACTATGAAATTTCTTCTTATTCTATAGTTTATACTATCGAGCCTATAGTTAATACCATTTGCAAAAAACAAAAACAAAAAAAGACCAAAAAAAAAGAAAAGATCACAAGAAAGGGAGCTACTGCAGCAGCAGCAGCAGCAAGCAGGTGGGGGCTGGGAGACAACTCTTCCGTTGGCTTGTCTCTCATTCACCTTCTCCTTCTCCCCTGTTCCCCCCCCTGTTTTTATTGTTTTTCTTAGCTCACTTGATTCTACTTTTTCAGCTCTTTCACCTTCATTTACTTTCATTTACTTTCGCTTTTTATTCGTTTTATTTCAATATGTTCTTTCCCTTTCCCTTTCTTTTGCTCTATTACTTTTCCTTTGCCTTTTCACTTCAAGACAATTGCAATAGAAAAAAAAGCCAAAAAATAAATAAATACGGTACTTATCTTTTGGTTGTTGTTGAAGTTGGGACAAAAAGGGACGCTCACTACAGCTTGTTGCAGTCAGACGCAGGTACAAACTTCCTCTGGCTTACTCCACAAGACAGCTCAGTGAGTGATGAGCAGGGGGGGCGGGGAGGGAAGCTACCTACACCTTCTCATGAGGCCGATCATTCCTCTCAGCTGCAGGGAGAGGGTTCTCAGGATCCTCACGCCGTGCACAGAGCCATTACCAGGCTCCTCCCTCCTCTGGAACTTTTCCCTTGAATGGGACAGAATATGAATGATAACACACAAACTTTTCTTTCACTCGTGGTTAGTGTTTGGCTGAAGCCATTTATTATCAATCAACTGTGTTTACTCTTTTTAAATCATAATCACAACACAAACTACCCAAATGACCCTGATTAAAAGTTTACATACCCCAGTTCTTAATACCGTGTATTGCCCCCATTAACATCAATGACAGCTTGAAGTCTTTTGTGGTATTTGTGGATGAGGCTCTTTATCTTCTCAGATGGTAAAGCTGCCCATTCCTCTTGGCAAAAAGCCTCCGGTTCCTGTAAATTCTTGGGCTGTCTTGCGTGACCTGCACGTTTTGAGATCTCCCCAGAGTGGCTCAATGTTATTGAGGTCAGGAGACTGAGATGGCCACTCCAGAATCTTCACTTTATTCTGCTGTAGCCAATGACAGGTTGACTTGGCCTTTGTGTTCTGGATCATTGTCATGTTGGAATGTCCAAGTATGTCCCATGCGCAGCTTCCTGGCTGATGAGTGCAAATGTTCCTCCAGTATTTTTTGATAACATATTGCATTTGTCTTGCCATCAATTTTGACCAAATTTCCTGTGTCTTTTTGTAGCTCACACATCCCCAAAAAATCAATGATCCACCTCCCATGTTTCACAGTAGGAATGGTGTACCTTTAGGAATGGTGTAGCATCATAGGTTTACTCCTCTCCAAATGTAGCCTTTATGGTTGTGGCCAAAAAGCTCAATTTTGGTCTCATCACTCCAAATGACTTTGTGCCAGAAGGTTTGAGGCTTGTCTCTGTGCTGTTTGGCGTATTGTAAGCGGGATACGTTGTGGCATTTGCATAGTAATGGCTTTCTTCTGGCGACTCGACCATGCAGCCCATCTTTTTTTCAAGTGCCTCCTTATTGTGCATCTTGAAACAGCCACACCACGTTTTCAGTCCTGTATTTCACCTGAAGTTATTTGTGGGTTTTTCTTTGCATCCTGAACAATTTTCCTGGCAGTTGTGGCCTAAATTTTAGTTTAGTCTACCTGACCATGGTTTGGTTTCAACAGAACGCCTCATTTTCCACTTCTTGATTAGAGTTTGAACACTGCTGATTGACTTTCTCAATTCCTTGTATATCTTTTTATATCCCTTTCCTGTTTTATACAGTTAAACTACCTTTTCCTGCAGATCCTTTGACAATTCTTTTGCTTTCCACATGACTCTGAATCCAGAAATGTCAGTGCAGCACTGGATGAAAGATGCAAGGGTCTGTCAGGAGGCCAGAAACTCATTGACCTTTTATACACACACACTAATTACAAGAAAACCGATACCAGGGTATGTGAACTTTTGATCTGAAAAATGGCCAAGAAATCATAAATTTGGCCAGGGTATGTAAACTTATGAGCACAAATGTATATGCCATGAAGCCATGAAAGTTCCACTCAAATAAATAGTAAATCACCCAATTGAATAAATGGATTAAAAAAAAACGGCATAAATGCCCAACAAAATTTAATTTTATATATATATCTCAAAATTTCAAGTCCTGAGCTACTAGCCAGGTCCCAAGGGTTACTCGCCACCAGTTGCCCCGCCCAACCCCTATCCTGCCCCTCCCCTAAACATGCCCTCATAAATTATCTCATGAAATGACACTTAAATGTTTTATGCAGAATTAAGTTATAAAAATAAATATTAACAACAACTTTATCTGCGTCCACCAATGCAGCCTGCCCGTGTCCGCCAGTGGAACCTGCGTGCTCCAGTGCAGTCTGTGTCACTAATGCAGCCTACCTGTGCAGGGGAAGAGAGGAGAGATGCCGCCTGGTTGATTAGAGCGCCAGGGAATATAACCGCTTTCATTTCAATAGCTGTGTGTTCCCCACTGCGCGCCGTCATATACAGCCCCTCTCCCTTGTCCGGGGAACTTTGATAGACAGATCACCTATCCCAGGATTGGACGGGTGATCTGAATATCAAAGTGCCTGGACAAAGAGGAGGGGCTGTATATGACGGCGCGGCGGGGAACACACAGCTATTGAAATGAAAGCTGTTCTGTTCCCTGGCGCTCTAATCAACCAGATGGCGGCTCTCCTCTCTCTTCCCCTACGATCGCTGGGAGAACAACTCCCATACAACCCAGGCTGCCGGCGGTGCTCGCCCCCGCTCCCAAGCAGCCCACACTCGCTAGCCCTCAAAATCCACTCGCAAAATGCAAGCAGGCGAGTGGAATTTTTGAGGGGTGTGTATATATGTACTGCAGACTGCAGTTCCTCTTTAAGTTTTTTGTTCTGTTGTTTGCACCAGAAATGTTACATTTAGCCTGGCTGAAAGCTTGCAAGATACAGGGGCTTTGATAGCTGGCGAAAAGCCATCCATCAATAGCCAATAGTTAGCCAGGCAACAGCCTGTCTAAAACTTGTGGAGGTACTTGGATCTGTTGAACTTCTTCTTATTTAATTATTCCTGTGTTCTATGCAGAGGTATTGCAGGAATACAAGGTTCCGTCTGCATTATCCTATATGTTAAAGTGGTTATAAACCGTATATATATACCCAGTGAAGTGACTGAATTCAGGTGATACACAGAGGTGAGGTTAGGAGAGTGAGAATTTAGTTTTTACTAAATGTAAAATTCAAATGTAAAATATAAATTTCGAAAAATATTAAACAGTACCTTTCTGATAAAAAATACTAAATGTATTTAGAAGATATATATAGATATTGAATTTACTGTGCTTTTCTTTTCATACAGACCATTGGTAATCTCCACTGAAGAGTTTGGTAAATTGTGGCCGACACTGTCCAATGATGTGAAGGAGAAAGTTCAGGTCCCAAATCCCCAAAAGTCTCTTCATGAATTGTTTCATGACTTGCAACACAAATTAAACCTTCATGTTGTACAAGTTATAGGTAGGTCAAATAAGACTATTGATCGTGTCTGTATAAGTTTGAATAGTTTTGCTTGAAACATTAATTCACCTTTATTACTGGTTCTGTCCCCATTCATGTTTGTTTCCATGTTTATATTAAAATCGTGTGATTGTTACCTCTCACATTTCCTCCTCGTTAGGGATGATCTCAGGTATGTTTGGATCCTAGCCCCACATGAGCTAGCCTGCCAGGAAGCTGTCACTGTACTGGGCCAATCGTAAGCGACCCTTTGTATACAGTGCCTTGAAAAAGTATTCATACCCTTTGAAATTTTCCACATTTTGTCATGTTGCAACCAAAAATGTAAATTTTCTTAGGAGTTCATGTGAAAGACCAACACAAAGTGGCACATAATTGTGAAGTAAAAGGAAAATGATAAATGGTTATAAATGTTTTTTACAAATAATCTGAAAAGTGTGCTGTGCATTTGTATTCAGCCCCCTTTACTCTGATGCTCCTAACTAAAATCTAATGGAACCAACTGCCTTCAGAAGTCACCTAATTAGTAAATAGAGTCCACCTATGTGTAATTTAATCTCGGTATAAAAACAGCTGTTCTGTCAAGCCCTCAGAGGTTTGTTAACCTTAGTGAACAAACAGCATCATGAAGGCCATGGAACACCCCAGACAGGTCAGTGATAAAGTTGTGAAGTTTAAAGCAGGGTTAGGTTAAAAAAAAATATCCCAAGCTTTGAACATATCACAGAGCACTGTTCAATTCATCATCCAAAAATGGAAAGAGTATGGCACAACTGAAAACCTACCAAGACATGGCCACCTAAACTGTCAGGCCGGGCAAGGAGAGCATTAATCAGAGAAGCAGCCAAGAGGCCCATGGTAATTCTGGAGGAGTTGCAGAGATCCACAGCTCAAGTGGGAGAATCTGTCCACAGGACAACTATTGTACCCTACAAATCTGGCCTTTATAGAAGAGTGGCAAGAAGAGAGCCATTTTTGAAAGAAAGCCATAAGAAGTACCGTTTGCAGTTTGTGAGAAGCCATGTGGGGGACACAGCAAACATGTGGAAGAAGGTGCTCTGGCAGATGAGGCCAAAATGTAACTTTTTGACCTAAAAGCAAAACTCTATGTGTGGCGGAAAAATAACACTGCACATCACCTTGAACACACCATCCCCACCGTGAAACATGGTGGTGGCAGCACTGTTGTGGGGATGCTTTTCTTCAACAGGAACAGGGAAGCTGGTCAGTGGTGATGGGAAAGGTGGATGGAGCCAAATACAGAGCAATCTTAGAAAAAAACAGTTGGAGTCTGCAAAAGACTTGAGACTGGGGCGAAGGTTCACCTTCCAGCAGGACAATGACCCTAAACATACAACCAGAGCTACAATGAAATGGTTTAGATCAAAGCATATTCGTGTGTTAGAATGGTGGCCCAGTCCAAGTGCAGAACTAAATCCAATTGAGAATCTGTGGCAAGACTTGAAAATTGTTGTTCAGACGCTCTGCATCCAATCTGACAGAGCCTGAGCTATTTTGCACAGAAGAACGGGCAAAAATGTCACTCTCTACATGTGCAAAGCTGGTAGAGACATCCCCAAACAGTCTTGCAACTGTAATTGCAACAAAAGGTGGTTCTACAAAGTATTCACTCAGGAGGGCTGAATACAAACATTTTGAAAGCCATTTATCATTTTCCTTCCACTTCACAATTATGTGCCACTTTGTGTTGGTCTGTCACATAAAATCCTAATAAAATACATTTACGTTTTTAGTTGTAACATGACAAAATGTGGAAAATTTCAAGGGGTATGAATACTCTTTCAAGGCACTGTATGTACAACTGTAGGGCAGGGAATGTCCAGCACAGTGACCTCTTTGCGACACATGGGCGGCGCCGACCCGTGTAGCCCGCCCTGTCAGCAGGGAAGAAGAGAGAAAGCCGCGGGGTTTTCTAAGACCCAGATCCGTGAGGCGGCTATACCAGGGCTCCTACCGGGAGATAGCTGTGCTCCAGGTCAACGGGACTGGGGGAGTGAGGAGGGGGTCCTGTGTAAGTTCACCTTACAGATTTTTCTGTAAAGGGGAACTTACCCTTTAAATGTAACTTGTAATATTATTGAGCCTGATTCCTGTCATAAAATATCTGACCTCTTTAGGGCCTGTGTGTGGTAATGTATGTTCTGACATAAGCTGTGATAATTCATCTTTTGTCTGTCATTTATTATTACTACATTGTATCCTATTTTAATCATGTGCATTGCTTTAAGGTGATGAAGGGATAGTCGCATGCCAGCTGCTGCCCTCCGTCCCATCTCTGCTGCATTGTCACCTCCAGGAAGGAATGCTGCTTCTGTGGATAAGATCATCATCTTCTGCATTATCGGACTGCTTACTTTATCAATGCCAAAAAGCACTTGAGGACCACTAAAACTTGCTGTGCCTCCTCTTTAGGTTTACATGTTTGTATTATATTGTGAACTAAAGCAATGCTGCTAATGGATCGAAGATGTATGACTCTTGTACAGGATTACTTTAGACTTTGAAGAAGCATTGATTTTTATTGACCGATATTACAACAATTTTGTACCTGTAAGTTATTGATAATTGGTATATTGGTTTGCAGTACAATGAATGTAAACAGGTTTTTATTTTTTTATGTTCTTCAGTTGAAAATCTTCATGTCAGATAACTTGAGCTGTGTTAATTATTGGTGTATAAGTTCTCACCAGGGGTATGACATGGATTTTTACCCTCCATAGAATAATAGGCCAGCATTACAGTGTTTAAACTTATTCAATAGTATTGTTCGTACAGTTATGGAAGTGTATGTAAAGCATTAAAGGAGAACTCCAGATGGTTTAAAAACTATAAATAATCGTACCTGGTACATTACTTAAAGTAAACCTGTAAAGAGAGAAAGATGGGCTGCCACTGCTGACCTACTTCTGAACATGGTTGTTCCATAGCAGTAATGCTGTTCTAGCTAAGCCAATAGTCCTTCTCTATATTTGTTCCTTAGCTGTTGTCATCGACTTGGAGTATTAAAGTGATTTTAAAGCGGAGTTCCACCCTAAAGTGGAACTTCCGCTCATCGGATTCCTCCCCCCCTCCGGTGTCACAATTGGCACCTTTCAGGGGGGAGGGGGGTGCAGATACCTGTATAATACAGGTATCTGCACCCACTTCCGGGTACAGCTAGCCGCAGCTAGCCGCAGACTCCCCGCCCACCCCCGTTGTGTTGTGGGAAATACACAGTTCCCACAACACAACGGGGACCAGTGAAGACGCGCAACGCGACTCGCGCATGCGCAGTAGGGAACCGGGCAGTGAAGCGGTAACGCTTCGCTTCCTGATTCCCTCAGTGTGAATGGCGGCGGCAGCACCCGAGGATCGAGGGACGGCTCGGTCTCGGGTGCCGACATCGCTGGACCCCGGGACAGGTAAGTGTCCTTATTTTAAAAGTCAGCAGCTGCAGTATTTGCAGCTGCTGACATCTAATTTTTTTTTTTTTGGTGAAACACCACTTTAAAGCTTCTTTTTTTTTATTAAAAAAAATAAACTTGTTATACTCTGAAACTCACGCAATTTCTTATGGAGTCCCTCAAGGTTCACCCTTGTCACCCATGCTCTTCAACATCTACATCCATCCACTCTTCAAAATCATGACAAAATCGGACCTCTGCTTCCACTCATACGAGGATGACACTCAACTCTACTTTCGCATCACCTGACAAAAAGATCAATATCAGCAGCTAGAAAAATGCCTCACATTGATAGATGACTGGATGACCACGAGCTCCCTCAAACTCAACGGATCCAAAACAGAGCTTCTTCTCCTCCTCCACGCAAACCATAAGACAAAAACTAAGACCCCATTGACACCACCCACCATCCTTGGACAGACCATCTCCATAAGTACCAAAGCCAAAAGTCTCTGAGTCAAAGATGACTGTCGATGTCGATGGATGCACAAATAGGATCGGTAGTCAGCGGATCTCACCATCTCCTCCGCCTACTACACAAACTCATCCCATTCATCCCAGAAGAGGACAAAGCAGCAGTAGTTGGAACTATCATCAATTCCTGAATGGACTACGCAAACTCCCTCTACATAGGACTACCTAAATACCAGATTGCACCCTTACAAGTCATCCAAAACATGGCAGCAAGACTGGTAACGGGAAAAAACCCTGGGAATCCATCTCCCCATCCCTGAGGACCCTACATTGGCTAATCGTAAAGGATCGGATCACATTCAAGACCCTCTGCCTCACCCACAAATGCATACAAGGAAACACTCCTCAATACCTATGCGAGAAAATAAACTGCTACACACCTAACCCAAGTTTTTTAATCAACTAACCAAAACCTCCTCCTCATTCCCAAGTTACGCTCCAACTCAAAGGGAGAACGTAGATTTGCAGTCCAAGGACCACGGCTATGGAACAATCTATCCATTAACATTCGCACGGAAGAAAACCATCGGGCCTTCAGAAAAACACTCAAGACCCACCTCTTCTAAGAAGCAGGACAACACAGGACAGATCAAGCGCCTTGAGGGGATTCAGTTCGCATTTGTTGCACTATACAAATCACTCGCCCACCCTGTGCATAGGTTTTGCACAGAGCAGCCCAGATCCCCCTCTTCTGGGGTCCCCTGCCTGTGCTTCTGACTCCACCCTCCCGCTGAGTGCCTCCATAGCAAGACTCTTGCTGTGGGAGCACTAGTGCATGCTCACCCCCTGCTCCCTCGTCACTGGCTCTGATTGACTGCAGTGGGAGCCAATGGCTACTGCTATATGTGAGCCAATGAGGAGTGAGAGAGCCTTGGCTCTCATGCATATCGCTGGATTGAGATCAGGCTCAGGTATTTACTTTTTTTGGGGGGGGGCCCTGGGGCGAGCTGCATGCAGACTTTAAAAAAAATAAATAACCTTTTGCCTACAACCACTTTAAAGCACAGAGGGTCAGTATGACAACCAAGCAACAAACATTTTCAAAAGGAGAGGCCAGCTTTTAAGCCACATCATGTTTCCATTACAGGTTTTCTAACATTAAACAGCTGGTATTAAAAAAAAATAAAAATTGCTGTAATAGACCTTGCGCTAACAGTTACTTAATCACTTGTCAAATATACACTATGTATATTTCCTCTGTGGGTGAAGAAAGGACTGCTGTTAGAGTAAACAGTAGCTTGCGTAAGGGCTGGGTTGTTGTCTTGAGTCTACACATTCATTTCCACTACAGGTCTAAAACTTTGGGTGGCAATATTTTTTCCCCCCAAGTTTAGCATTATAACATTACATAAAATGGATTGTTCACCTCATTGTACTGTATATGGGGATGGCCAGACTATTCCTGGAGTTCTCCTTTAGCTGTGCTTTATAGCCTAACCTTTCATTAATGAATGTCTTCTTAATGCTTCCTCTACAGAGTCTTCCTTGCCTTTCATCTTATTTATGTGACCTTTGCTCCTCAGTAGACTTTATATTGAAGTTTTTTTAAGGACAAAGCTTGCCTGTAATGAAGTGTGTCCCATGTCCTGCTGGCTGCTGCATACTATAGAAATCTTCTCCACACAGCGGTAATCTTGTACTGCAAGGTTAACGCTGCAAGGGTGAAAGAGTTGCACCTCTCACCCACCTCCTCCATTCATAGAACTTGTACTATTCTTTCCCAGAACAGAGTGTTCACATCAGAGGCTGGTGTCAGGTTTGCACTTAAGGAAAAAAAAAGGGGGTTTACCTTTTCCATTTCTCCAGCCATTATCCACACTGTTGATTTTTGCGGTTTTCTTTAGTTAAGCTAAATCACTCCAGGTGGAGAGCTGCCTGTTGAAATCTTAGCAGCCTTTTTATTTACTTCTTTTTGTGCCTTTTAAATGGAATGTGTACATGAAGATGCTTAATGTGTTTTTACCTTTTATGCCATGTCAGTGCTTAATGACTATCTTATAGGAACACAGCTTTTATTGATTGACATTAGTTCTAATCTTATCATTAATTTAACGAAGGTAGTCATTGACTAACATAATATCTGCCAGTGTCATAACCCACACAACAATTCATGGTTTTAATTTTTATAATAGCAGCTGCATGACAATCACATTGCTATGTAAGATTCCTTCCCTTATTAACTACATTGTAAAAATAAAATAACAATTCTAAATATTCCTTTCCCTTTAGAATTTCTGCAGCACAAAAGCAGTAACCTGTCTTTCTATGAAAGGGGCATCTACAGAAAAGCATAAAAATGCTAAGGGAAGGTTGCTGAACATTTTTGTATAAAAAGGGATAAACTTGCTGGAAAAAAAAAAAATGATCAGGTATAACCAGTCATACTTTTACTACTAATCAGTGGCGGCTGGTACTATAAATTTGTTTGGGGGGGGGCCTACAAACTGAGCCCTCCAGCAGTCACTGCTCCCCTGATACCCGGCGGGTTCCAGGTTAACCGAGACGAGAAGCCCGAAAATGGAAGTTATATAGTAGGTGAGGTTTGAAAAAAGACACAAGTCCATCAAGTCCAACCTATGTGTGTGATTAAAAGTCAGTATTACATTGTATATCCCTGTATGTTGTGGTCGTTCAGGTGCTTTTCTAATAGTTTTATGAAACTATCGATGCCCCCTACTGAGACCACCGCCTGTGGAAGGGAATTCCACATCCTTGCCGCTCTTACAGTAAATAACCCTCTACGCAGTTTAAGGTTAAACCTAATTTCTTCTCATTTTAATGAGTGGCCATGTGTCTTGTTAAACTCCCTTCTGCGAAAAAGTTTTATCCCTATTGTGGGGTCACCAGTACGGGATTTGTAAATTTGAAATCGTATCCCCTCTCAAGCGTCTCTTCTCCAGAGAGAATAAGTTCAGTGTTCACAACCTTTCTTCATAACTAACATCCTCCAGACCCTTTTATTAGCTTTGTTACCCTTCTTTGTACTTGCTCCATTTCCAGTACATGCTTCCTGAGGACTGGTGCCCAGAACTGGACAGCATACCCCAGGTGCGGCCGGACATGAGTCTTGTAGAGTGTGAGAATTATCGCTTTATCCCTGGAGTTAATCCCTCTTTTAATGCATGCCAATATTCTGTTTACTTTGTTAGGCTCAGCAATGGCATGCAATGCCAAGCTGCTGCTATCATCTCCTAGGACCCCCAGGTCCTTTTCCATCCTAGATTCCCCCAGACGTTCTCCCCCCCAGTGTATAGATTGCATTCATATTTTTGCCACCCAAATGCATTCTTTTAAATTTTTCTACATTAAACCTCATTTGCCATGTAGTTGCCCACCCCATTAATTTGTTCAGATCTTCTTGCAAGGTTTCCACATCCTGCAGAGAAGTTATTGCCCTGCTTGGCATAGTGTCGTCTGCAAATACAGAGATTTTACCCCATCCACCAGGTCGTTTATTAATAAATTAAATAGGATTGGTCCCAGCACAGAACCCTGGGGGACCCCATTACCCACCCCTGACCATTCCGAGTATTCCCCATGTATAACCACCCTCTGAACTCGCCCCTGTAGCCAGTTTTAAATCCATGTACTCTATGGTCCATACCAAGGGACCTTATTTTGTACAGTAAATGTTTATGGGGAAGTATGTCAAATGCTTTTGCAAAATCCAGGTACACCACGTCTACGGGCCTTCTTTTATCTAGATGGCAACTCACCTCCTCATAGAAGGTTAATAGATTTGTTTGGCAAGAACGATTCTTCATGAGTCCATGCTGATTACTGCTAATGGTACCATATTCATTTCTAAAATCTTGCATATAGTCCTTGTCATCCCCTCCAAAAGCTTGCATACTATTGATGTTAGGCTAACTGGTCTGTAATTCCCAGGGATGTATTTTTGGCCCTTTTTAAATATTGGTGCTACGTTGGCTTTTCTCCAATCCGCTGGTACCATTCCAATCCGTAGACTGTCAGTAAAAATTAGGAACAATGCTCTGGCAATTACTTGACTGAGTTCCCTAAGTACCCTCGGGTGCAACCCATCTGGTCCCGGTGATTTATTAATGACGCAATGGCGAATATTGATTCGCTAAAATCACAAGTGGGAGGGTTCAGGGTGCAGTCCTCTGTGCCCCGAGGAGATTTTAAAACAAGCCAATTAGAGCCTCAGGCTCTAATCACATGCTTGTGAAAAAAATGATGGACCTAATAGAAACCCATTAGTTCGGCGCCCCGCACACTGCAGTGAGTGCACACACAGAACAATTTATTTTTTAATGATAATATGACTAACATTTTTTAACTTTAAGATGTTAAAAAATGTTAGTCATTATCAATTATTTAAAAATAAATTGTTCTATGATTATGCAAACTAACTTTGGCCACTGCTACTTATAATAAATACAATAACTCTTATCATTGGCAGACCTCACTTCCACCACCTAATGTAGGAACTAAGCCTAGAAAGCTTCTTCCACTGTACAATGGCGTACGTCACAGCTAATATGAGTAGCCACACATAAGACGAGAAATCAGATATCCTTACATATGCCTGGCAGTTATGCAGCTGGCAACACCACCAATAAAAATGAAACCGGAAAATGGAAAATCCTGTTTTGTATTATTTAACCACTTCCGGGACCGCCCACTGTCGTTATACGTTGGCTGTTTGAAGAGGAGTATAGTTGTTATGGCAGCAGCTAGCTGCCATAACCCCGGTATCCTCTTCTTTAGTGAGCGGTCCGGTTTAAGATCAAAGTGGTCTCTGCGGCGGATTCACGGAGATCACTTTTATCGGCGGCGGGAGAGGGGCCCCCCGCCGCGCTTCGGTGCCCTCCGCCACTTACCGGAGCCGTTGGCAGCGGCGGAGGCGATTGGATACTTCTTGTGGCCTGACATGGAGACGAGTGAGGGGAAGATGGCCCCCACCCATCTCCATATCATTGCAGGGCGGAAGCAACGCCAAAATGTCACTTCCGCCCATAGCTCTTAAAGGGCCATTTTTTAAAAAAAATTTTTTAGATTACATTTTTTTTTTTTTAATTGCATTTTAGTGTAAATATGAGATCTGAGGTCTTTTTGACCCCAGATCTCATATTTAGGAAGTCCTGTCATGCTTTTTTTTCTATTACAAGGGATGTTTACATTCCTTGTACTAGGAATAAAAACGACAGCTTTTTTTATTTTATTTTTTTTGAGAAATTGTTTTTTAAACGCGCCCCGTCCTGACGAGCTCGCGTGCAGAAGCGAACGCATACGTGAGTAGTGCCCGCATATGAAAACGGTGTTCAAACCACACATGTGAGGTATCGCCGCGATCGGTCAAGTGAGAGCAATAATTCTAGCCCTAGATCTCCTCTGTAACTCAAAGCATGCAACCTGTACAATTTTTTAAACGTCGCCTATGGAGATTTTTAAGGGTAAAAGTTTGTCGCCATTCCACAAGCGGGCACAATTTTAAAGCGTGACATGTTGGGTATAAATTTACTCGACGCAACATTATCTTTCACAATATAAAAAAATTGGGCTAACTTTACTGTTTTCTTATTTTTTTTAATTCAAAAAATGTATTTTTTCCAAAAAAAGTGCGCAAATACGGTGTGACAAAGTATTAGAACGACTGCCATTTTATTCTCTAGGGTGTTAGAACCCCCAAACATTATACATTTTTTTCTAGCAAAAAAAAAAACAGTTTTTAACTGGTAAACAACAAATCTCAGAAAAAGGCTCGGTCCAAGTGGTTAAAATAATGTACATTATTCATCTGACAGCAGATTTATTGCTACAAATTTTTGTACTGTGCTCATGTATCCTTGCTGGGAGGAGAGTTGCATTCTATATATAAAAAAAAGCAACAAATGATATGGTCTTTAACCACTTACCAACTGGCCCATAGCCAAATGACGGCGGTTGCATAACTCTGGGAGGGTGTACAGTGACATCCTCCCAGAATCCCGCTGGGGCGCGCACCCGAGAACATCCGTGACCTCTGGGTTTGGCGGCCGTTTACCATTTTTCAAATGACGGAGCAATCACATGTAAACAAACCAGCGTCATGACGTTTCTTCCCTCCCCTCTCTGTACCGATCGGTACAGTGTGACCGGAGAGGGGGTGGGATCGGATGGCAGCAGCGCTGTGGGCTGGAACTGTAGTGCCCACAGCACTGCTCTGTGACAATTGCAGTCACATCCAGCCACCCATCCATGCTCTGCCATACTCTGCCATACTCTAATACTCTGCACTACTCTGCACTACTCTGCAATACCCTGCACTACTCTGCGATACTCTGCAATTCCCCGCAATACTCTGCCATACCCAGCCATACTCTGCCATACCCAGCCATACTCTGCATACTCGATGATACCTAGCCATACTCTGCCATACCCAGCCATACTCTGCCATACCCAGTCATGCTCTGCCATACCCAGTCATGCTCGGCGATTCCCTGCCATGCTCGGCCATGCTCAGCTATACTCGGCTGTACTCGGCCTCTGTATGTGGCCAGGCTGTGGAAGTCTCACACATGTGGTATCGTCGTACTCAGGAGGAGTAGGATAATCTATTTTGGGGTGTCATTTTTGGTATGTACATGCTATGTGTTAGAAATATTGTATAAATGGACAACTTTGTGTTAAAAAAAATGTGTTTTAACCACTTCCTGCCCGCCAGCCATCATATGAGGTCCTTGACTTTGTGCGGGGATATCTGAATGATGCCTGCAGCTACAGGCATCATTCAGATATCAGCTTTTTCAGCTGGTGATTCCCTACACCATAAGAACAATCATAGCGGCTGTTCCACTGCTTGATCGTTCTTACGGGAGGCGAGAGGGGACGCCCCCCCTCCCGCCGCCCTCCAGTGCTTCTACCGACTCACCGCTACAATCGAAGCCAGGATCTTTTTTTTTTTGACTTATCTTATTGTCTTATTGACCCCATATCTCACTGTAAAGAGGACCTGTCATGCCATATTTCTATTACAAGGGATGTTTACATTGCTTGTAATAGGAATAAAAGTGATAAAAAAAATTTAATTTCTGGAAAAAAGTGTCAAACTAAAATAAATAAAGTAAAATAAAAACAAAAATTTTTTTTAAAGCGCCTCTGTCCCCGTGTGCTCGCATGCAGAAGTGAACGCATACGTAAGTCCTGCCCACATATGAAAATGGTGTTCAAACCACACATGTGAGGTATTGCTGTGAACGTTAGAGCAAGAGCAATAATTTTGGCCCTAGACCTCCTCTGTAACTCAAAACATGTAACCAGTAAAAATTTTTAAAGCGTCGCCTATGGGGATTTTTAAGTAGCGAAGTTTGGCGCCATTCCACGAGCATGTGCAATTTTGAAGGGTGACATGTTAGGTATCTATTTACTCGGCGTAACTTGATCTTTCACATTATGCAAAAACATTGGGCTAACTTTACTGTTTTTTGTTTGTTTTTTTTAAAGCACAAAACTGTTTTTTCTTTATCGTACATCACGGGACACAGAGCACCATAGTAATGACTATCTGGGTTATATGCTACCTTTTAGGTGATTGGACACTGGCAACCAATAGTAAGAAGGTTCCTCCCATATAACCCCTCCCATACAGGAAGTACCTTTAGTTTTGTGTCAGTGTCTTGAAGGTGATGGTCACGGCTATGGAAGCTCTTCAAATTTCTTCAATAATGTCCCAGTGAGGATGTTATAATCGGATCCATTCGGATAGCATATTATGCTAAAGTGGATGGTACCCGAGCCTTGGTTCAAGAACAAGGTTTTGCCTGTAATGTGTCCTTTATGGCGCTGGACCCTTGTTATATGGTATTCCTGGTCTTTCATTTGCCCAAGGAAACCTAAAGAGCGCCTTACAGGTCCAAGGGTGTGGACCCAAACAATTAAAAAGGGGACCCGGTCCTTGTAGGTCCTCAGTGGCGCTATCCGCGGTGATGGGGGAAGATTGGGCCTGTACAGGCCCTGCAGCGAGGATCGGTGAGTGCTCCCTCTGGAGGCCTAAAAGTAATATTACTGTATTGACATGACATGTTGTTGCCAAATGTTCATACCTTATGTTCCACTGTTAGTCCCATATAGACACACTAGGACGGCTGTCTCCCACACGGGGGTCGCGTGTGCTGGGTGCGCGCGTGCGCGGGAAGCGTGCGTCAGGAGTGCGCCGCGTGCCCGTGCGCCTGTATCCATCTGTGCGCAATTGCATACGCGGATGGCGGTCACTATGTGCATCGCGGCGTGAAGGTATGGCGCTGCGTGTTCCCCACGGGCGTGCGCATGCGCAGTAAGATTCCCAGGCATGCGTGCGTCACGTGACGACGCACGCATATAGAGGGAAGTCAGCGCCTAAGGCTGTTTGTCAGATTAGACTTGTATATGGTGGAACACAGAGGCTACGTGAGTCGGGCATTTGCAACACATAGAAAGTTAAGGCCGTGGTGATTACTGTATGCTGTTTTTCAGCCTTATAGCACAGAGAGAGTATTGTTTTTCCTCTAAATCCCTGTAAGCAATGTCTTCCAGAAAACGAGGCATGGGGAACAGGGCTAGTCCAGGGGTTAAAAAGACTCCTTTAAAAACAGGAGATCAACCTCAGGCTACTGCAGCACCTATCTCCCCCGAAAGACCTGCGGCATTTGGCCTGGCTGAGCCATTGCATTTGTCAGGCGTTGTGGCCACCACCAATATCCCTGCATCAGCTTATGTTACTAAGGATGACTTAACGTCAGCCCTTGCTGGCCTGGAAGGCAAAATAGCGGGTATGATTGCCTCAGTAACACAGGGAGGGAAGAAACTGCATAGATCTCCCTCTCCTGAGCCTGGTCCCAGTGCTGAGTCACTTGAGCACCAGGACTCTCTTAGCCAATTGGGTCCTTGTGATTTGGATCCAGAATGGGTAGAGGATTTTGAGGAGGTGGCCGTAGGGGATAAAGAAGCGGAGGCTGAAGAGTCCTCAGAGGGGGACTCAGGTTCTGAAGAACCATTGTCGGCTTCGTAATCCCAAAAATTGTTTATCCAGTCTTTAGCTGAAATGGTGAGAGCAGGATTTAAGTTAGCCCCTGTACAAGGGCCAGAACTTTCCTGTTCTACATTGGGATCCTTGCGACCTCAGCAAGGTTCCCTGGTGTTTCCTGTGCATCCATTGTTGGAGCAGCTGATTTACGCTGACTGGGACCACCTGGACAGAATATACTTACCTACAAAGAGGTTTTCATTTTTGTACCCTATGGAGGAAAAATTCCAAAAAAGGTGGGATACGCCTTTAGTGGATGCTGCTATTTCTTCGGTAAATAAAAGCTTAACCTGTCCAGTGGATAATGCCCAAGGGTTTAAAGATCCAGCGGAGAAGAAGCTGGAATCCTTACTAAAGGCCTCCTTTGCGGTGGCTGGGTCAGCAGTACAACTGGCTGTTGCGGCTATTGGGATCTGCCAAACCCTGAAGGACCGTTTTTAAAAGACTGGTCAGGAACCTCCCGGTTCAGGAGGAATATTCTGACGAATTGTCAGAACTTCCTTGTGCATTATGTTTTGCAGTAGACGCATTAAAGGACTCAATCCAGCAGATGCCTCGCTTTGCGCTACTCTCAGTGCATATGCGCAGAGTCTTATGGTTAAAGAACTGGTCAGCCAAGATGCCATGTAAAAGGCTGCTCGCGGCTTTTCCCTTTCACGGGAAACGTTTGTTTGGAGAGGATCTGGATAAGTATATTCAAAAAATCTCAAGCGGAAAGAGCTCCTTGCTTCCTGTTAAAAGAAGGAATAAGCAGCCCTCCTTTCCTTTAAAATTCCTAATGCTCCTGGGCCAGCCGCCTCTTCTCCCAAGTAGTATCAACGGTCTCAACCACCTGCCTTTAAGAAACCTCAAGGTCAAAAAAGACCTTGGACTCAGAAGCCGAACAAAGCCAATGCCAAGTCCTCCTTGTGAAGGGGCGCCCCCACTCTTACAGGTGGGGGGCAGACTGCGGCGGTTCGCAGATGCTTGGGCAAGGTTGGTGCAGGACAGGTGGGTCATTTCCACTATAACACAAGGTTACAAAATAGAATTCCAGGATTTTCCCCCAAATCGGTTTCTGATATCAAGAGTCCCATCGGACCCAGAGAAAAAGAAAAGCCTATTCCTAGCCTTAGAACAGCTAAAAAGGCAAGGGGTGATTATTAAGGTTCCACACAAAGAAAGATTCAAGGGGTTTTATTCAAACCTGTTTACCAAATGGGGAGGTAAGGCCCATTCTGGACCTCAAGTCCCTCAATTCCTTTCTAAGGGTCTAAACCTTCCGTATGGTTCGTTCAGTGATCGCATCCTTAAAAAAAGGGGATTTTTTAGCATCCATAGACATCAAGGATGCGTACCTGCATGTGCCGATTTTCGGCCAACATCAAAGATTTCTACGCTTCGCAGTAGAGGGGTGTCATTTCCAGTTTGTAGCACTTCCATTCGGTCTGGCTACGGCCCCTCGAGTCTTCACAAAAGTGTTGGCTCCAGTATTGGCTTCTCTAAGGTCCCAAAAGAGATCGGTGATAGGATTTCTAGAGGACCTTCTGTTAAAGGACCAGTCCTATTCCGCCCTGAAAGAAAATGTTTCAACTACTGTTCATTTTCTGAGAGGCCTAGGCTGGATCCTAAATATGGACAAATCGGCCCTTCATCCAGTTCAAATCCTGACATATCTAGGCCTGATCCTGGATATGACCCAGGAAAGGGTGTTTTTACCCCCCTTAAAGGTCAGCTCAATAGTGGAGCTGGTCAGGAAAGTCAAAAGGGTAGAAAGACCTTCAATTCGATTGTGCATGAGACTGCTGGGCAAGATGGTGTCATTTTTCAGCACAGTTCCTTATGCGCAGTTTCACTCCAGGTTGTTCCAGAAAACTATCCTGGAGGCTTGGAACAAGTCTGTTCTAGCCTTGGATCATCCAATGTTTCTATCCCCAAGGGTAAAACAGGACCTCTTGGTGGTCAAGGACCAGCAACTTAAGGGGCGGGAAGTCCTTTCCGCCGGTAACCTGGAAGGTGGTAACTTCAGACGCCAGTCGTCTCGGCTGGGGAGCGGTATTGGAAGAGGCCTCCGTACAGGGAAAATGGTCCCAAGTAGAGAGAACCTTGCCCATCAATCTGCTGGAAATCCGCGCAGCTCGCTTGGCCCTCCTATTTTGGACGACCAGATTGCGGGGGTTTCCGGTCAGAATCCAGTCCGACAACCCCACAGTTGTGGCATACATCAACCACCAAGGGGGCACCCGGAGCCAGGCAGCCCAAAGGGAAGTGAATCACATATTAACTTGGGCGGAGAGGCACGTGCCGTTTTTGTCGGCAGGTTTTATTCCAGGTGTGGACAATTGGCAGGCAGACCTAAGTCGTCAGCAATTGTTACCGGGGGAGTGGTCCCTTCACCCCGAAGTTTTCCTTTAAATCTGCCAGCATTGGGGGATGCCAGAGGTGGATCTTCTGGCATCCAGGTTGAATGCCAAGGTAGACAGCTTTGTATCCAGGACCAGGGATCCGCTTGCCGTAGGGACGGATGCATTGGTGATTCCCTGGGATCGGTATTCCCTAATTTACGCTTTTCCTCTGATCCAGATGCTGCTGCACCTGTTACGCAGGATACAGGTGGAGCAGAAAACAGTAATTCTGGTGGCCCAGGAGGTCCTGGTACACAGAAATTGTGAGGGTGGCGGTAGGAGACCCATTGTGCCTCCCTTACCGCCCAGACCTGTTGTCACAAGGTCCCATATACCATCCTTCCCTTACGGTCGCTGAATTTGATGGCATGGCTATTGAGACCAGGGTACTGAAAGACCGTAGTATCAGAGGGTCTGTTCTGTCTACTCTGATAAATGCTGGAAAGCCAGTTTCTAGAAGTATTTACCATAGGGTCTGGAAATCATACATTTCCTGGTGCGAGAGGAGAAAATGGCACCCTCGCAAGTATACTATTGGGAGGGTCCTTGCCTTTCTTCAAACGGGAATTGATTTAAATCTATCTCTAGGGACCATTAAGGGACAGATTTCGGCCTTATCAATTTTTTTCCAGAGGCCAATCGCATCTCATTCTCTAGTGCGAGCCTTCGTCAAAGGGGTGATGCACTTAAGACCGCCGGTTAAGCCGCCATTATGCCCCTGGGATTTGAACTTGGTACTATCAGCTCTACAGAGTGAACCCTTTGAACCTATTAGGCATATTCCTTTGATCCTATTAACTAGGAATGTGGTCTTTTTGGTGGCCATAACCTCTGCTAGAAGGGTGTCAGAATTGGCCGCCCTTTCTTGTAAAAAACCCTTTCTGTTTGTTCATCAGGACAAGGTGGTGATGCGACCCCGTCCAGATTTTTTACCTAAAGTGGTCTCCAGTTTTCACTTGAATGAGGATATTATTTTGCCTTCCTTCTTTCCCGACCCTAGGTCCAAGAAGGAAAGATCACTTCACTCACTAGATGTGGTGAGAGCAGTAAAGGTTTACTTGGATATGTCAGCTCCTTTTCGGAAGACTGACTCTCTTCATTCTGCCACAAGGTCTTAAAAAGGGACAGGCAGCAACTAGTTCAACTATTTCTAGGTGGATTCGCCAGGTTATTATCCAGGCTTATGAGTTTAAACACAAGGTTCCACCTCGATATCTCAAAGCTCACTCTACTAGAGGAGTTAGTACATCATGGGCAGTGCGCCAGCAGGTGTCTATGGCTCAGGTTTGCAAAGCGGCCGCTTGGTCATACATTTACCAGGTTTTACCAACTGGATGTTAGGTCTCAAAAGGAGACTGTTTTTGGCCACAGCGTGCTGCAAGCAGCTTTTTACATTTTGGGCCTAAAAGGGCTCTAGGAATAGTATGTTCCCTCCCCTCAAATGCATTGCTTTAGGACATCCCAGATAGTCATTACTATGGTGCTCTGTGTCCCATGATGTACGATAAAGAAAAATGGATTTTTAAAACAGCTTACCTGTAAAATCCTTTTCTTGGAGTTCATCACGGGACACAGAGGTCCCTCCCCTCCTTTTTTATGGGATCTTCATTGCTTGCTACAAAACTAAAGGTACTTCCTGTATAGGAAAGGGTTATATGGGAGGAACCTTCTTACTATTGGTTGCCAGTTTCCAATCACCTAAAGGTAGCATATAACCCAGATAGTCATTACTATGGTGCTCTGTGTCCCGTGATGTACTCCAAGAAAAGGATTTTACAGGCAAGTTGTTTTAAAAATCCATTTTTTTTCCAAAAAAAGCGAGTACGAAAAATTGCTGCGTAAATACCGTTTGAGATAAAAAGTTGCAACGACCGCCATTGTATTCTCTAGGGTCTTTGCTAAAAAAACATATATAATGTTTTGGGGTGCTATTTAATTTTCTAGCAAATAAATGATGATTTTTACATGTAGGAGAGAAATGTCAGAATTGGCCTGGGTGCTCCAGAACGCCCGAAGGTGCTCTCTGCATGTTGTGCCTTTGTATGTGGCCACACTGTGTAAAAGTCTCACACATGTGGTATCGCCATACTCGGGAGTAATAGCAGAATATGTTTTGGGGTGTAATTTGTGGTATGCATATGCTGTGTGTAATAATAACCTGCTAATATGACAATTTTGTGGAAAAAAAAAGAAAAAAAAAATCTTGATTTTGCAAACAATTGTGGGAAAAAATGACAACTTCAAAAAAACTCACCATGCATCTTTCTAAATACCTTGGAATGTCTTCTTTCCAAAAAGGGGGTCATTTGGGGGGTATTTGTACTTTTCTGGCATGTTAGGGTCTCAAGAAATTAGATAGGCCGTCAGTACTTCAGGTGAGATCAATTTTCAGATATTGGCACCATAGCTTTTGGCTTCTCTAACTTTCACAAAGACCAAATAATATACACCAATTTATACTTATTTTTACCAAAGATATGTAGCAGTATAAATTTTAGCCAAATTTTATGAAGAAAAATTACTAATTTGCTAAATTTTATAACACAAACAAAGAAATTCATTTTTTTACAGAATTTTCAGTCTTTTTTCTTTTATAGCGCAAAAAATAAAAAACCCAACGGGGATTAAATACCACCAAAAGAAAGCTCTATTTGTGTGAAAAAAAGGACAAAAAATTCATATGGGTACAGTGTTGTATGACTGAGTAATTGTCATTCAAAATGTGAGAGCACCGAAAGCTGAATATTGGTCTGGTTAGGAAGGGGGTTTAAGTGCCCAGTGGTTAATGGCTTTTAAATGTTTTTCTGTATATTATATCTACTTTTAATCTAAATTAAAAATAGAAATAACAGTTTAATACGTTTTAGACTAAATAACTGTAAAAAGTTTTATCTCAATGGAAACCGCTTTTATTCTGTTCTTAGAAACTATAACTCTACTTGTTTCCAGGAAACATTCACTTTAGTGTGTGGTATTCTCATTAAGCAGTTTGATTAGTGGCGCTCTCGCAGGCACAGTCCAGATAAACGCCTGACATATAGTGGCTCAGTTTATTACTTGCTCCACTTAGTTTTACAACAATTTCCTGACCTGTTTGACTCTGTAGATTTCATGTATTTCTCCCTCTTCACAATTTACATTGGACATTTGCTCTCATTCAACTTATTTTCAGTTTATGTGCCATACTGTTCCAGGACCTTCTCTCCAACACACAGGGTTTGTTTACTAAAGGCAAACCCACTTTGCACTACAAGTGCACTTGGAAGTGCAGTCACTGTAGATCCGAGGGGGACATGCGAGGAAAATAAAAAACAGCATTTTTGCTTGTACATGATTGGATGATAAAATCAGCAGAGCTTCCCCTCATTTCAGATCTTCCCCCTCAGCTTTACAGTGACTGCACTCCCAAGTGCACTTGTAGCGCGGAGTGGATTTGCCTTTAGTAAATCAACCCCACTATCTCTTGATGGCCCAATTTCCACTTGTTCTTTATTTCTTTTCTGCTTGCTATAACATGCATTGCCAGCTTAAAGGATTAGTTCCCCTTTACCAAAAAAACTGCCTATGTAGGTAAGAGATGTCTATAGATAAAAACAAACTGTGCACCTTTGACCAAAGTTGAATAATGATCCTTTCTACAGGCATAGGCCATTTATATACCACCTGAAGCCTGAGGCTAGGACATTGCTAAAGCCTCCTACACACTACTGTTTTTTTTTTTTCATTCAGCCCAGCGGGTTGAACGAAAATAAAAACTGACAGCTCAGGTTGGAGCCTCTGTACTAACAATCCAATGTTAGTACAGCGATCTCCCCCGCTGTGCTATTTTGTTCTAAAAGGGGGGTGGCCCCCCTTCCAGAACACTCCACTCAGTGCTCTCAGCCGTTGGCTGAGCGTGGTGATTGTGAGACGGCACGGGCCGAATGTCGGACGGTTTCTATTGAACTGGCTGTTACTGCCCGACATTCGGCCCCTGTATACTAGGTTTTGGACACTCCCAACTGTTATTGTTCACCCCTGCCTTCAAATACATTTTATATTAGTAATCACTGTCCTCATTCAAGGTAGCCTGAAACGGCTAACCTCCTGCCCTTGTGCCAGGTCAGGGACTCCTGGTAGTGAAGGTTGGATCAAGAAGACAGCACTATAGCCAACACACAAAAAAGGAGAAAAAAACCTCAGTGGTGGCCGTGTCCATTTATCATTCATTACAGGTATCTTTTATGTGTGTATTATTTGGCAATGTATCCTTTATATAATATAGGGGATGGTACAAAGCTTGATGCTTTCCATGTGTGCAAAATTTCTTTTAATTCGCTTTGTGGGGCAGCACAGTGGCTTACTGGTTTGCACTTCCACTTAGCAGCAGTAGGGTCATTGGTTCAAAGCCCAACCACGGTGCTACCCGCACAGAGGTCGTATGTTCTCCCTGTGCCTGTGTGCATTTTCTCCGGGTACTCCGGTTTCCTCTCACACTCCAAAGACATGATGGTAGGTCAATTGGCTCCTGTCTAAATTATGTATGAATGTGAGTTAGGGACCTTAGATTGTAAGCTCCTTGAGGGCAGGGACTGATGTGAATGTACAAAAAAAAAAATTATATATATATGTGCACCTGACATAAATAAATAATAAAAACTGGTGTCTAAAGAAAGGTTCTGCAATCACACTTAAAGGGTAAGTTCACCTTTACAGAAAAATCTGTAAGGTCAACTTACACAGGCCCCCCCCCCCCCAGTCCCGCTGACCTCCCTGGCTGCAATCGCCATGCAGGCGGTATAGCTGCCTCACATACCCAGGCAGGAGGTACGTTTAGGAGCATTCTAATTGGTCAATGCCGACCAATCAGAACCTGTGTAGCCCTTCCTCTCAGCGGGGAAGAAGAGAGAAAGCTGAGAGGATTTCTAAGCCCCAGGGCCATGAGGCAGCTATACCGGGGTTTAGAACGGGCGAGCCCCGGTCGAGCAGGTCAGCGGGACTGGGGGGGGGGGGGGGGGACAAGGTGGGGGTCCTGTGTAACTTCACCTTACAGATTTTACTGTTAAGGTGGACTTACACTTTAAGTTATGGCACCGCCTGTCTGCTATCACCAGGCTAAATGCTGTGCTGCATTGACTTTATAGCGCAAAAATAAACTCTCTTTTACAATGGTAATGACATGTGATGTGCTTTATTTTAAATACTTATAATCTTCTGTCTCTGCAAGAGCTGCTGAAGCTAACTTGTCTAGCCAGTAGGTAGCACTTCTAAAATGGATTAGGAGACGCGGTATATAACACATTCTAATAGGATTGTTTTACAATCTGAAGTAATCTGCAGTGATTAAAAATAAAGAACATTCTCAGTATGATCCCTTGTAGAAAGCTATGAATAAACTTGAAGATTAGAATCATTCTTTGCAATGCCTTAAAGAATTTCGTTTTTTTAATGTATTTTGTTCTCACAAGTTTAATGTGAAGTCCGTGGGTCTATAAACCAAACTTGTACAGTGTCTCCGTGGACATCATAATTGGCTTGTTTTGCAGCATGTTAACCACTTCAGCCTCAGAAGAATTTACCCCCTTCCTGACTAGGCCATTTTTTGCGATACGGCACTGTGTCACTTTAACTGACAATTGCACGATCGTGCAATGTTGTACCTAAACAAAATTTATGTCCTTTTTTTCCCCACAAATAGAGCTTTCTTTTGGTGGTATTTGATCACCTCTGCGGTTTTTATTTTTTGCTCTATAAACAAAAAGAGTGACAATTTTGAAAAAAAAAAACACTATTTTGTACTTCTTGCTATAATAAATATCCCCCAAAAAAACAAAAACATTTCTTCATCAGTTTAGGCTGATATGTATTCTTCTACATAATTGCATTAAGTGTATATTGTTTTGCGCAAAAGTTATAGCGTCTACAAAATAGGGGATAGATTTATGACATTTTTAATAGTTTTTTTTTTCTACTAGTAATGGCGGTGATCTGCGATTTTTATTGGGACTGCAACATTGTGACGAACCATCGGACTCTTTTGATACTTTTTTGGGACCAGTGACATTTATACAGCGATCAGAGCTAAAAATAGCCATTGATTACTGTATAAATGTCACTGGCAGGGAAGGTGTTAACACTAGGGGGCGATCAAGGGGTTAAATGTGTTCTAACTGTGGTGGGGATGGGACTGACTATAGGAGGAGAGAGATCATTGTTCCTACTTAGTAGGAACATAGATCTCTCTCCTCTCGCCTGACAGAACCGGTATTTGTGTGTTTACACACAAAGATCCCGGTTCTCACTCTGTCACGAGCGCCCGGCAGTTATCAGACATGTGCGTCGGCTGCGGGCGCGTGCGCACCTGCTACAGTGTCTTAAAGAGCTGACGTACAGCTACGACGGCTCGCGCAGGGGAGCCATCCTGCCGTGGCTGGTCGGGAAGGGGTTAAATGTATTGTTACAGCCTGGGAAATGCATTTTTCATGGACATCCTCCCTAAGGAAACATGAAAGTAATAATCTGATTATAGCTACCTACCTGAAAGTTGCCTTGTAAAAGCAAAGTGCAGTTGTATCTTAATCATACAGTACAGGACACAGGCTGAGTATTTATAGACCCTGGATTATAAACTGGTACCTTCAGGTGATTGGACCCCTACCCCCATAACCCTCTGTTTTTTGCTAGTGTCCTAATGTGATGGACCTCTTCTCCCTTATAGAAAAATCACTGTTCCCTTTACTTTGGATTTTTCAACTTCTGTTATTGAAGCAATGCATCCAGATCAGTGCAACCTTGGGAACTGTTCCCTACGCTGTGGGGATGGCTGTAATGTTGCTTCAGTTACTGGATCCTGTATGTGTGCAACAAATGTAGTTAGCCACATAGTGCTATACAGGTCCAGGGCAGTGGTTCATCCCTATGGACTCCAGACTTTGAACACAGAGTGCATTTCTGCCAAAACAGGCAAAGCCTGGACCCTATAAGGACCAGCATAGTGAGCAGGTAAGACTTGTTCCAAAATGTCATATGGAATCCACAAGGTCAGTTATTGCCTCTCTGACACAAGGGGAATACTTGCCATCTGCAGATAACCAAGGTGCCTATCTGCATATTCCAATTTATCCACCTCATCAGCGCTTTGCAGTAGGAGACAATCGCCTCCAGTTTGTCATACTGCCATTTGGCCTATCCTGTGCTTCCAGAGTATTCATAAAGGTCCTTACACCTTTTCTGGAACTTAGGGCATCCAGGTCACAGGTTATCTATATAGCCTCCTTCCTTCCACCTATCTGCGAATGTCCACAGGACAATTCATGCAGATATGCTTCAGGTTTTTGGTTGGTTGATCAACTTCAAAAAAATCCACTCTTCAACTTTTTGTTTCTCTTTACCTGGAATACTTTGAGTCTGATCCTAGACACATCCCAAGCAAATGTCTTCCTTCCAGAGAAGAAACTGCTTTCTTTAAGAGCCCACGCTTCTGGTTCTCATGGTGGCCTCCTGCCAGGTTGTTCCATTTGTTTAATTTCATTTGAGACCTCTCCAAAATATCATCTTGTGCGCATGGAACAAGCAGGCTCCTTCTCTCAACCTACCCAAGCTCCCCATCAACATCCTGGAGCTCAGAGCAGTTTGAAGGGCTCTGCAACACCTGGACCCTTACTACTCCCCCCCCCCCCCCCAGCTGCAAGGACACTTAATCAGGATGCAATCAGACAATGCCACATTTGTGGCCTACATCAGCCATTAAAGGGCCACCAGGAGTCATGCAGCCTTGAAGAAAGCTAACCAGATCATTTCTTGGATGGAGAAATACTGTCCAGCAATTTCTGCTGGCCACAGTCCTGGAGTGAACAACTGGAAGGTGGATTACTTTAGCCTTCACTGCCTGAACCAAGAGGAATGGGTCCTTCACCCTGTCATCTTCAACCTTACATGTCAGACATGGGGGAGGGAACCTGGGCAGGGATATCTTGACCTTGAGATTCAAAAACAAGTTACTTCTGTTTGTGACCAAGGACCTACTAACTGCCAAGAGAAGAAACTGGCGATTCTTACTGCACCAAACTGGCCCAGAAGAACCTGGTACACAGACATACTCAAACTATTTGTAAAATATCCCTAGCCTCTTGGGAAGAGGCCAGACTTGTTGTCTCAGGGCACTTTATTCCATCCTGCTTCTTACTGGCTTAACAGCATGAATGTTGAAGCCCAGGTCTTGAGGGACAGAGGGGTCTCTGAGCCTGTCATTTCTACTTTGCTAAAAGCAATTTTGAGAAATATCTATCATACCTGGACATCCTTTTGTGCCTGGTGTGAACACAGACATATCAGTTCCAGACTATACTCTGTGCCTCTCATTCTGGTCTTTCTACAATCAGGACTTGACCAGAACTTGGCCTTTAGAACTCTGAATAGACAGTTTTTGGCTTTGTCCATTCTTTTTCAAAAGTCTCTGGCCTCCATCTTACTTGTCAAAACCTTTATTCAAGGTGTATCTGCCCCCTCTGGCAGCTCCCTGTGCTTACTTGTGACCTTAATCTGGTTCTCTCTGCCCTGCAGAAACCACAATTTGAACCTGTCAAGGCAATCTCCTAGATCAGGGATATGCAATTAGTGGACCTCCAGCTGTTGTAAAACTACAAGTCCCATCATGCCTCTGTCTCTGGTTGTCATGGTCGTGGCTGTCAGAGTCTTGCTATGCCTCATGGGACTTGTAGTTCTGCAACAGATGGAGGTCCGCTATTTGCATATCCCTGTCCTAGATGATCCCTTGGGCGAAGTGGCCTTCTTGGTTGCTATCATGTCTGTCAGGCGTGTCTCTGAGTTAGCGTCTCTCTCTTCAAAGGAGCCATTCTACATTCTTCACAAAGGCAAGGTAGTCTTATGCCCAATACCATCTTTTCCTAAAGTGATATAAATCCTCCACCTCATGGAAGACATAGTCCTGCCATCTTTTGCCCTGCTACAAAGCACCCAAAGGCAATTTCTCTTCACTACCTAAATGTAGTCAGAGCTTTCAGAATCTACCTCAAAACAACAGCTTCTATCAGGAAGATGAACTACCTATTCATCTTACCCTCAGGACCTCACAAGGGGCATCCTACTTCCAAGTCCAATAATAAATTAAAAACATTCCTGCGCAACCACTGTGAAAATAAACCAATATTTTCTGAACCTACTATATGTATATATGCTGCTGCCAAAATCTGATTCACACACTGCCAATATTTTAACCAAATGATTCAGTGCTGCATATAATACTCCTCAAAGTGCATCATACATCAAAAAAAATAAGAAAACTTAATTTAATAAATGATAAAGTTCTGAAAAATGTCCCGTATGAAAAAAAATCAGTCCAAATGTTTCTGATTCTGTGATGCGCACTTTATTTTCTGTGTAAAACAAAACGTGATGCACACACTGCCAGCACTAGCAGCTCACCTCATATATTGACCCCAAAAAAGTTCAAATTGTGCCTGTCCCTTTTTAAGGGAAAAAATTTCCACTCCTCAGAATAAACTTGGGATCTCTCCACAATTCCCTTGGACAATGTATGTAAATCTCACAAATTCCAAAGACCGTGTTCAAGGACAAGAAATTTTTAAAAACCATCATAGTGCTTGCCATAAAATCAAGGATTTAATAATAACCAAGATGAAAATGCACTCACGTAAATGCACAATACTGGTGCACTTCAAATATACAACATTCCATTATATACCACTGGAGACAATCCTCAGTGGGGCTGCAGGCTCTAGTGAAGGCAGAAACAGATCTTTTAAAACTGTCCCCCTTAAGAGCTGGAGTATGCGCACTATTACCATTGGCACTCGACAATGTGATCTTCCGTCCTGCTTCCTGTAACCTTGTTGTGTGACACCAGCTCCGCCCCTTATGCGTTATGCCACAAATACGTGGCTTCTCCAGAGGGATCCCATGTCCAGCCCCCATTGTCCAATCACCTGAAACAATGAGCCTATATCCATGTGTCTGGCCCCCTCATCTACATGCAGGGTGCTGGACGCATGGATTCCAATCAGGGTTGTTTTTTTTTTTTTTTTGAAGCACGTGATTAGAGCCAGAGGGTCTAATAGGCTTCAAAAAAGGTGGGCTCGGGGAGCAGAACACAATATTCGCTATTGTCACACTGATTATCCTCCTGGCCATCAGGAAGCGGGTCATGAGAACTGTCACCCCATTGGCCGAAAGGCGATGAGATCGGATTGGCCGCCAGGAGGAGGAGGATGAAGGAGTTGCAGGAGAACCAAAAAAGCATCCGCCCACAGCCCGGAGAGAAGCCACCGCAGCCCGAGATGGGGTAAGTGCAGGGCCTCGACTTACCAGCTACCACTGCTGGGGTCTATGAACAGTCAGGCTGTGTCCAGTACTGTACTCCAAGATTTAGAATTTACAGGTAATTCAAATTTCCTCTTTTTCCATCTAGGCATATAGCACTAAGTTACAATTAAATTATTTAGTTAACCAAGAAAGACATATGAATTCTGATTGAACCATGGAGACCAAGATCCATAGACAAGATAAGATAAACCATGAGCCAGTGTGCATAGGCTTCTGAGAGTTAATTTAAACCCAAGGACCTGCAATGTGAATATATTGCAGATTACCAGTCCTTAGATGTGATGGGCCCAAGGACCTACAATGTGACTATATTGCAGATTACCAGTCCTTAGATGTGATGGATGCATTTGTTTTATTCTCATTATTTTTGCATGTACTGAAAATACCTGTTGATCTTTCCAGATATCTAGCATCCTTGAAATTTCTGATCTGCTTTACTGATACCTCAACAATATAAACAACCTTTACAAAAGCAACTACCTTAAAGCAACTACCTTAAAATTTAAACTGGGGTATTTATTCTCTGGCTATTTCTCTAGATAAGGGGTGTCAAACTCAATTTCATCACGGGTCGCATCACCCCAGTTGTATCTAGGTTGCTGTAGGTACAGAGTGTAGGGTTCAGGAGTGTGTTATCTACAGAGTGTAGGGTTTAATCTGCTACATACAGAGTTCAGAATGCACTATGTACAGAGTGCAGGGTCTACAACCCCACCTCAAAGCTTCGCATCTCTCTCTCCTATGTGATCCAGCTCTAATACAGGACTTGACAAACTGGCTTTGAATTCAGGAGCCAACTAAAAAAGTTAGGAGCCAGTTTGGCGATATGTAACGTGTATCGCAATTGATGTTTGAGTGGCCTGAAATTGTTGTTTTTTCTTGTTTTTTTGGGGGGGGGGGGGGGGGTGTTATGTGCTTGGCTGTAACTATAAGGTTATACAATTAAAAGAATATTTTTTTTTTTCCTTACTTTTTTTCTCACATAGGAGACAAAAATAATGCTTCTAGCTGAAAAGTGAACAGTTAAATGTAGAAAATAACTATATGTCTGGCGCCGGGAACTGCATGTCCTGGGTGTTGGGTGATACAAATTGTGCATCCCTGCAATAGTAAATGGGATGATAAAAGCCCAGGCGCCAGGACGCAATTTCTAGTCACCATGGCAATCTGGCGCCTGAGATTTGTTGAGCCCTGCTCTAATATCACCCTGTGTAGGCAGCGCACCTTGCAGGGGGATAGCTCTCTCTCTCTCTGGATATCTGTCCCCGCCATGAGTGTGTGTAGGGATCTGTTAGATCCAGGTGCCACTGAGCAAATCTGTCCCTTGTAAACACAGAAGGCTTCTGTGTTTACAAGTGACAGCGGGAACCAGAAGGTAAGAGCCGGAGGTGGCGGAATGGGGTTGCAATACTGGATGGGAGGGCCACATGACAGGGCCTGGCGGGCCCAATGGACTTGTGTTTGACATATGTGCTCTAGATTATATCCAAATCTCTGGGACAGATTAAGTAAATTGATAAATAATAGAATTGCTACTTTTTAGGTAAATTGTTAAGTGGTCTGTTCACATTTACTATCCTTTAGTTAGAGCAGATGCTACAATTGCTTCATTGCATAATAACATAGGTCATTTCAGTAATGTAGATTTCTCTGTGCTGTACAATGATACCTTGTGGGCTATAAATATTAGAACAGATTTTTACAGAAGAAAATATTGTGCTTGTTCCATTGGATGATTAAAGAGCAGCCAGTTTTCCGTTTACTGAAATCGGGTTACTCAAAAATGAATTCCAATTCATGAGTCAATCTTCTTTGGATCGATGATAAGCCTGATTGTGACATCCTGCTTACCTCTCTCCATATGCAGCTCACTAGAACCGCATTCTATTTTACATCTATGAAGACTGAAGGAAAAAAACTCAAGTGCATCCAATTTTGTGCCAATGTTGTGTCACCATAACACAACACATGCTTAGATAAATTATCCTGGGCCTTATTTATCAAGGCATTTGAGTAAAGGCCTGCTTTAGTTGGTGGTAATGAGGAAACTTCCCACCCCCATAAAAATAAGTCCATATGACTTTTTCTTAATTTTTAACAGTTTTCATCCTGCCTCTGAAAATGGTGCTGCAGGGGTCCAGGCAATACAATGTGTTCATCACCACCCAGTCACACTGTGCATGCGCCATATGACATTACATACATCTTTTGAAATAAAAAAAAAACAAGCCCTGCTCCCGAGATCACAGGGGTAAGACATGCATTTCAATATAAATTTTAGGAAAAGGGGGGAAAAGGTCCACTTTAAAGTCTAAGTTCACCTTTACAGAAAATCTGTAAAATGACCTTACATTGGATCCCCCTCCCCACCCCCAGTCCAGCTGTACCAGAGTCCCGTGATCCTTCGCTGTCAGATGCTGCTTCACCAGTCTGAGGATTTGAAATCTCCGTGGCTTGCTCTCCTCGCAGCTCTGACAGGATGGCCTAGACAGTTTCTGATTGGTCAACGCTGTCTATGTAATGGTGCTGACCAATTAGAATGCCTCTTGTCCATACACGCCGAGAGGTACGGAGAGGAGTTTAAGCTGTGGGGGTTTCAAATCCCCAGACTGGTGAAGTGGCTTGTCGATGTCTGACAGCGGGTTATTGCGGGACTCTGGTACAGCCGGAGCAGTGGGATAGTGGGATGGAGAGGGGCTCCATTGTAATGTCACCTTACAGATTTTCTGTAAAGGCAAACTTACACTTTAAGCAGCCAGTCCTTATTTGCAATATTGCTGATCTCATAATTTCAGTGCATTCCGAGTCACTGATCCACAATAAGTACATAGACAGTGAAGTCAGAACACCTGACATTTATGCTTGTCCTATAGGTCGGTAGCCAGGAGGTGTTAGATTAGCAGAAGTCACAAAACTGGCATAGCAAAAGGAGTTTCTTTTATTTATAATCAGTATTTCATATGGCTAATATCTGTCTCACTTTGCCTATAAAAAAATGTCAAAGATCTACTTGATGGACCTGTGACTATTTTAGGATCGGTTCAGGCTAGGTTCACACATGCGTGGTGGGAATTGAAGCTTCGTTTTCACAGATAATTGACAATGTAGTTGTATAGTGTTTCAGGTCAGTTTTTGATTAGGATCAGGTCAGGTTTGCATCAGTATCAGGTCAGGATTTTATCCTGTTCAAAACTGAATGACGTGTGTGATTCAGAAGCATTCCCATAGAAGTCAATGGGCTTGAATGCACACCTGAGCCTGACCGCACTGCTCATAAAATTGCCAGGACTCTTTAAATTTGCACTGAATCTGCACTCCGGCTGCACCGGCCATATGTGAACAGGCACAATAGAAAGCAATGTTCTTTCACGTCATGCAAATTGGATGTGGTTCAAGACGCATCCAATTCTCATGTGTGTGAACTTCGCCTTACATAAATGACTTAAAGCTGAACTCTGTACATAGTTAGGTTGAAAAAAGTCCATCTAGTTCAACCAAAAAAAGAAAAACCACAATCCCATATACACAATCCTTCACCCACAGTTAATCCAAAGGAAGGCGAAAAACCCCAGCAAAGCATGATCCAATTTGCTACAGCAGAGGAAGAAATTCCTTCCTGATCCCAGAGAAGCAATTCGATTTTCCCTTGATCAACGTTACCTATAAATGTTAGTACCCATTTAGGTTATGTACATTTAGGAAAGAATCCAGGCCTGTTTTAAAGCAATCGACTGAGCTTGCTAGAACCAGCTCTGGAGGGAGTCTATTCCACGTTTTCACAGCTCTTACTGTGAAGAAACCTTTCCGTATTTGGAGATGAAATCTTTTTTTCCTTTAGACGTAAAGAGTACCCCCTTGTCCTCTGTGATGACCTTAACATGAATAACTCAACACCAAGTTCACTATATGGACCACTTATATATTTGTACATGTTGATCATATCCCCCCTTAATCTCCTCTTCTCGAGTGAAAAGATTCAGTTCCTCTAATCTTTCTTAATAGCTGATCTCCTCCATGCCTCTTATCAGTTTGGTTGCCCTTCTCTGCACTTTCTCCAGTTCCCCGATACCCTTTTTGTGAACTGGTGCCCAAAACTGAACTGCATATTCCAGATGAGGTCTTACTAATGATTTGTACAGGGGCAAAAATAGGCTTTTTTATTACAGTTTACCTGTAAAATCCTTTTCTTGGAGTACATCATGGGACACAGAGCCTTAAGTAATTACTTAATGGGTTATAGGCCACCTTCAGGTGTTGACACTGGTTATACTCAATCAAGGAAGTTCACTCCCTATATAACCCCTCCTCCTTCCAGGAGCACATCAGTTTTTGTAGCAAAGCAATATACTTAATCCCAAAAGAGGGGCGGGACCTCTGTGTCCCATGATGTACTCCAAGAAAAGGATTTTACAGGTAAGCTGTAATAAAAATCCTATTTTATCATACATCATGGGACACAGAGCCTTAAGGAATTACTTAATGGGATGTCCCATAACAATGCTACTTGAGGGGAGGGAGAGACAACCAACCTGCAGGGTAACCACAGACTTGAGGATTTATACTGCTGCCGAAGGTGATATCCACCTAATAAAATCTTGTGAATGTATGCACTGAAGACCAAGTTGCGGCCTTACAGATCTGAGCCATGGAGGCCTGGTGACGCACTGCCCAAGAAGCACTAACCGACCTGATAGAGTGCGCCTTAACTTGAAATGGGGGCATTTTTACCCCTCAAATTATAAGTTTGAATTATCACTTGCCGAATCCACTTAGCGACAGTGGATTTTGACGCTGCCTGTCCTTTCTTAGGACCCTCTGGCAGAATAAATAAGACATCAGTTTTACGAATCTGAGCAGTTGCCTTAAAATAGATTTTCACTGCTCTCACCACATTAAGACAATGTAGTGACTCTTCTTCCCTGGAACATGGTTTTGGAAAAAAGGTTGGCAGGACAATATCTTGGTTCAGGTGAAACCTGAAACCACTTTTGATAAAAAAGTCTGGACGTGGGTGTAACACCACTCTGTCCCCATGACAAATCAAATATGGCTCTTTACAAGAAAGAGCAGCCAATTCCGAAAACCCTCCTTGCTGAGGATATAGCAGCCAAAAATACCAACTTCCTTGTCAGAAGGACTAGGGGAATATGTTTTATTGGTTCAAATGGCTGTTTTTTGTAACACAGACAAAAAACGAAGTTCAAGTCCCAAGGGTTCAAGGGAGGTTTGACGGGCGGAATAAGCCACGTCACCCCTTGTATAAAACCCCGGACTAAAGAATGAGTAGCAAGTGGTCTTTTGAAATAATTAGAGACTGTAAGGTAGGATGGAATATCGGTCCCTGTGAGAGCAGATCTGGCCGTAGTGGGAGGGACCATGGGCCCTCCACTGCCATCTTCACGATTTGTGATGCATACCATGACCTTCTGTGCCATGCTGGTGCCACCAGAATTACCGGCTTTCTTTCCAGCTTGATCCTGCAAGAAGTCGAGGCAGCAACTGAATAGGGGAGAATGCATAGATCAGTGAGAACTGATCCCATGGGGTCACCAACGCATCCATTGCGCATGCGAATGTATCCCTTGTTCTGGCCACAAAGTTGACTAACTTCATGTTGAACCTGGACGCTAGAAGATCTACGTCCGGAGTCCCCCATCTTTGGCAAACATGTTGGGGTGAAGAGACAATCCCGCTGGGAATAACTGCTGGCGACTCAAGTAGTCCACCTGCCAATTCTCTACTCCCGGAATGAAGACTGTCGATAGGCACGGGACATTCCTTTCTGACCAAGTTAGAATATGGTTCACCTCTCTGCGCTGAGAGACTTTCGGTGCCCCCTTGGTGATTGATATAGGCCCCAGCTGTGGCATTATCAGTTTGAAAGTCCAGGTCTTTAGAGCCAGTTGTACTGCCCAAATCTCTAGGATATTGATGGACAAGGTTCTTCTCAGTTCTTGACCACTGTCCCCGGACAGTTGTCTTTTCTAGTACTGCTCCCCAGCCTGAAAGGCTGGCATCCGTCGTTAATACTTTCCGGATGACTGGTCTGAAGGATCTTCCTTTCAGCAGATTCTGGGTTAGTAACCAAGTGAGGCTTTGGGACACTCTTGGGGACAGCTGCATTGGCAAGTCTAAAGCTTGAATTGTTTTATTCCAAGCAGACAGAATAGATACTGTTTTGCAACAGTCTTAAATGAAACTGGGCATAGCGAACTGCTTCGAATGAAGCCACCATGGTTCCTAGCAACCTCTTGCAAAGGCGATGGAGCGATCGCCATTTGTCCTGACCATCCGCACCAAAGTCTCTTATGGACTTGATCTTTGCCTGAGACAAGAACACCTTTTCCTGGGCTGTGTCTATGATCAGACCCAAGTACTCCACCTTTTTTAGCGGTATTAAGAAAGATATCTCTAGGTTGAGAATCCAACCCAACTCTTCAGATAGCTGGTTGTAGTGCGTATGCTTTGCTCCAAATGAGCCACCGAATGATCTATTAGTAATAGATTGTCTAGGTACACTATGACTGTTATGCCCTGTGCCCTTAACCTGGCTAGAGGTGGGGCCAGCACTTTGGTGAACACCCGGGGTGCTGTGGCTAGCCCGAGGAGCAGGGCTACAAACTGGAAATGCTGCTGTTCTAGCTCAAACCGCAGAAACTTTTGATGAGCGGGAAATATAGGGACATGCTGATATGCATCCCTGATGTCGATTGATGCCAGAAGTTCTCCTCCTAGAAGGATAGAAACTACTGACCTGATCGTGTCCATGCGAAAGGAGCGGATCTTCAGGAACTGATTTAGATTTCTTAGATCTAGAATGGGTCTGACATCTCCATTTGGTTTCGGTACCATAAAAAAGTTTGAATAAAACTCCAAACCTTGCTCTTTTGTGAGGATCTGTATGATCACCCCTTGAGATATTAATCGGTCTAGTGCCTGAAACAGAGATTGTCTTTTCTCTGGATCTTTGGAAAGTCCCGAAATTCCAGCATGTACCCCAGCATTACTGTGGAGATGACCCATGTGTCCTGAATTTCTTCTTTTCAGACTTTTGAAAACTGTAGAAGTCTTCCCCCCACCTTAATGAGGGGGGTTGCTTCTTCATAATGAGGCTTTAGGATTCTGGCTTGCAGGTTTCCGACCCCAGGACTTCTTTTGAGCCTGGGTCTGACTCTGAGATCTTCCTCTAGAGTGTGCCGTCGCCCCTGACTGGAGGCGGAAGCCCCTGGCGTAGGGGAAAGAGCCCGTTTAAATGAAGGGCGTTTATATTTTCTTTTGACTGGAAAAAGAGTACTTTTCCCACTAGAAATTGTTTGGATATATTTGTCCAAGTTTTCTCCAAATAGTCGCTCCCCATGAAAAGGGAGCCCAATTAAGAGGTCTTTACATGGTGCTTCAACTGACCAAATTCTACACATATGCACAAGCATAAGCGTAAGGCAGGACGCCTGGTGAATAGAATCTTTAATAGCATCTATGGCAAAGCATAATGCTTTTGGTAGTTCAGCCAAATCCCGAGCTTGTTGTACATTAAGCTCTCTAAAGGCCTGTTTAAGGCCTGATTCGCACCTATGCATTTTTAGTGCTTTTTGCATTTTGCAGATTTGCACCACAGTCCATTTAACATGGTTTCCTATGGAACAAGTTCTGTACTGCAAATCTGCAAAATGCAAAAATCACTAAAAATGCATAGGTGGGAATCAAGCTTAAATTGGTCCTTTAGGGATTGACAGAAGCTTATTGCAGCGACTGGAGACTGAGTAATGGCACCTGCCATGAAAAAAGTAGATCTTAACAGGAATTCCAACTCCTTAGCTGTTGGATCCTCAAGCATCTGTGCATTGTCTACTGGACAAGTTAGGCCTTTTATTCACATTGGAAATCGCAGCGTCAACTGCTGGTATTTTTCATCTTTTGGTGAATTTCTCCTCCAGGGCATAGAGAATTGCAAATTTCTTAGGAGGGAGAAAATGCTTATCCGGGTGATCCCATTCAGCAAAAATAAGCTGTTCTAGTAATGCATGTGCAGGAAACGCATGCAAAGGTTGAGAGGGTTTTAACCACTTACGGACCGCCCGCCGCAGTTTTATGTCGGCTGTTTGAAGGAGGATATCGTTGTTATGGCTGCAGCTAGTTGCCATAACCCCGGTATCCTCTTCTTCAGCGGGCGGTCCGCTACAAATTAAAAGTGGTCCCTGCGGCGGATTCGCCATGAGATCACTTTTATCAGTGGCGGGAGAGGGGCCCCCTCTTTCGCCATGATCCGGTGCCCTCCGCCGCTTACTGGAGCCGTCGGCAGCGGTGGAGGCGATCGCGTCTTGTCACTTGCTGTGCATGGAGACGAGGGAGGGGAAGATGGCCCCAACCCAGCTGGTTGTATAAAGAAGTCTATATACTGCCCCATTCTGGATGTTAGGGAATCAATCCCATTAACTATTGGTCTTCCTGGTGGATTCTCTTTGCATTTGTGAATTTTAGAAACTGTATAGATGATCGGGATTCTGCAAGCTTCTGGTATTAGGTATTTTGATTCTTCCGGGTTAAGGGTGTCTTTTTTGACTCCCAAGTTTACTAAAATCTCCAACTCTTTCTTATATTTTGTGGTTGGATTCCCAAGTAGTTTAATGTAAGTGTTTTCATCATGTAGTTGTCTATTTAACTCATTTAGGTATTGTTCTTTGGATTGCAATACTATTGCACCTCCCTTATCTGCTGGGCGAATTATGTCATTCCTCTCAGTCAGTAGTTTTATACCCTTTTTTATATGTATGGGGTAGGGCTTGGAAAAAAATCGATTTAAATCTTGAATGGAGTTGAGAGGTCAAATCGATTCAAAATTTAAGCAAATCGATTTTTTTAGATTTTTTTTTTTCACCGCGCCGATCCGGAGGCGCTGCGGGCATGAGTTTTTAGGCGAGGCCGCGGCTTCGGCCTAGTCCGCGGCTACGGCCGGACGCCGTGGACTAAGCCGAAGCCGCGGCCTCGCCTAAAAACTCATGCCCGCAGCGCCTCCGGACCGGCGCTGTTTCCAAAAAAAAAAACTCGATTCGAATCGTGAATCGAGTTTTTTTTAAGAGAATAGAAGATTTTTTTTTTTAAGAAAATCTCCCAGCCCTAGTATGGGGTCTGAGGCCTTCTAAGTTTTAGCGATTCCAAATCTTGTAAAACCAGATTTTTTTATTAGGTACTTGTGGGTTATATACTGAAGTATTGCATAACGTACTGTGTACTGGTGTCTGGGAGGTATCTGTTATATTTTGTGGTTTCCAAGGATTATTTATCATATTTTATTTTTTTATGTTAATCTTTCTTATATACTTTTGTATTCCTATATACGTGTTGAATTTATTGAGGTTTTTTACAGGTGCATGTTTAAGGCCCTTATCCAATACTGCTAGTTCTTCTGTCGTAATAGGTATTCCACTCAGATTAACCACATTTTCTCCAACTACTCTTTTTCGTTTGGAATCTCTTTCCTGCTCTATGTCCTCTCTTCGTTCTGGGGTGCTTCTTGTTCGATCTTCTTGGGGTCTTCTCCTGGGTGAGTGGTTTGTGTCTTGTAGTGGTCTCCGAGGAGAGTGATCTCTCCTCTCTCTGTCTAAAAAAGGCCGTTGTGTAATATAATCTTGTTGGTTGGAGTAATATTGTTGGTTGTCATAATATTGGTCACGATAATCCCTAATGGGGTCAAATCTGTTATAGGTAGGTATAGGTGCTCTTCTATATCCTCCATAATACTCTTATTGATAAGGAGGTGCTCTGTTATCCCTTTGATTTCTTTCATTTTGTTGCCAATTTTTATAAGTGTTTTTAAAAGGTTTCTTAAAAAGTTTCTTCCCCGTTTTTTTTTGGAGTGTGTTGTCCATATCCATAGGTATTTCTTTGATCATAATGTGCCCTCAGTGTTCCTGTATATGTATCTCGGTCATTCCGTCTTGGTGGATTATGATCATTTACATTCCGTCGGTCTCCATATGATCTAGGTGTTTCCATGCGTCCATCTCTGTCATCCCATCTTGGTGGGTTATGTACATTAGGTACAGTAGGATCTTGGATTCTAACTTCTCTTTCCAGTGTTGAATATGTAGATACAGGTTGTGCTTGTTCTATTTTGCTTTGCCATTTAAACACTTGATCTGTCTTGTAATCTGTCATATCCCGTTGATATTTTTTCATTTTCCGATTTAGGACTTCTAGGTCCTTGGCGATAAGATCTTTATTAAGTTGTGTCGCCAATTTTTTTTAACTCTGTGGACTCTTTGTAAGGTTCTAGTTTTTGTTTGATTTCTTCTATCTGTTGTTCTATTAGTTTGGTCTTTTTTAATTTCCTTTGTAGTAAAAATGTAATACCTTCTATGCTTTTGCTGTTAAAGAATTCAAACCATTCTTCCATAGACTCCCTGTCTACCAAACCATCATTAGGTGGTAATTCCTCCTGTAATCTTCTGGGGACAATATTTTCCTTTATATACCTTTCGAAGGTATTGGTGTCTCACCAAAGATTAATTTTTTTCTCCATATGGTGTCCTAGCTTCCTAGTCATACTTTCCAAATCTGTATTGTATGCTTTATTGTGTATATTAAACACCTCATCTAAATTAACTTTTCTATTTTCTATGAATGTAAACACATTCATGATAGCAGCAAAGGGAAAATTGTGAGTACTAAAATGCAGTGATTAAGTGTCCTTTGCGCTATCAGTATTGAATAATAAAAAGTGAAAAAATAGTGTTAAATAATTGCAGCAAAATCTAAGTGTTCACACCAACACAAATGTAATAATACTAGAAAAGAAAGTGATTTTGCGCAATAATCAAGTGTTGAGGGAAAAATCCTCTAGATGCAGTGCAATAAAAAAAAAATCAATGAATTAAGATAAAGTGTAGTAAGTAGTATGTGAATAATCACTACAAGGAAATAATAAAAATATCACATAAATAGTAAATACGTGATCACATAATATAAATAAGCATACTTAATGTGAAGAAATGGTCCACTAATAAATAGTGTGGTGGTGAAACAACAGTGAAGAAGTAAATATTGGAATCAATAAATTTCATTAATGTGAAATCCAAGTAAATAAACAGAAAAAAATGCAATAAAATATGTAGTCCATATAATGAAGTAAATAATTCATAAAAGTCTCTAATATGAAGGATCGTGGATGATTAAAGATGATCTAGTGGGTGACTGGTTAATAGTGTGATTCAGTTAAATAACCCATAAGAATTCCATATAGTGACTCCTGAATATGGTCTCACAGAACTCTCACCTTCAAGCTGGTAAATAATAGCATCTAGGAGTGAAGATGTATAGGTGTAATTGCTGATAGGTGCTGTCAGTGAAGCCCGTTATGGATTTCTCTTTAAGTTCCTCCGTCCGTGTCTCCTACAGAGGCTCCGATATCGGGACCACAGAAAATAAAGAAAGAGAGGTCTCCACTAGTGTAATAAGTTTAAACAGTAAGGGGATATTTATTGAATGTCTAAAATTGGACTCTTACATAGTAACAGAAGTAAAAAGCAAAGTAGCAAAAATGTGTGGCGTTCTCAGTGCCCTCTCACTTTTGTTCCTGATGTACGTCTCGCTCCGGCCACTCCCTACGCGTTACGACACGATCACTTGTCTTCATCTGGGGAACCGGATTGGTTATTCTATACTGATTTAAATAGCGAAAAAACTGGAAGTGTTAAAACCGCCATCTTGGTTGTGGTCAGTGTTTTGTTTGTATAGCGGCCATTTTGCCGTAGGCCAGAAGGTTATATGTGTTGTTCATTTTGTTGTGGATGGAACCTGTGAATCTGTGCGTATATTTATGGTTCAGTTATGGTTATTTATTTTCGGTGGGGAACTTCTTAAATACACATAAAAATATTTCACCAGGGAAATATTTGAGATAGAGACAATGCAAGATTGTGATTAAAAATTCATGAGCGGGCTAATAGATATAAAATAATCAGAAACAAGTCTTGCTAAATATAGCACATAATGAAATATTGTACAAACACCGCAATAATAATTGAATATTTAATAATAAATTGGAAGAAATAGAGTGATAATGCAGGGCCACTCGTCCTACATACACTCTGTATCAGGCTAGCTCAGTCGTACAAGTAAGGAAAAATATGAGAGTGCGCTAAAAATCTACCAATATTACAAATAAAAAGAATTCTATAAAAATATTAATATTTAATAAAAATACATTATTCAAAATTTTAATAAAAAGTGTTCTAAAATGGCAATGAATATATCATGAGTAGAGAAAATCTCTTACTCATGGGGAAAAATATATATATATATAAATGTGTAAATCTGAGACAGTGAGTATCCAGGTGGAATATATATATATATATATATATATATATATATATATATATATATATATATATATATATATAAATATCATATTGTATGAGAGTAGACAGGACATAAAATGGCTAAATGGTAAAGTAGTGGTTTTAGAAATTACTCAAAAAACAGTTCAAGTCGAACTCCACGTTTAGGCCTCCAAGTACAAGAGTCTGCATGGTGTGAATCCATTTGGATTCTTTTTGGCTAATACTTCTAACCAAATGGCTTCCCCTCCAAGACTTTTTATATTTTTCTATTCCCCAACATTGAAGGTGTATGAGGTCTTTATTGTGTACCTGGGAAAAATGTCTCGAAACATTGTGTTTAGGGAAGCCAGATTTAATATTTTGGACATGTTCCTGTATTCTTACTTTAAGTGCTATTTTTGTTCGGCCTACGTATTGGAGGTTGCAGCTACACTGCAAAACATAGACTACTCCCTCAGTGTGGCATCCTATAAAGTATTTGATATTAAAGGTTTGTCCTGTATTGGTAGCTGTAAATTCTTTGCGGCCTTTTTTAGACAGAGAGAGGAGAGATCACTCTCCTCGGAGACCACTACAAGACACAAACCACTCACCCAGGAGAAGACCCCAAGAAGATTGAACAAGAAGCACCCCAGAATGAAGAGAGGACATAGAGCAGGAAAGAGATTCCAAACGAAAAAGAGAATAGTTGGAGAAAATGTGGTTAATCTGAGTGGAATACCTATTACGACAGAAAAACTAGCAGTGTTGGATAAGGGCCTTAAACATGCACCTGTAAAAAACCTCAATAAATTCAACACGTATATAGGAATACAAAAGTATATAAGAAAGATTAACATCAAAAAATATATGATAAATAATCCTTGGAAACCACAAAATATAACAACAGATACCTCCCAGATACCAGTACACAGTACGTTACGCAATACTTCAGTATAAAACCCGCAAGTATCTAAACACTAACATAAATTCAATAATCTGGTTTTACAAGATTTGGGATCTCTAAAACTTAGGAAGGCCTCAGACCCCATACATATAAAAAAGGGTATAAAACTACTGACTGAGAGGAATGACATAATAATTCGCCCAGCAGATAAGGGAGGTGCAATAGTATTACAATCCAAAGAACAATACCTAAATGAGTTAAATAGACAACTACATGATGAAACCACTTACATTAAACTACTTGGGAATCCAACCACAAAATATAAGAAAGAGTTAGAGATTTTAGTAAATTTGGGAGTCAAAAAAGACATCCTTAACCCGAAAGAATCAAAATACCTAATACCAGAAGCTTGCAGAATCCCGATCATCTATACAGTTCCTAAAATTCACAAATGCAAAGAGAATCCACCAGGAAGACCAATAGTTAATGGGATTGATTCCCTAACATCCAGAATGGGGCAGTATATAGACTTCTTTATACAACCAGCTGTCCAACAAACCCAAGCATACCTCAAAGACACCAAACATATACTACAACTTTTGGAAACATTACCAGTACTAGAGGGTAGAACCTTACTGGCCACTGCGGATGTCACATCGCTCTACACGATAGTCCAGCATCATGATGCATGTTCAGCCACTAAGTGGCTTCTTAGGAAACAGCGCCTTAATGTGTAAACAAAGAAAATATTTGATTAAGTGTCTGGACTTTTGCCTTAAGTGTAATTACTTTTGGCATAACCAATCTTTTTACAAACAAGCAGTAGGAATTGCCATGGGTGCTAAATTTGCACCAGGAGTGGCAAATGCATTCATGGCACAGTGGGAGGAGACAGCGGTCTATACAGACACCCCCGCTGAACTCTCTCTATATAAAAAGGTATATTGAGGACCTTGTCATAGTTTGGAATGGAGATAGAAACATTCTTAAATAAACTTAATGAGAATAACAAAAACATTAGCTTGATATGGAAAATAGACGAAAAGGCAGTTGACTTCCTGGATCTGAACATTAGTCTGGAAGGACACAAAATAGTGACAAAAACCTACTTCAAGAATGTGGATGCCAACAGCTATCTGTCAATGGATAGCTGTCATCACAAACAATGGCTATTTCACATTCCAAAGGGACAACTTATAAGAATAAAAAGAAATTGTACTAAAGAAGAGGACTATAAGATCCAAGCTAAGCAAATTGGAGAAAGATTCAAGATGAAGGGATATGATGATCTTTGGATAGAAAATCAGATCCAACATGTAAATGAAATGGACAGGACAACTATGCTCTGCAATCACCCTAAAAAGGTATTTCAACATGAAGCATCCTGTCTTCTACTGGACTTTAATATACAACATAAGGATGTAGCTAAACTTATTCAGAGGCATTGGCACATCCATAAGAATGACAAGGACCTCAAGAAGATTCTGCAAGAAAGACCTAACATAGTCTATAAAAGAGCACCCACTATCAGAGATCTTATTGTGAAATCTGTAGTTGAACCTCCCCTTATACCTTCATATATGTTTTTCTCTGGCAAGGGATTTTACCCTTGCCGGAATTGCTATGCGTGTCGACATTCACAAAAATTCCAAGGTAAACGCAAAGAATTTACAGCTACCAATACAGGACAAACCTTTAATATCAAAGACTTTATAGGATGCCACACTGAGGGAGTAGTCTATGTGTTGCAGTGTAGCTGCAACCTCCAATACGTAGGCCGAACAAAAAGAGCACTTAAAGTAAGAATGCAGGAACATGTCCAAAATATTAAATCTGGCTTCCCCAAACACAATGTTTCGAGACATTTTTCCCAGGTACACAATAAAGACCCCATACACCTTCAATTTTGGGGAATAGAAAAATATAAAAAGTCTTGGAGGGGAAGCCATATTGTTAGAAGTATTAGCCAAAAAGAATCCAAATGGATTCACACCATGCGGACTCTTGTACCTGGAGGCCTAAACGTGGAGTTTGACTTGAACTGTTTTTTGAGTAATTTCTAAAACTACTACTTTACCATTTAGCCGTTTTATGTCCTGTCTACTCTCATACAATATGATTTATATATATATATATCTCCTCCACCTGGATACTCACTGTCTAAGATTTATACATTTATATATATATATTTTTCCCCATGAGTAGGAGATTTTCTCTACTCATGATATATTCATTGCCATTTTAGAACACTTTTTATTAAAATTTTGAATAATGTATTTTTATTAAATATTAATATTTTTATAGAATGCTTTTTATTTGTAATATTAGTAGATTTTTAGGGCACTCTCATATTTTTCCTTACTTGTACGACTGAGCTAGCCCGATACAGAGTGTATGTAGGACTAGTGGCCCTGCATTATCACTCTATTTCTTCCCATTTATTATGAATTATTTGATTATTATTGTGGTGTTTGTACAATATTTCATTATGTGCTATATTTAGCAAGACTTGTTACTTATTATTTTATATCTATTAGCCCGCTCATGAATTTTTAATCACGATCTTGCATTGTCTCTATCTCAAATATTTCCCTGGTGAAATATTTTTATGTGTATTTAAGAAGTTCCCCACCGAAAAGATGGCCGCATCCATAAATATACACACAGATAAGAGAAATTTGGTTCCATCCACAACAAAATGGACAACACATATAACCTTCTGGCCTACGGCAAAATGGCCGCTATACAAGCACAACACTGACCACAGCCAAGATGGCGGTTTTAACACTTCCGTTTTTTTCGCTGTTTAAATCAGTATAGAATAACCAATCCGGTTCCCCAGATGAAGACACGTGATCGCGTCGTAACGCGTGCGCAGTGGCCGGAGCGAGACGTACATCAGGAACAAAACTGAGAGGGCGCTGAGAACGCCACACTGTCATTTTTGCTACTTTGCTTTTTACTTCTGTTACTATGTAAGAGTCCAATTTTAGACAATTCAATAAATATCCCCTTACTGTTAAAACCTATTACACTAGTGGAGGCCTCTCTTTCTCTCTTTTCTCCCCCCGCCACTGTGGTGGCGATATCGGAGCCTCTGTAGGAGACACGGACGGAGGACCTTAAAGGAGAAATCCATAACGGGCTTCACTGACAGCACCTATCAGCGATTACACCTATACATCTTCACTCCTAGATGCTATTATTTACCAGCTTCAGGAGTCACTATATGGAATTCTTATGAGTTATTTAACTGAATCACACTATTAACCAGTCACTCACTAGATCATCTTTAATTATCCACGATCCTTCATATTAGAGACTGTTATGAATTATTTACTTCATTATATGGACTACATATTATATTTTATTCTGTTTATTCACTTGGATTTCACATTAATGACATTTATTGATTCCAATATTTACTTCTTCACTGTTGTTTCATCACCACACTATTTATTAGTGGACCATTTCTTCACATTAAGTATGCTTATTTATATTATGTGATCACTCAAAGTATTTACTATTTATGTGATATTTTTATTATTTCCTTGTAGTGATTCTCCCCCATCAGGGGGAGAAAGAAAACATTTTTGCAGATTTCCTTTACCTTGAAAGTCTCCCTCCACATGCTAGTGCAACCTGACACGGACTGAGCTTTACAGTGAAGACAAAAGATTAAGGTATGTGCATAGACTCCCTCTAGTGGAGATTTAAGGCATGACAACATTTTTTCCCTAATGGAAGAAATACATCGATGTTTTTAATACCCTAGTTTCTTCCCTTACCTTATCCCCGCCGCAGGATTTGCTGAATTAACAGACAGTCCAGCCTTCACCCATCACGGCGGGCTGCGCTTAGCAAACCTTCAAGGACCGGGTCCCTAAAACGTGGTTCCAACTCCCTTGGACCTGTAAAACACCTTATCAGGAAGCTTTAGGTAATGTAGCAAGACCTAAGCCCTGGGTTCCTGAGGTCCAGCCCTACAAAGAGAGGCGTCACATGCAAGACCTCGTGCTTCAGATACGAGGCCCCAGGTACCATCCTTTTAGGCCTTAGTGGCACTTTGGATGGATCTGGTCTTTATGGAGGCTATTTAAATCCAGCATGGATCCCTCCAGTGGAGTTCCTCAGAGCACATCTTCACTCGTGACCAACACCTTAGACACTGGCAAAAAAACTGATGTGCTCCTGGAAGGAGGAGGGGTTATATAGGGAGTGAACTTCCTTGATTGGGTATAACCAGTGTCAACACCTGAACATGGCCTATAACCCATTAGGTAATTACTTAAGACTTAAGACTCTGTGTCCCATGATGTACGATAAAGAAATGATATCTCTCTCTTTCTCGCTCTCTGGAGTCCATACCTCTCTTAATACAAGAAAGGAGTTTGCTTGCTTTAGAAACAGCAACTTGGCATTGCATGCTATTATTGAGCTTCCGATCTTCCAAAACCCCCAGATCCTTCTCCACCATTGATTCTGCCAGTTGTACTCCCCCCTAGTATGTATGATGCATGCATATTCTTTGCCCCCAAGTGCATAACTTTACATTTATCAACATTAAACCTCATTTGCCACTTAGTTGCCCAATTAGACAGTGCATTGAGGTCGGCTTGTAAATTGGAGACATCCTGTAAGGATGTTATTCCACTGCATGGTGTCATCTGCAGAGACAGAAATATTACTTTTATTCCCAGACCCAATATCATTTACAAAGATAATAAAAAGTAAAGGTCCCAGCACTGAACCTTGGGGTACACCACTGATAACCTTAGACCATTCAGAGTCATTAACCACTACTCTCTGAATTCGGCTTTTAGCCAGTTTTCTATCCATTTACAAATTGATCTTTCCAGGCCTGTAGACCAGGGGTAGGCAACCTTTTGAGCACAGTGTGCCGAAAAATGTTTTCAAAGCGATTGAGCATGCCGATTTTATAACGAAAAAATGTCAACTTCACAATCTCAATCAATAAAAGGATTTTTTATAAAGTAAATGCTGTAAACTACTTTAGTAGTGATAAATTAACATCCTGCACACTCATGCCTCAGATCAACCCCAATTCCTGCAACTCCACACCTCAGATCACTGTACCCCCCCTGCTCATCTGTCCCACCACTGTACCCCCCTGCTCCATCACTGTACTACCCTGCACATCTGCCCCACCACTGTAACCCCCTGCTCATCTGCCCCATCACTGCAATCCCCTGTACATCTGCCCCACCACTGTACCACCCTGCTTATCTGCCCCACCAATGTACCCCCTTTCTCATCTGCCCCACCAATGTACCCCCTTTCTCATCTGCCCCACCACTGTAACCCTCTGCTCTTCTGTCCCACCATTGTACCACCCCGCTCTTCTATCCCACCACTGTAACCCCCTGCTCTTATGCCCCACCAATGTTCCCTTTTTTCATCTGCCCCACCACTGTACCTCCCTGCACATCTGCTCCACAGCCGTACCCCCACGCTCTTCTATCTCACCGCTGAACCATCTTCTCATCTGTCCTAACACTGAACTTATCTGCTCATCTGTCCCACCACCGAATCCTCTGCTCATGTGTTCCCCCGATGTACCTCCTTTCTCCTCTGCACATCTGCCTCACCTCTGTACCCCCGTTCCTCTGCCCCACCGATGCATCTCCTTTCTCCTCTGCCCCAACACTGAACCCCCCTGCTCATCTTTCCCACCACGGTTACCCCTTCTCATCTGGCCCAACACTGAACCCCCCTCTCATCTGTCCCACCACTGTAACCCCCTGCTTTTCTGTCCCACCACTGAACCCCCTTCTCATCCCTCCCACCACTGTACCTCCTGCACATCTGCCCCACCACTGTACCCCCTTGCTCATCTGCCCCATCGATGTACCCCCTTTTCTCATCTGCCCCACCACTGTACCTGCACATCTGTTCCACCGCCGTATTCCCATGCTTTTCTGTCTCACTACTGAATCACCTTCTCATCTGTCCTAACACTGAACTCATCTGTCCCACCCCTGTAACCCGCTTTCTCATCTGCCCCACCAATGTACCTCCTGCACATCTGTCTCACTTATGTACCCCCCTGCTCTCCTGCCCAACCACTGTAAACCCCAGCTCATTTGTCCCACCAACACACATCCTTTCACATCTGCCCCACTACTCTACCCCCTGCTTTTCTGTCACACCACTGAACCCCCTTCTTATCTGTCCCAACACTAAATCCCCCTGCTCATCGGGCCCAACACTGAACCTCCTGCTCATCTGGCCCAACACTGAATCCCCTGCTCATCTGGCCCAACACTAAACCCCCCCTGCTCATCTGCCCCAAAACTAAACCTCCCTGCTCTTCTGTCCCACTGCTAAACCCCCTTCTGATCTCTTCCACCACTGTATCTCCCTGCACATCTGCCCCCCACTGTACCCTCCTGCTCATCTGTCCCACCTCTGAACCCCTCCTGCTCATTTTCCCCACCGCTGTACTCTCCTGCTTATCTGCTCCACCGGTTTACCCTCTTCTCATCTATGATATGCGTGATATGCAGAGTGGTGAAAGGAAGCAGAGATGAGATGCATCTACCTGTCCTGGCACAGTCATCCTGCTAATCCACCTCTCGCATCCAGCTCATGTGCTTGTATGTGATGTCACATACAAGCATCTGGAATGGATGCGCAATGATGAGCTCAGGTCAGGAGCATTTTCTGAAAGCATTGGGCCTGTGTGCAGGATCATAAGTTTGGCCACTGCAGCTGAGAAAAAGTATGCGCTCTGCGCCACAGGAAAAGTTGGGTGTGATTTTCATTGCGCTGAATACTGGCTGTGGCTTAAAGGGACACAGAGTGCCGGGGTTCAGTAGTAAGTGACGCAAAGGTTCAGGAATAATTTAAACAAAGTTCCCAGAAGCTCAACAGTAATTCCACAAACTGTCCCGATTGTGGTTTTCTAAATCACAGTGAAATCCCTTTTTTTCTGAGACTGGTAGTGGCAACCAAGCGAGTCAGCTGCCTCCAGATGGTGGGCGGGGCTAGTGGACTGTGATTGGCTTTAGCAGTGGCCAATGACAGTCCTCCTCCTCCTCCTGGAAACAGGGACCCCCCCCTTCTAGCAGAATTGCACCCAATCTCTTCCCCATCACAAAAGCTGACGATCGCAGCTATAGCAAAGTTAGAGAGCCAAACAATGTTTCCCATCTATTACAATGTGTGGGGGCACAGTGCCTCCCCCTTAGCGCAGGTGCGGCATGGGGAATTCTGAAATTGGAATGCATTAGTGTCTACTGCATTAGTGTCTCATGCATGTAGCATGCATTAGTGTCTCACTGACACTTCCCTGTGTTGCTCTGCTGATAGGGAGGGAGTCGGGTGGCGGCAAAAGAGGCTTTGTTTGCCGCGGGTTGCCTACCCCTGCTGTAGACTTTACCTTACACATGAGCCGTGTGTCGGGAACTGTGTCAAATGCTTTTGCAAAATCCAGGTATACCACGTCCACAGCCACCCCTCTGTCCAAGGTTTTACTTACCTCCTCATAAAAAGAAATCGGCTTTGTTTGACAACTTCTCTTTCATGAATCCATGCTGTCTGTTGCTTAAAATATTTTTTTTTTTTCGGCAAGAATGCATCTATGTGGTCTTTTATTAAATTCTCCATTATCTTCCCTTAACTATAGAAGTTTAACTAACCGGTCTATAGTTACTTGGTAAAGACTTTAATCCCTTTTTTAATATGGGCACCACATTGGCCCTACGCCAATCCAGCGATTAACGAGTCCCTAAATATTAGAAACAATGGCCTTGAAATGACAGAGCTCAATTCTTTAAGGATCCGTGGGTGGATGCCATCTGGTCCAGGCTTTTTTTTTGTTTTTTTTTTGAAAGCCCATGGCATGTGAAACACACTCAAAAACTTTACCCGGTGCCAATAAAATGGGCACACACATAAGGAGTTAAACACAAAAAAATGCAACGGGTATACAAGCCCTCTAAAATCAGAGGGCCTTGCCCTGAATCCTACTGCTAATTTCCGGGTAGTTAAAATCCCCCATTATTATCACTGTCCCAGCCTTTGCAGCTCTTTCCATCTGTGCAAGGAGCTGAGTCTCCATCTCCTCACTAACACTGGGAGGTCTATAACAAACGCCAATGATAACCTTTGGCGTATGCACACCCATGTACAGTTCCACCCATAATGCTTCAGACTCATCACACTCTCCATCAACTAGGTCCTCTTTCACACTGGCTTTGAGATCACTTCTCATATAGAGACAGACACCACCACCCCTCCGTTTTACCCTGCATTTCTAAAAGAGAGCATAGCCAGGAATATTAACAGCCGAGTCATGAGAAGAATGAAGCCAAGATTCAGCAATACCAATTAGATCATATTTCTCATCGTGCACCAGAGCTTCCAACCCACCTATTTTGCTTGGCAAACTTCTGGCATTGGTGAACACTTTAATTCATTGTCACATTTTGCAAACATATGTTCTGTAAAACAGGAAAAAAAAGAAAATCCACTGCAAGGGTTTATTGCTTGTTTGTCCTTAGAGGACCGGGCACAGCGTGCGTTTTTTTTTTTTTTAACCTGATCTCCTGCAGGCTCCTCTGCATTGTTAGGCAAGGCTCTGACAGCTGCTGTTTCCCTGGGGGAGGTCCTCTAATGGCATCAAGATTGATGCAGAGTCCCATCACCCTTCAATGGATATGAAGATGGGGGGGTGTGGAGGACAGGCAAGTAGAAATTGCTCTTATCTTCCCCTGGCCTAATCAAGCAGTTAACCCTTGCACTGTGGGGGCAGTTTCACTACAAGGGAAGCTTTTTAGTTTTCCGGTGTTCAGCTTTAACTTGTTACATTCTTTAATATACAGTATCAGGGCAGCCATCGGGGGGGGGGGGTGACGACAGCCCATACACATGAAGGGGGCCCAGGTGTCCCGAGGGCCTGGTCACCTGGGCCCTAACCAACAAGACCAAGTTGATGCTGCTGTAGTAACTAGCAATTGCTGAAGCAGGGCGGCCGTGGAGTGAGCTGATGCAGCTCACATAGTTCAGGCTGCAGGGGAAAGCTAGAGTGATATCATTTGCACTCTGCCTCTCCCTGCAGACCAGATGCTGGTTTGGGCGCCACGCCAGTCGCAGCTCATCCTTGTGGAAGAGCTGCGCTGAGTGTAACCTGCAGGACTGCTCAGTGCTCACCATGGACTGGTCTGGAGACAAGTTGTTTGACATCACAAATTGACAATGTTGCTGGATGTTGGCCTGTGCTGTGATTGTCTCTTTGCTGAATATATGGATTGGATTAATTTTCATATATTAAGTTGTAAGAGTGTTAAAAAAAAAAAAAGTTGGTGCTCTGAATTTCTGATGGCTGCCCTGTACAGTATGTATATATATTAAAATGTTCCCTTTTTTTCTGGCCAGATAATTTACAAAACCCAATTCTGCATGCAGTAGAGTAAATAACCGGAGACGACACATGTTTATGGGCCATGTTTAACAAACAAAGCAATATATATTACTTTAATAAATGGAAACACATCGCACTAAATTTTCACAAGTGATACAAAGGTAAACTTTGGGGAAGGGGTAAAATAAAAAAAAAAAAAAGGTTCTCTACAAAACAGTGGTTAAAGTCAACACATATTGATGCTGCTGTTTGATTTGTACCACCGTACATCCATCATTCTGTACAGTAAGCACAGCATTTGTCCTCACTACACCATGTAACATTTGGCAATTTATTTGCAGTCTGTTAAAAATGAAGGCTTCCATAGAGTAGCAACTAAGACATTCCGTGAATGCAACTGAAGGGAAAGCACACACTGACAGAAATTCACAAATTTTTCCTTCCCAATGCTGGAATATGTATGTTGCAAGGTAATGGTGTGAAGATCTCATTTCATTTTACGATTATATCATATCATATCGGCTCTGCTGGTTCAATGAAAGTTGATTAAATCTAAAACAAGAGGCTATAATGAGGATGTGTGATTAAAATTTGGATTCTGCTGAATAAGCCACTTGCATCAGTAACCCAAATTATTCGGCTAAGATCTTTTACATACCTATTTAATAGATCAGGGCAGAGAGCAATGATTAGGTGCAAAGTATAATAAGGCAGCCTGTAAATGCTCAAAATTAAAAAACAAAAGCCTTGCTCCAAATTCTGAGCATTGTTTGTGCTGATCATGCTGTTTCTCATTTCTTAGAGAGCACTTAGAATACGTATGGTTTGTCTAACTCATAGCAATCAGATTTTATTTTACTGCATTCAGATAATTTGAGGTATTTTCCCCAGGTTATTTCTCTTGCTATAGTGTACTGAAGTATGCAACTAATTAGTTACCGTCTACCTAATTACTTTTTTTTCTTTTTTGCCACTACAGTCTTGTAGTTAAAATTCTTGAATCATATGGAAATAAAATACTATGTAATCATTAATGCCGCGTACACACGGTCGGACTTTTCGTCTACAAAAGTCAGACAGCCTGTCCGACAGACTTCCGGCAGACTTTCGGCGGACTTTCGACGGACTTGCGGCGGACTTTCTAACGAACAGACTTGCCTACACACGATCACACAAAAGTCCGTCGAATTCTTACGTGATGACGTACACCGGACTAAAATAAGGAAGTTCATAGCCAGTAGCCAATAGGTGCCCTAGCGTGGCTTTTTGTCCGTCGGACTAGCACACAGACGAGCGGATTTCGGGGTCCGTCGTAGTTACGAAGTAAAGATTTGAAGCATGTTTCAAATCTAAAGTACGTCGGATTTGAGGCTAAAAAAGTATGTTGAAAGTCCGGAGAAGCCCACACACGATCGGATTACCAGCCAGCTTTAGTCCGTCAGCGTCCGTTGGACTTTTGTAGACGAAAAGTCCGACCGTGTGTACGCGGCATTAGCCTTAGTTCACACTTGTGTGGGTTGGGAACGCTCGCACGATTGCAAACTGTGCTGCTCTTTAGCAGATGTGCCTTCAATTCTTAATGGCAGCCCCACACATGGCAAAACGTTCATGTTTTCACACACACACAAATCTGACACAGCACCATTCAATTTCAAGCAGCACATTTAAAAAAAGAAAAAAAAATAGAAAAAAAAAAAAAAAAGGGGGTTCCAGGACTTCTTTAACTGCATTTCTGCTCTCATTCCCATGAATGGGCCTCTGGACCAGCAGAACGCAGGTGGCACAAGTGTGAACCTAGGCTTAGGGCACATTTTTGCATTGCGGTTGCACTTGCCATGCTTGTTTCGGTGGCGTTCATTTTGAACACACTAAGGCCTCGTTCACACAGGACATACTCACACGGTCTGCGTTCAGGCCCATGCATCACCACGGATGTCATATAGGGACTCAACACTGTGGCCATGAAGTAATTGTGTCCTAATTTACATCAATGGGACTGCCTGCATATGGGGTGCACAGAACATCTGTGCATCCTTGTGTGGTTAAGCACAGCCCTGCACAGGTGTCCAGTATAGTATTCCCTGTGTGAACAAGGCCATAAGCAATGTAGCTGACACACATTGACTACAGTGCGCCACAACGTAAGGTAACACTACAGTGTATTTTGGTACACTGCAGTGGAAATAATACAATATGCATGTTCTCGTCTGTTCTGCTGTGCTGGTAGCCCAATCAAAGTGAATCGGCAGCTTTACCACAATGCACATTAATGCAGGACACGACATGTATGAATGCAACGCACAAGAACAGCAAGGTGTGAATGGGTCCTTAAAGATTCTCTATCCAAACAGGTTTTAAAATCTTGGATGTAGACAAACTCTACATTGTGTGTGTTGTGTGTTCTGAGGATACAACAGCAAAATAACGTGCTTGGGGCAGATTCCTTGGACCACTTGTTCTTTTTTCTGCTGTCACTCTTCTATGTTATGTGTATTCTGTCCTCCATAAAGCATATATACAAGAATACTTTTATCTTCTATAATTATATATATATATATATATATATATATATATATATATATATATATATATATATATATATATATATATATATATATATATATATATTTATTTATTTATTTATTAGGTTTTCATTTGGCTGTACAGAAAAATATTTTAACAATATGGAGGTAACATATGAGAAAATAGACCTTTGAGGTATATAAAGGGTGGCTTATCCATCTTTAATACACAGTGATATTGATTTAAAGTGCACCTGTAGTCCTGGAGAAACACTCTTCCTAAATTGTTTGTAAACCCAAAAAGAAAAAAAAAGAAGCATGTTACTGCCTCTTTAATGTATAATCTGCTTTGTAATCTTGCTATTATATTTTGTCCTGCTGGTGCCCTCTAATACCTGGTTGATCCTGCCTGTGCCCCTCCTTCTATGAGTAAACTGATTACACCAAGGATGGTAGCCAATGCATGCTTGCTTAGTGTGATCAGTTTACACCTTGTGGCATCTCGCTGTTAGTACAAGCATACTGTGCTTGTATCTTCCATAGTCAGTAGAACCAACTGATGTTATACAATGAAATTATCCCCACACTAAAGCTGCCCCCTAACCCCTGAAAACAAGCCTTCTCCTTAAAGCAGAGGTCCAGCTGAAAATTTTTTTTTTTAATAAGCACATAAGCTTACCTGTCCAGGGTGCCCGCGATGTCGGCCGCCCGAGGCCGATCCGTCCATCAGATCGGGTCCCGGCACCGCCATTTAAACGAAGGGAAACAGGCAGTGGAGCCTTGCGGCTTCACTGCCCGTTTCCTACTGCACATGTGCGAGTCGAGCAGCGCTTTGTGAATGGCCGGCTGTGTTCTGGGAACACAGCGTGCCCCATTCCCGAGAAGTCAACGCGAGGAGGAGAAGAATGAAGATCACCGCGGAGTAGGAAGTGGCAGATTAGGACGATCTGCCTAGCAACAGCCATTTCTGGTAAATACATTTTTTTTTTCAGATTTTTAGGAGCATTTTTATGTAATTTTTTTTTTAGGGTGGACCTCCGCTTTAACACAACTCATAAAGTGAGCCCTTACCCCCCTTCATCATATTTACCTTTCTCCCAACACGTAAAGCCTATTTCTGGGCAGGCTTAAAAAAAGAGAAAAAGAGAAGTAGCTCGCGCTGCAATACTCAGCTGCAGTTTGGAGCTGTTCCCTGCATACTTCTTAGCCAGCAGATGTACTCAGTCTTCTGGGATGACTATTGCCCAGCATCAGTCAACCTGGAAAACCGAAGACTCTACTGCATGCAGGGTGTCACCACTGCACCCTGCATTAAGTGTACTGATGCAAAGGGCAGCACTGAGGTCATCATATCAATGCCGCTTTCTGCGTTAGTAAACACCAAAGAAGCAAAGTAGAGGAGGACCCCCTATTTATGTGACTAGTCCTAGGACTTTGGAAACTGTATCAAATTACAGATGATGGACCTTCCGGACCGAGGGGGGGGGGGGGGGTTGTAAGTCTGAGGGTCTGTGTGTGTGTGTGTTGCTCAGAAGTGATATTAAAGGCATGTGTTTTTTTATTTTTTTAATAAGTGGTTTGCACAGAGCAGCCCCGATCCTTCTCTTCTTGCGGCCGCTGTGACTCTCCTGGCTCCTCCCTCCTGCTAAGTGCCCCCACAGCAAGCTGCTTGCTATGGGGGGCCGAGCTGCTGCTCTGTGTGTCTGTTTACACATGGAGCGTGGCTCAGCCCTGCCCCCACTGCCTAATTGGCTCACTGGCTGTGATTGACAGTAGTGGGAGCCAATGTCTACTGCTGCTGTCTTAGCCAATGAGGGAGAGATCCAGAAGAGCCCAGGCTCTCTTGCACGTTGCTGGATCAGGATGGGGCTCAGAGGGGCTCAGAGGGGCGCCGCTGAACAATGTTTTTTTACCTTCATGCATACAACGCATGAAGGTAAAAAAACCTTGAGCCTTTACAACTATTTTAATACCAACACTATCATAAATCTTAAACCAAGACCTAACAGTAAAAAAAAAAAACCTATTCCTTATATTCAACTCATCTTGTGCCAAGAGCCTCTGCGTCAATCGCATTCAGTGACGAGATCCCAGAAGGACCCGTATTCTTTCAGTGCAGAGGCTTGTGGTGCAGTATAGGCAAGTATACAGATTAAACCAATTAATGAAATACTTTGATCATGTGTAGGAGCCGGAGGGGAGGAACTGAATTTAAACAAGCTATTTTGGCCCATCTTTCATGTTTATCCTTCCAAGCAGGCAAAGTTAAGATTCCTTTAACAGGGACTCCTAGATTAAACATTAAAAAAGAGATGTAAAGAAAACAATACTAACATGTCCCACCACACCACCACTGTTCTGTGTTTCTGATGCTGAAGATTCTTCAGTAACCTTAGCTGTTCCAGGAAATGAAGATTGGTGGCAAAGGCAGCAGAACAGAAAGTATTTTTAAAATTTTTGTGCCGAGGGATGCAGAAATGTCTGCACATAACTGCGGCAGCCCCTCCTCCGCCCAAACGACAGGTTGTTCTGACACTTTCTGGCACTGTTTTGGTTTACCTGCCCTGCACACAATCCTATTGACCAGTAAGGCAGCCCAACATAGTGATAGGCCAATAAAAATGTGGAGTGAAGCAGGAGTAAGGAAGGAAAACTTCAACACTATCAGAAAGATCTGAAGCTTTCTGCTTAGAAGAATGCGTCAGTCAGGTAGAGCAGGGCTGAAGGTATGTGCAGGCAAATCTAGGTGACTTCACTTCATTTTTAGTGGAAGTGAGAGAGCAATTTCAGAGAACTCCAGAAAATTGAATGCAAAGCTTTTGGGGAGGAAAGCATAAATCGCCATACTTCTGGGGATTCCTCATCTAGATATATTGCTATAAAAACAACTTGGCTTAGATTCTGAACTGCCCACACACTTCAGATTCTAGTATTTTGCAGTTTTCTGTATAATCAGGAAATCCCATATCTTTGAGGCCAACAACTTAAATTCAAATAAACACAAAGTCTGGAAATGTGCAGCAAGGAGAACCAAGTTTTTATAGCAGCGGATCTGGTAAAGGATGTCGCATAGCCTGGCCATTACTGGAGGCAACCATTGGCATTTAAAGCCACCCCACTTTGCTCTTCCATCCATTTTCACCTGCTCATTTACATGGAACATTTCCTGGTTTTTGACTGTCATAATAAACTAGGCAAAGTTTGACCAATGTAAACTTACTGTATATGTATCGTATAAGATGACTATATTTCTATTGAAGATGGGGGAAAATCTATGGTCAGAAACTTTACAGGGAAGAGCTTCCTTCAATAAAACTTTCTGGAGTTTCTCCTAACCATCTGAATACAAGTCTACTTTAAACAGCCGAGCAGGACATAGAATTTCCACTTAGGCCTTATGCACATGGATGTTTTCAGGCATGAAATTAGCCGAGCATAAAGGACCCAACATTTTCCCATGGCCAGAGAGCCATGGGTGGCGAGCATAGCCAACCATAAAATTGATTGGCTGTACGTTACTATCCTCATGTAAACACTGATGCTGCTGTGCATCTGTGTCTACCTGAAAGTGGGAGATTCAGGAAAAAAATATGTTGTACATTTATGCATGAGTGAATGCGGATGCACAGAAGCATTGGCATTTACACAAGTACAAGTATCACTCTTCTGGCCAGCTGTATGCTACACCAGCTCTTGAGCTTAAATTCATTTCAGTGGCTATAATAAATTATTATTCTCGCCAATTAAATGAATTGACTCCTGTAAACACACCTAAACTCTTGTAAAAGCGTTAGGTATTTTTTCTTCCAAAACGCTGCTGTTCGGAGGAAAGACTTCTAGTATAGTTTGCAAAACGTCCTGTGTGTATGAGGCCTAAGTATACAGCAATCAAAAACGATTTGCTCTGCGATATCTCAATTTTCACAGGAAATATTCAAGCTTTGTAACATAATTACTCAACAATTTAAAGTAGATGGCAAAAAACTCCTGAAGGGTTCATTACAGTTTTGGCAGAGGCAAAGACCTTTGTATTGGTGCCTGAAAATGTCTGTGTGCATGTATCCTTAGAAAAATGTTGTAAACATTTCAATTTTTTTCTTAAAGATTCTGTAGCCATCTAAAAATTCAAATTGCTTGAATACTGGTATTTTACTGCATTTCTGATCTGTTATTTGGTAATATTGTCAGTTTATTTGCAAAGTAGTTTTGTGCGTAAAGGATTGTCCAAACAAAATATAATTCTGTTTTTGTTTGAGGCTGGACAATGTTTTTTTTTCTGGAAATTTGGTGATCTTTTTGGAAGAGGTCCTAGGCCTACATATCTGCTGTAGCCTTTACCAGTGGGTCCCATTCTACCAATAAAGGTTTTAATTTAAACTTTGCAACAAACAATGGATGGATCACCCAAGTATTTAATGTGGGCATGAATTGTAACTTGCATTATGGAAGGGAGGGTCGACACAGAACACGAGACTCCATCTTTGACAGGTACATCACTTTTGGATGAACTGATCCTTTAATGTAAATATTCATTGGTTTGTTCTTTTTAATACTTATTCACTCAACCACTGGTATACCTCCATATAATCAGAATGCTGTCTTTGTACATTATACCTTCTCTGCTTTAGGATTAAGGCCATACAACCCGATTTTCATGCAGGAAAAATCCATGGTGAAGATTTGCAAATAAACAAAAGGTGATGCAGACTCTTGCATTGCCTTTGCTAAAGTAGTGAACCTAAGCACAGAACTATGAAAGCAGCTGTGAGCTATAGGAGTTAGACCATCAATGGAGAAGAAAAGACCCATCCATAATAAATACAATAAATACTCAAGAGTTGTGTTTCATTCCAACTGTTGCTGTTGTACCTGGCTGCAGTTCAGTTTACCCTTTTTAATTGGGTCATGGCAATTTAATGGTTTTATGAGTTGTCAAGTACCTCTGCTTATTTAAGGAAATATAGTTTAATGGATGCAGATGAAGGCCTCGTTCTGTGTATGAAAAACAGAAATATTTCCCAAAAACAAAATAAAAATGACACCCCATACAGACATCTGTTGTGCTTCAATCTGGCTGCCTGCAATCAACTTGTCCATTAAGAAGCCATCTTGTTCACACACAAAAAAAAAAAAAAAAAAAAAATAAAGATGTTGAAGGCAAATGTTTAAATGATTCTTTCATCCAGCAGTTTATTTACTCCCTCAGAAATCCTTTTGAGGTGTGACCTGCAATTCCCGTCAGGGCTGTAGAGAGCAGTAAGGAAATCCATATCAGCAAAATGATTGAAAACTCTGTTAATGCGGCTGTGGGATTTTGGCGTTAGGTGGCGTTGCACTAAATCATGGAGCAGACCTTTGCAATCATGTAGAAGTCCAGAAAGAACATTTTTATCAAACGTGTATTCCACTTCATAGAAACTGACGGCTGTCATAGCGGTCTGATTCAGCTTTTTCCTGAATTTCTCCACAATCTCCAGTTCCTCTGGGCTGAACTGGTTGTTTCTGTACAAAATACCAACTTTTACAGCCACCTTGATAAGGTCCTTTAGGATTTTGTGAGCTTCTTTCTTGTTCCGGACGTATTCCTTTGTGGCTTTGAAAAGTTCGTCAAAAATTTCACTGCTGGTGTCATCAATAAGCATATTTGCCATTGTCTTTGTAGCCATTTTGCTTAGAATCTTCTTCTGTGCTTGTACGGCAAAGCTCTTCGAACTGAACAGTTCTGGTCCTGTGGACGGAATGAAGAAATCAGCACATTAGGTTTGTGATGAATACATGCAAAACATTTCTAATTGTAGTATGCAGGTATGAAGAAATGTACAATGTTTCTTTGTAGTGGAAGTACAAGGTCAGAAATTGCTTTTATACTGAATATGCAACACTTAGGTGTCCTTTTATGAAACTGAGATCAGCGGCGATCCCGAGTCTCACCGCTGATCTCAGGTCATTACCAGTTTATGAAACTGAGATAATCAGCGGAGAACATGTTCTCCGCTGATTATCTCAGCACAGTGAGAATCTGTAACTGACTTCACAGAAACGGCCAGTTTATGAAGGTGCGATCTCGGCACCTCACTGGCGATCTGTGACAGAATTCTCACTTTCTGATTCACCATTTCAGAAGTGGAGAATCAGAGTGAGAAGCGTGAAACTGGCTGATATTCTGGAGAAAAAAAAGAAGTCTTAGGAATATAGTGTGTATATATATATATATATATATATATATATATATATATATATATATATATATATATATATATATATATATATATATATATATATATATATATATATAGACTATATCTATCTATAGATATGTATATAGATAGATATAATCTATCTATAGATATATATATAGCTATATATATATATATATAGCTATATCTATCTATATCAGTGGTTCTCAACCTGGGGGTCGGGACCCCCTTGGGGGTCAAATGATGATTTGCCAGGGGTCACCAAATCCTGGGCTGTTCCTGAAGTCCGCACCGCTCTCACAGCCTTTTTATGGCCGCCAAGCAGGGCTGTCCCTGGAGCCTGTGACCGCCCATTTGGGCTGTTCCTGGAGCCTGTGGCCGCTCACTCAGCCTTTTCGCAGCCACCCATTCAGTTCACTGCATAGCTGGGGGGCAGAGACTAGAGGTCAGCTGACTGGTGAGGAATGTGAAGTGGAAGAGGCTGGAGGAGATCCTATCTCCTGATTTCAGCATTGGTGACACTGCTAGGAGACACCCCAAAGTCGGAGACACAGTGAGTAACACTACCTGTGATTATAGTTGCCATTAAAAGTCCCCACTACAGTTCTCAGATGGCCTTGCTCAAGAGCACCTAAGTTGGCTGATCAGAACTCCCCCAGCACTGCCACTGATCCCAAATCCCCCCCCCCCCAGCACTGCCACTCACCCCTGCCCCCCTCCCACCAAGGAGTAAGAGAAGGAATAAAAATAGAGAATACATGGAAGGGAGAGGAAAAGAGGGGGAGGAACAAAGAAAAAAGGGATAGAAAGAATAGGACAAAAGAACAAGAAAAATGGCTAGAGAGAGGGATGGGGGCAAAAAACAAAAACAAAAAAAAAAACAAGAAATTAGGATAGAGAGAGATAAAAGGGAAAGAAAGGAGAACAAAGAGAAAGTGGTACATCCTAAAATGTACCATGAGGGGTTTTAATACTGTACGACTGGAAGGGACTCAGGGAGGAGTGCTAAATGTCCATGGGTTAGGGCCCCAAATTACTTGCCTTGCCTTGGGTGCTGACAACCCACGCTACGAAAATAATTTTACTGTTGGGGGTCTCCACAACTTGGGAAATTTTATCAAGGGGTCACGGCACTAGGAAGGTTGAGAAACACTGATCTATATATATATATATATATATATATATATATATATATATATATATATATATATATATAGATACATATATATATATCTATATATAGATACATATAGATATATATATTTTTTTAGATTTTCACGTCTCTGGCTGGGTTCACACATATGCGATCCGATTCATGTCCGGACTGTCAGTTCGCAGTGCGATATGCAAGCTGAACTGGGGGTGTCGTTAACAATGTATTGACACCCCCCAGCGATTCGCATATGGCAGTGTGAACTGACATGCGAGTCGGTGCGATGCGGTAACCCGCAGTGGATTCGCAGTGTTCTCGCATTGCACCAGTTTATCAATTTTTATGTTTATCAATTATGAAATATATTTTATTTTAATTTATTAATAAATATTTATACTTGTATACTTTATTAAAATTATTTTTTTAATGATTATAAATGTATTTTGCATTTATATGAATGGTGTATAGCTGCATTACATATGTGCATTACATTCATTTACTATACACCATTCACATTTAAATAGGGACATGTATGATCTTTAAATATTGATAAAAACAATGTTTTTTTTATAATTAGGTTAATGTATATTGTGTAGGGGGAATTTAACTTTGTTATTTTATTAATATGTTGGGGAATAATGTGTGCCGATTTGTGTTACACTTTGTATTTTATGGTTCCTCATACTGTAATCCCGCTACATCACACGAGATTATAGTGAGAGGAGCCGTTCTCAGGAGTTCCTGGCATTTGTAGATCGCTTCTCAACTCAACATGAGAAGCGATCTACACATTTTCATAAACAGGCACTCAGAGGAGAGCGATCTCCCCTGAGAATGCCTGAGAACTGAAAAGCAGTATTTTACCTCACTTTCATAAAAGGACACCTTAGATTTATATAGCAAGTGCAACTGGTCTTTTTGAAAAATAAGGATTATCTTTATAGCAAGACCCTGCTGATATTTTAAAATGTACTTATTTAGAATTTAAATGTAATGAATACAAATTTTATTTATTTTTTATTTCTATGAAAAAGGAGATCAACTCATAAAAATAGTCCTATTAAGCCCCTTTCACACAATTGGCCCGCTCAGATCCGCCTGTCAGTTTTTCAGGCAGATCCGAGCGGGCCACCTATTGACTTCTATGGGCAGGTGGATGTCAGCAGAGATGTGTCCGCTGACACCCGCCTGCCATCTGATCCGACAAGATCCGCTCAAAACAGACGGATGGCGATACGTTCGCCATCCGTCCAGTGGATCGGATGAAAAAAAAAAAGTCTGTCCACTTTCATCCGCTCTCCCCATAGAGAACAGCGGGGCTCTGACAGGTCTGTCCCTGCACAGTGAGCAGAGATGGACCTGTCATCCGCCTGCTCAGCGGGGTTCAACGGAGCGATCTCCCGCTGAGCTAGCGGAGTCTGTCCAGTGGATCCGCCCCGTGTGAAAGGGGCCTTAAGGTTTGTTAAATACAATTTTCTATGTGTGGTTTGTGAATATTTGTGAATACACACACACGGTAGCCATTTTGCTAATTACATTTTTAGGATGCCTTTCCTGATTTGTTGGCTATATACTGTTTGTACTGTACTGGAGCTTCTCACAATGCAAGTCTGTAAGTAAGCCATCTCATTGAGAACAGCGCCCTCTTTTTGTAGCAGATATTTTGAGGCTGACCTACTAAAGGAGTTTAAAATCCCCACAAAACAAATTGTCTGAATAACTACTTCAAGTATGTGAAAAGCAGAATTTCCTATTTACTTCCTTCACTTGCAAACAACTGGATAAATTAAGAGAATATAACACAATTTATTGCGCTAAGACTCTCAACACCTTTAGTAAATCAGGGTCCTTATCTCAGCAGTAGTTAAAGCAGTTGTAACCAAAAAAAATTGCTCCTGTTCCTTCAAAGCATGAATAACAGCACAGTGCTGTGTAATTTGTACCTTTTCATAATCTAAAATACCTGGTTGGTCCTGCCTGGTGCTGCCCTCCCCTCTGTAAACTGACCACATTTTTCATGGCTGCTGATTCACGATACCATGGTCAGTTTACGTGCCTGCATCAGCGCGCTGTCTCTCCTCCCTGCCCGTCAGTTAGTCTCAGTGCTGATCTGTTCCCCGCCCCTCCCCTCCTGCTGCTATGATACTAAATCCTGCTAAAATAAATCCTGGTACACACTATGAGGTTTTTTTTGGTTGAACGAAAAAAAACCTGTCAGCTCCGGTCGGAGCCACTGTACTAACTATGCAAATTTAGTGCAGCAATCTGCCCCGCTGAGCTGTTGTGTTCTGACATGCCCCCCCTAGAACACTCTGATCAGCGCTCTCTGCCTTTGACCGAGAGTGCTGATTGGGAGCCGGGCAGCTGCTGATTTCCAGAATGCTTGTCTGACAGAAGCAGCCCAAACAGCCGGCTGCTGTCGGACAGAGCAACATACTGTACACACGTGCTGAACATTGGCCGTTTTTTTTTAACTGGCCGATGTCTCCCGACATTCTGCCTGTGTGTACTTGGCTTACCTGTGTCTTATTCTTAGAATCCCCTTTGTTAGATTAAGTTATGTGCCCCAGTTTATGTGCTTTATAAAAAATATTCAGCAATATACCTCATTTCAGAGCGGCACACGGCGCTCACATGACCGCCCGCCGCTCTCCTCCTCTCCTCTCCTCCCAGCTGACGTCAGTGGGGGATTCTCAGCCCATGTAGTTGTCTGTCCGGGGTGGAGAGCGGTGGGCGGTCATGTGAGCACTGAGTGGCACTCTGTAATAAGGTATATTGTTGCATATTTTTTTATACACTGGGGCACATAACTTGAATATAAATCTAACACGGGGGGGGGGGTTTAAGGAATAAGACAAAGCGGCTTTACATTTCATTACAGTTCCTGATCTACAAATCTCTACGTTTTATACAGTAAACTAAAATATGCAGAATCTTTTTATTATAGGTTTTCAGATTACAATAAAAGTTTCCAAATGAGGGAATAGCATAAAAATAAAAACAACATACAGAACAAATTGATGTAGGTCGCACAAAAGGAGTAACTTACATATAGAATATGCATTGATATAACATAGGGATTCATATACAAAAACATTATCTAGTCCAGCCTCATGGAAAAACCATAAGAACAATCCATAGTTCAGGAGTGGAGAAATCTTCTCCCAAACAAACAATTACCACAGAGGGATCTGGAATGTGAACCCAATCAGAGTTTAAGCGAAAAGTCACTTTGTATTTGTACCAATTGATGTGCTGACCATTTCCCGCTTATTCTGGTACCACTGCAGGCCATACAGCCAGTTTCATTAGCACTGAGGTTTGTGTGCGAGTCAGACTGGTACACTTTTGTTAAAGCAGTATTAAATCCAAAAGCAAACATTATATTGCAGCTTACCAATTCTGATCAGTGATGCATTTGCTTTCTTATGCCGCGTACACACGAGCGGACTTTCCGGCAGACTTGGTCCGGTGGACCGGACTCCGTCGGACAATTCGATCGTGTGTGGGCTCCAGCAGACTTTTTTCCCCAAAAGTCCGACGGACCTAGAAGTAAAACATGTTTCAAATCTTTCCTGACGGACTCGAGTCTGGTCGAAAAATCCGCTCGTCTGTATGCTAGTCCAACGGACTAAAATCGACTCTAGGGCAGCTATTGGCTACTGGCTATCAACTTCCTTATTTTAGACCGGTCGTACGTCATCACGTACAAATCCGTCAAAGTTTGGTGTGATCGTGTGTAGGCAAGTCCGTTCGTTAGGAAAGTCCGCCGAAAGTCCATCGGATAGACCGTCGGACCAGTCCGGTCGAAAAGTCCGCTCGTCTGTACGCGGCATTAGGCTCTCTTTTCTTAATTTTAATCTGGTGAGCCAGACAGTATGTAGCAGTTTGGGGGGATAAGCCCAACCACTCTCTGTACTCTTACAGTATGGAGCAGTTACTGCATTTTTTGTATACAAGCAGACTTCTTCCCTCTGTAGCAGCCCAAGAAGCAAGTCAGATCACTTAACTCCTCCATCACAAGAGGTCCATCTCTGCCCCGCTTTGCACAACCCCGAACAATATAACACATTATTATTGGAGTAGTCACATCCTGTAAAGTAAATATGAAAACTGGCCAAACTGTTCATCTCCTTCCCCTTAACTTTGTAATTACACCCAATTTACAGAGGGTTACATTTCTGTGCTCAGCATGCTTTCCATCATTGTATAGCACGTGTCTCCAGAAAAGGCCTTCACTGCTAAACATGTAATTATTTCTATTTTCAAAACTGATACTTGAAATATAAAACATCCATTCTCAGGAAGTTGTCATGCTTGTGCAGCTGTCTTTTTGAGCAGAAGCTTTTATCTTTATAACAACAGGGAAACTTGCCGATGATTTTCAGTGGCTGCTTCTGCTCATTGACGGAGACTAAAAAGCCATAATCGGAAAGAACGGCTTCTGTTAACTATTAAATAAACCAGAAAACTCAGTCATGTTAGAGGAGTGCTGGATCTATTCCAGCGCAGTGAGAAGGAAGATTCTGTGAAATTCCAGAAGAAAATGTTCTAATTACACTAACCAACAAAATTTGATGCAACAGAGGCAAGAGACCTTCATGGCAGGGTTGTATTCACCACAGTGATCTCCAAACTGCAGCTCCTGGTCTGGATGTGGCCCTTTGCTTGCCTTTATCCGGCCTTTGGAAAATTTTTTGTCCCATTGATGGGGCACAGTTCCGTTCACTGACTCCATTGATGGGGCACAATTACTTTCACTGACCCCAATGATGGAGCACTATTCCTCCCACGAAAACCAATGATGGGCCATAATTCCTCCCACTGACACCAATGATGGGGCATAATTCCTTCCACTGACACCAATGATGGGGCACAATTCCTCCCACTGACACCAATGATCGGGCACAATTCCTCCCACTGACACCAAAGATGGGGCACCACTCCTTCCACTGACACCAATGATGGGGCACTATTCCTCCCACAGACACCAGCGATGGGGCACTATTTCTTCCACTGACAACAATGATTGGGGCACTATTCGTTTCACTGACACCAATGATGGGGCAATACTCCTACTAACCAAAGGCATTATGACTGACTGGTGACCGAATGACCACCAATCAGGAGACTGTATACTCCGAATGACATTAGGGCATTTTCTACTCCCACTGGCCACAGTCCAGCCTCACTAAGGTTTGAAGGACAGTAAATAGAGACCTATTTTCTACAGCACAGATGCTCTGGGATTTAAGAGCCCCATTAGCAGACTCAAACACATGAAATAATTCATGAGTATATATATTTGCAAGGACTGGGGCAAAGGGGTTTTGGTAATCCACAATCTACCCAAACAGCAGAAGGAGGAATTCATTCTCTTATTGGTTTACTTGGGCAGCCCAGAAACCACTCCCTACCCACACATAGAAAGCATAGGTTGGAAGATCCGAGTTTATTTTAAAATGATAGGTTACATTTACACATACTAGACATTAAATAATATTCAACGTACATATAATACACTGCCAAGGTAATGGGGTGTTTGAGGAACTTCAGATGATGGATGAGAGGTGGGCAAACTATGAGCTTTCCCCAAAAAGTAGACATGCTTTAGCAAACATTAGCAAAGTTTTTGTTTACTAGTGTATGTAAAGCCAAAAAGTTTTTTTTTAGATTTGAATAGGGTCCCATTAGGGAGATTTCTATTCACTTCCTGTCCTAGAAACACAGCTGGAAGTCAGAGACGATTTCTCCATAGCAAGGGTTTACCCTTTGAAGGATTTTCCTTCAACAACTGTTAGCATGAATACCAGTGGTGGCTAGTGAAGTTTTAGGATGGGGGCGCCAGAACTCGCCCTTCCTTTATGCCCTCCCACTTCTCATAAGCCCCACCCACTCCATCCCCTGTATTCCACTTTCTTCCACCCATAGTGCCAGGAGTATACAGCCCCAGCATCACAGGACAGAGTATACAGCCCCAGCATCACAGGACAGAGTATACAGCCCCAGCATCACAGGACAGAGTATACAGCCCCAGCATCACAGGACAGAGTATACAGCCCCAGCTTCACAGGACAGAGTATACAGCCCCAGCATCACAGGACAGAGTATACAGCCCCAGCATCACAGGACAGAGTATACAGCCCCAGCATCACAGGACAGATTATACAGCCCCAGCATCACAGGACAGAGTATACAGCCCCAGCATCACAGGACAGAGTATACAGCCCCAGCTTTACAGGACAGAGTATAAAGCCCCAGTATCACAGATCAGGATATACAGCTCAGCAACACAGAACAGGGTATGCAGATAGGGGTATGCAGCTCAGGGGTATGCAGCTCAGGGAGTACAGATCAGGGAGTACAGATCAGAGTATGCAGATCAGGGAGTACAGATCAGGTTCAGGGTATGATCCTGCAGATCAGGGTATGCAGCTCTCCAATAGGATGGCCTGGCGCTTTGGCCAACCGGGTAACAGGTCTGATGACCTGCCTCCCGATTGGCGGGAAGGAACGTTAGTGTGAAAATAGCAAAAATTCATTCGCTATCGTCACACAATTGGGTGGGATCGGGCGCACTCTCTGCGCCCCAAGCCCACCCTATTTGGAAGCCTATTAGAGCCTCTGGCTCTAATCAGGTGCTCCAAAAAATACCACCCCCTCCCACCCTGCCATAGGAATCTATGCATCAGGCGTCCTGAAAGGGGCCAGGCGTATGGATGGGGGGCAGCACCCGTGCGCCCACAATGCACGTGCCACCACTGCAACCCATACATAAGAAACCAAAACAAATTAGTTCAGAAATTAAGTTATGTGTAATAAAATGGAATGACACAGGGAAAAAGTATTGAACACACTAACTGAAAATGTATTTAATACTTGATACAAAATCCTTTGTTGGTGATGACAGTTTCAAGACACCTCCTGTATGAAGAAACTAGTTGCATACATTGATCAGGTGAGATTTTGACCCATTCTTCCACAAAAACAGCCTTCGAAACTTGAAGGTTCCGTGGGCCTCTTCTATGAACTCTGATCTTTAGTTCTTTCCATAGATTTTATGTTGGATTTAAGTCAGGTGATTGGCTGGGCCATTCTAGCAGCTTTATTTTCTTTCTTTGAAAGAGAGTTTCCTTGGCTTTGTGTTTGGGATCATTGTCTTGCTGAAATGTCCACCCTCGTTTCATCTTTATCATCCTGGTAGATGGCAGTAGATTTTTATCAAGAATGTCTTGGTTTCCATTCATCCTTCCTTCAACGAAATGAAGTTTGCCGGTACCGTATGCTGAAAAACGGCCCCACACCATGATGATCCCACCTCCAAACTTCACTCTTGGTATGGTGTTTTTGGGGGTAATGTGCAGTGCCATTTGACCTCCAAGCATGATGTGTATTATGGCATCCAAAGAGTTCAATTTTGGTCTCATCTGACCAGACTATACTCTCCCATTATTTCACAGGCTTGTCTAAATGTTGTGCAGCAAACTTTAAACAAACTTCAACATGCTTTTTCTTCAGCAATGGAGTCCTGCGTGGTGAGCGGTCATACAGACCATGGCAGTTGAGTGCATTACTTATTGTTTTCTTTGAAACAATTGAACCTGCTAATTTCAGGTCTTTCCAAAGCTCTCCACAAGTGGTCCTTGGCTCTTGGACAAGTCTTCTGATAATTTTTTCACTCCTCTGTCAGCAATCCTGTAGGGAGCACCTGGTCGTGGCCGGTTTATGGTGAAATTATGTTCTTTCCACTTCTGGATTATGACCCCAACAGTGCTCACTGGAAAATTCAGAAGTTTAGAAATCCTTCTGTAACCAATGCCATCAGTATGTTTTGCAATAATTAGGTTGCAAATGTCTTGAGAGAGCTCTTTGCTTTTACCCATCATGAGATGTTTCTTGTGTGACACCTTGGTAATGAGACACCTTTTTATAGGCCATCAGTTGAGACTGAACCAGCTGATATTAATTTGCACTGACAAGGGGCAGGATTGCTTTCTAATTACTAATAGATTTTCACTGGTGCCTTGGCTTTCCATGCCTTTTGCACCCCCCTTTCTTCATGTGTTCAATACTTTTTCCCTGCGTCATTCCATTTTATTACACATCACTTAATTTCTTAAATTTATTTGCTTTGCTTTCTTTGTATGTATGGATTGCATGGGCTGTTACCGACATGTGGTGAAAATTTAATGTCAATAGCACCTTTAGAAATATATTTACCTAGAAAAATGTTAACATGTTCAATACTTATTTTCCACTCTGTATATCATTTCTATGGATGGAAAAAGGAGGCAGAAAGGGATGGGCATAGTCGGCTCTCTTGGCGAGTGCCTAAGACAGGTCCAGCAGCTACTATTAATCTTGCTCAGCACTCGAAGATTGCTGCTGGGTGGGGGGCAGAGTAAGGAAGATTTCAACTAAGACAGCAGCCACCAGCGCAAAGTTCTCCTTTAAAAGTGGAACTTTAGTCAGAAAATGAAGTCCTGCTAGATCACTTCAAGCTGGCCCCTTGCAGGTATACCTATGGAAACCTTAAAAATAAGTGTCTATACTGTTTAAAATTCAGTAATACACCATCTCACCCTGCTTTGCACATGCTCAGTTGCTCTCCATTTTTAGGCACTGCTGAGTTTATAGAGGCCGATCTGCTGACCACCTTAAAGTGGAATTAAACCCTTCTATCCTTTACAGCCAAGGAAGCTGCTTCTGTTTGATCTGTAACTGCCATGTTGCTGCACGTGATCAGTTAGATGGCCCTAAACTTGGGCTTTAAAGCAGCATTAAACCCAAAGTGCATAGGCGTGCGCACGGGGTGTGCCGGGTGTGCCTGGGCACACCCTAATCACCCCGTGCTGTGTCCAGAGATTTGCCCCAAAATGCTGCATCCAAGAGAGTGTGTGGCCCGCGCTGCCTGTGAAACAGTTTCACAGGCAGCTGATCGTGAGAATTGCTAGAGCTGTTCAGTGTATGAAACTGTCAGATAATGACACTGCATGCAGGGAGAGACACCAGCTGTCAAAATGTCGGGGTGATGTCGGGGGTGGGCGGGACAGAACGGCCATCAAACACCAGCCAATGGGATGGGGTCTGGGCGGCCGCTACATTTATGTGGCCCCGCCCCATCTCTGAAGCAGCTCAAACATTGGCTTGTGTTTATAGCGCTTGGTCCCGTCCACTCCCGACATCGCGGCTGAGTTGTAAGTCATCACAACTCAGCCGCGATGTTGGGGGTGGGCGGGATCAAGCGCCAACACCAGCCAATGATTGGGCTGCTTCAAAGAGGGGGCGGAGCCAGAGAAATGTAGCGGCCTGCCCAGACCCATCCTATTGGCTGGTGTTTGGTAACTGTTCAGTCCCGCCCACCACCAGCATCACCGCTGACTTTTAACAGCTGGTGTCTCTCCCTGCATGCAGTGTCATTAGCTGACAGTTTCATACACTGAACAGCTCTGGCAATTCTCACCATCTCCTGAATGTGAAACTCCCCCTCTCTCCTATCTGTGCCACCCAATGCTGCCTATCAGTGCCAACCAATGATGCCAATCAGTGCCAACCAATGCTGCCAATCAGTGCCAACCAATGCTGCCTATCAGTGCCAACCAATGCTGCCAATCAGTGCAAACCAATGCTGCCAATCAGTGCCAACCAATGCTGCCTATCAGTGCCAACCAATGCTGCCAATCAGTGACAACCAATGCTGCCAATCAGTGCCAACCAATGCTGCCAATCAGTGCCAACCAATGCTGCCTATCAGTGCCAACCAGTGCTGCTTATCAGTGCCAACCAATTCTGCCTATCAGTGCCAACCAGTGCTGCCTATCAGTGCAAACCAGTGCTGCCTATCAGTGCCAACCAATGCTGTCAATCAGTGCCAACCAATGCTGCCTATCAGTGCCCATAAGTGCTGCCCATCAGTGCTGCCAATCAGTGCCCATCAGTGCTGCATATCAATGCCCATCAGTGCTGCATATCAGTGCCCATCAGTGCTGCCTATCAGTGCCAATCAGTGCTGACAATTAGTGCCCATCAGTGCTGCCAGTCAGTGCCCATCAGTGCTGCCAATCAGTGCCAACCAATGCTGCCTATCAGTGCCAATGAATGCTGCCAATCAGTGCCAACCAATGCTGCCAATCAGTGCCAACCAATGCTGCCTATCAGTGCCAAACAGTACTGCCTATCCGTGCCAGTGCTACTTATCAGTGCCAACCAATTCTGCCTATCAGTGCCAACCATTGCAAACCAGTGCTGCCTATCAGTGCAAACCAGTGCTGCCTATCAGTGCCAACCAATGCTGCCTATCAGTGCCAGTGCTGCTTATCAGTGCCAACCAATGCTGCCTATTAGTGCCAACCAGTACTGCCTATCTGTGCCAGTGCTGCTTATTAGTGCCAACCAATTCTGCCTATCAGTGCCATCCAGTGCTGCCTATCAGTGCAAAACAGTGCTGCCTATCAGTGCCAACCAATGCTGCCTATCAGTGCCAACCAATGCTGTAAATCAGTGCCAACCAATGCTGCCTATCAGTGCTGCATATCTGTGCCCATCGGTGCTGCCTATCAGTGCCCATCAGTGCTGCATATCAGTGCCTATCAGTGCAGCCTATCAGTGCCAATCAGTGCTGACAATTAGTGCCCATCAGTGCTGCCTATCAGTGCCACCTACCAGTGCCCATCAGTGCTGCCTATCAGTGCCCATCAGTGCTTCCAATCAGTGCTGCCTATCAGTGTCAATCAGTGTCCATCAGTGCTGCCAATCAGTGCTGCGAATCAGAGCCTATCAGTGCCCATAAGTGCTACCAATAAGAGCCCATCAGTGATGCATATCAGTGCCACCTATCAGTGCCAATCAGTGCTGCCTATCAGTGCCACCTATCAGTGCACATCAGTGCTACCAATTAGTGCCCATCAACGCTGCCAATCAGTGCAGCCTATTAGTGCCCATCAGTGCTGCCTATCAGTGCCCATCGGTGCTGCCTTAGCAGGGATGGTGGAAACCCCTCTACAGATGATTGCAATACAAATTACCTTTGAGTGCAACAACTTTTTAGTTGGGAGGTTCCCACCATTATAGCACTTTGGATTTTTTATTTTTTAGAGTGTTACACTTAATTGTATATGTTTTAGTTACAGTTATAATGTGAATTATTGCACTTGAAGTTAATTTCCCACCAGCCCTGCTAAGTCCATGTCTTTATGGACCTTGCTTTGTGCACTGGTGGGCAGTTATGTTGGAACAGGAAGGGGCCGTCCCCAAACTCCTCCCACAAAGTTGGGAGCATGAAATTGTCCAAAATGTCTTGGTATGCTGACGCCTTAAGAGTTCCCTTCACTGGAACTAAGGGGCCAAACCCAACCCCTGAAAAACAACCCCCCACCATAATCCCCCCCCCCCACACCATAATCCCCCCTCCCCCCACACCATAATCCCCGCTCCCCCCACACCATGATCCCACCTCCACCAAATGATTTGGACCAGTGCACAAAGCAAGGTCCATAAAGACATGGATGAGCGAGTTTGGGGTGGAGGAACTTGACTGACCTGCAAAGAGTCCTGACCTCAACCCAATAGAACATCTTTGGGATGAATTAGAGCGGAGACTGCGATCCAGACCTTCTTGTCCAACATCAGCGCCTGACCTCACAAATGCCCTTCTGGAAGAATGGTCAAACATTCCCATAGACACACTCCTAAACCTTGTGGATGGCCTTCCCAGAAGAGGTGAAGCTTTTATAGCTGCAAAGGGCGGAGCCAACTCAATATTGAACCCTATGGACCAAGACTGCATTAAAGTTCATGTGTGTGTAAAGGCAGGTGTCCCAATACTTTTGACTATATATATATATATATATATATATATATATATATATATATATATATATATATATATATGTATGTGTGCTTGAGCTTTCGGGTGCACACCCTAATGCAATAGGCTGCGCACGCCTATGCCAAAGTGTAATATATTGCTGCTTACCAATCATTACATGTCGTGGCTGTATTTGTTTTGTTTTTTTAGGCTATTTTCTCTCGGTTTTCACCTGGTGATCTGGCCAGTAACACCTCCTGTGTTAGAGTGCCCCCACTCTGGATGAAGGAGCACAAGGAGGCACATAAGTCAGTAGCATTGTCTGGGTGGGGGGGGGGGGGCAGTGTTAGATGTACTAGCAGAATTAGATACACTAACACACTGAAGCCAAGGTCATGCTAACACTTTATAAGAAGTCACAGCAAACAGTTTTCTCCTTTTGGAATAAAGAGGTTACATAAATAAATAAAAGCTGGTTATTGTAAGCACCCTTATCAGTGTTGAATGGTTAGTCCCATCCCTGTAAACAGATACAGCGGCAGAAGAGCTTGTTCTTTTGAAAAACAGACAATCACCAGGTAAAAATAGAGGAATGAAAGCCTAAAAAAAGAAGACGAATGCAGCCACCACACCTAGGAATTGGTAAGCTGCAATAAAAC